>CM053501.1:81557272-81576900 GCA_028627145.1 Eidolon dupreanum
GAATCCTCCTCATTTTCTCATGCACACCGTAGTTTGTCTCCCAGCAGAACTGGGGCGTTTGCCTGAGCCTTGCTAAGCCCCAGTGAGTTGTCCACACCCAGGCATCTGCAATGTGAAAGGTGCGAGGTAGGCAAAGCTCCTGCCTCTTGCCTGCTGAAAATCAAACCCTTGTAGCAAGACAGATGAAGTCCATTCCTTCAGGCCCCTAGATCGTCAAGCAACATGTCTGGGTCAAGAGGGAGAAGGATGCAGTAGTCCAGCCTTGGACTTTTGTACCCCTCTGTTACAGAAAATAAGGTCCTTAAAATTCGATGTTGGTGTTAACATTAGGTGCAAATTGCTTCAGAAACTGGCCTGGTACAGGAAGCACATAAATATGCTCTTCTTGAATGATATTACATAAAACTGAGCTGAGTGTGGTTTTAGACAGGTCTGATTGTGGGTATTGCCAGCATTAGATGGTCGTAGCAAGTGTGCTTACATTTTATGAGAGGAAAAAAACAAAAACAAAAAACCACAAATAAACCCTTCCTAGGATGGTATTTATATATATATATATATATATATATATATATATATATATATATATGGACATCTTCCCTTCCTCTGTTCAGCCAATGAGTGGAGATCATTTGGTATACATTCATTTCTTCTTCTTCATGAATATTTAATAAGTGCCTGTATTATGATGCCTAGGATCATGACCCTGGAGATTAAACAATCAACAAGCAGGTTGAGATCTGTTGTAAAGTGGGAAGAAACAGATAGCAAACATGCCAGCAAATAAATATGAAAAGTACTGTCAAGAAAGTATAAGTAATTTGACAGAAGATAACTGGGAGGGTGCTACTTTTATCTTGGTTGTCAGAATAGAATTATCAGAGATGTCGGGGCGGGGGGAGGGGGTTGTTTCAAATTAGATCAGAGTAGGCCATGAGGAAGCCATACAAAAACTGGGAGAGAAATTCACATAAAGAGCAACATCAAGTATAAGGACTCTGAGCTTAGAACAAGTGTAATACTATCACTGACAAAAGGCATACAGTGGCTTTCTGTGGCCCAAATGGGTGCCATCTGGACTAGAACCATCTTGGAGTCCTCTGTCCAAGAAGCCCTGCTGACCTCTGGGCAGACATGATAAATAATTTGGAAAAAAAAATTGACGTTTTGATTTCGTTTGGATAGAATAATTTAATTACTGATATTAAAAATGCTCAAATACGTGATAATAACCCAAGAAATTATGAGACTGGTCAGAGATTTAGCCAAGGGATTTTTAAGAGAGATCCAACTTGTGTTTGAAGGCATGTTCACACTTTTTTCTTAACCTTCTCAGATGATAGGACCCCCATACATTAGCTGAGCTCTTTACTTCACACTATTTTTTTTTCCAGGACAGAATAGAAAATAACATCTAAGAGAAAAATTTTACAAATGATTCCTCAAGGAGTCTTTCACAAACACTGGAGACCACTAAAATTTTGATTTAAAAATAACAGTGTAATTTTGGATTGTGTAAATTCCATATTTCCTAATAATGTATCTCCCTCCTCAGTCAGCAGTTTCTGTCTAGGGGAGTGGAAAGGAACTTGTACATTCCTTTCACAGATTTGAGGAAGAGGCATATTATCATGATGGTTTGCTCAGCAAGTCCTTTTGCCTATGTGTGGGGGCTCCCAGTGGGAAAACTTACTCCTCTGTGTGTTATAGCCATTGGGGCACCACCCTTTTATTACAATTCAAGCACCCGCTGACTATTCCCACCTGGAGAGATATATCCTGGCCACATGGCCCTAAAACTGCTGAAACTAGCTTCTTGGGATTAGCATGGAAGTACGTACTCCCAATAATCACTGCTCAGTTGAGGCTACTCTCAAGATAATCCATCCTCCAGACTCCAAGAGTCCACTTACAGAGATCTTTTCTATTTCTCAAGAGAATTCCCATTCTGGTTTCTCAATAAGGGTACACATCTACTAAAATAAATATTATTTGCCACTTGTTTCTCTAGATTTGGTTCTGCAGTGGGATACAGGCTCATTTCTTTGGATTTGGCTCTGGACGTGGACTCTTATGAAGCTGCAGTACTATTTTTTCAACATATTACTAGATATGTACATCATTTTTATTTTGCTTTCTAAAAAAAGCAAATTGGACAGATTGTTTAGGCTGTCGTAAACTATGTGACTGTGGATATGTCTCTCCAGGAGGGACAGTAAGTGTGGACTCTTATGTTATAGAGTAGGCAGTAACCAAGTTACTATGGCACATGGAGGTGTGGAGCTTCCCAATGGGGAGCCCAGAAAAACACTTCCTGGTGAGTCCTCATGCCAACAAATTAAATTCTACATTCCTGCATTTTCTTACCTATAAAATGCACTTAATAATAGTACCTAATTAAATGGATAAGAAAATAAAACTCTTTGCACCGTGCCTATCATATAGTAAACTTTTTACAAATATTAGCTATTATAATATTAAAGGTAAAGTGAATAGACATTAGAATCCTTTTATTTCTTTTAAATTATCTCTAAAGTATTTATCAAAATAATGAATATTTATTTTTAAATAAAATGGAACAGTAAAATATAAAATGAGAAATAGAATTTACATCCTCCTTTTCCCAGACTCCAAACTGATAACCATTGTTGATATTTTGAAGAACATTCACATTTTTATGTAAATGCAATCACGCCAATGCAAATGAAAACATACACATTTCATTTACTTCCAAAAAATCATGTTATATACATAATTCGATAACTTTACAGTCAGTTATTACTATTTCAGACACCTTTCCTTTTTACTTTATTCAAAGGTACTACCTTGTATTTAAAGGAGCATGGCAATTCAATATCTTAGGTTCCTAGAAGTAAAGTTATCATCACTGAGAATATTACCCTTGATCCTTAGCAAAAACGAACCTCTTTAGAATTAGTCTCCTTATGGGCACAACAAAGTTTCAGGTTCGAATTAGAATATTTTCTGACTCTGTGCAGTAACCAGTGCTAACCAGGTTTCCTATACTCTCCAGATACCCCTCCCTCAAGCCAGATGGGCCCACAGCTGTCGCCCACCTGTGGTACTGGGAATGAGAAACACAACAATGGGTTTCCCTCTTAAGGAGCCTACGTTTTGTCTGACCTAGTTCTCAAAAGCAAAGTGATTAGTAAGAAGAAAGCTATCAGTCAGCAAGGATTTCTCACCTTAAAACTGGAACCTCAAACCCTACAGAAAGGAACTTGTCTTCTAACCAGCCAGAGGCAGGATCCCTGGGAACTCTTGCCCCCCACAAAGACTGTCCCCCACTCTCTCACCAGGAAAAGCCCAATCTCTGCCTACACATGTTCTTGTTAACTCTTCTCACAAATTTACATTCTATCTTGCTACCCTTTTCCCTAATAACAGAACAATACTTTTTTTTTGGTATTGGTGGATAAAGAAATAAAGCCTGCTTTATTTAAAATTTGTCTACATTTATTCACATCGATTTCAACGATCATTTGTGAAATCTATAAAATATTCTTTCTACCTTCCCTTCTTGAAATCATACCATTTCTAGTATTGAGAAAATAGCTACCTGCAGACATCTATTTGTGCCACATGCCCACTGCTGAAGGACGAACTTATACCACACTGGCACACAGGGTCAGTGGAACTTTTCTTGATGTTCTGAAAAGTTGTTTATAAACGAAACTTTAAAAACTAGGTGGGACATTGTACTTCACATACTTTTTTCTTCAAAAAAAAAAAAAAAAAAAAGGAAAAAATAGAAGAGATGGGGCACTCTTATATATTAAAAAAAAAGATTTTAAGACATCCCAAACATATATAATGGGTAGACCTTGTCTGAAATCAGGTAATCCTCACTTTGTTGGTGATAGATACTGACTATCTGCATTCTGACCACGTTGCTGGTTCCCATTGCAGTGAATTCTTTCCGGTGCAACCACAACACCAGTTAACTGCCCCTAACCACTCTGGTAGAAATCAGCTGTCACTGGGGTTCAAACTATTCTCTGGGAAGGTTCTAGACCATCCCAGTGAGCCTTTAAAAAGAACACAGTTGCTGAACCTGTGTCTGTCCCACGCTTGAACCTTACCCAACAGAGTTTTCTGTCTTGAATATCCTCATCCAGTGAACCACATCAACTGTGGACTACCTTGATCAAAGCTTCTAACCCTCTTCCTCTTGTGTTATCCATCTTTCATCCTCTTATTATTTTCTTATGTCTCGAGTAGTTTGTTTGCTTGTTTTGGTTTTGATCATCTTCCCTTTCTTTTCTGTTTCCTTATTTCTCATTTTTAACCCATCATTGTGTTTTCCTCTTAGTACATGCAAAAATACTGGCTTTGATGCCCCACATCACAAACATTAAAAGTGTTCTTTCCTGGCATTCAACCACCATAGGGAACAAGAGCTGGCTGTGTCCTCATGGCCTCTTAACTGTGACTTTGCTCTCCCCCTAAAATGTAAGCACTGCAAAAGTAGGAGCCAGATCAGCTCTGTATATACAGCACCCAGTAGAGCAGCTTGCTCATGGCAGGTGATCAAAATATGCTTGCTAAACTCTTTAAATTAAACTGACTTTGTTATACTGAAAATAAATGCCTGATCAAGGAAATCTAGGTTGAAATGCCCTGGCTTGTTTGCCAACAGATCGCCTGAAATTTTTGAAGAAGAATATAAGGGAGTGCAATTTCACTATAGATATAATACAAAGAAGAAAAGCAATCCAGGAAATGTAAACACACACAAAAGGACACTTAATATTTGTTATTCATTGATGTTAAGTTTATAACCACAATCATATCACTAACAATGACAATGAAAAGAATAATAATTGTAACTGAACAACTTATTTTCTGCCATGGAATACCTAATACTTAGCCTTTGTTAACCAATTCAATAATAAAAACTACCTTATAAAATATTGTGTTTTAGCACTAACCTTCAGGTAAAATTGGACAGGAGAGGTTAGGTAAGGAGCTGAGCGTCATGCATATAGAAATGATGGACCAAACTTGTACCCAAACAGTTTGCATCTGGATCCCTAGACCTCGACCCCTGCCCATCATACATGTTGACCAAAATTCTGAAGATAGTTTCAGTTAGAAATTGACAAATAGAAAACCAGGGTGTGAGTCTGATTTCTGTCACTGACCTTCAGTGTGATTTTATGCAAAGATAGCCACTTCTCATTCTGGTCATGGGGCAAAATCTGATGGTATGTTCCAAGCAGAAGGGCTATAAGAATCAATGGACACAAGTTACCTGGAAGTGTCGGGCACATAAGATGCTTTTTATAAATATAACCTTCCAAACAACATGTCTTGATAAAGCCCCTCTACCTGTAACTTCTTTTAAAACAAACTTTAATCCTATCAATCAATAAAATCAACTCAGCTTCAGAAAACTCTATCGAAGGCGATTGAATTATCCCTTAAGCTCATCAGGTCCCGCCTTCTGAAGCAATTCGCTCCTGGAGAAGATGTCACCGCCCAGCCTTAATATTCTCTGGTGAGACGCTATAAAGACCCTAAGGAAGGGATCCCTGAAAAGCTGTTCTCTCAGTGGCGAAAGCGATGGACCAGAACGTCCCCCGCTGTATACGCGAGGCCTGGGATTCGGTAGAGGAGTCGCAGGAATCAAAGACGCCTCCAATCTTGAGTTCCGAGGACTCCTCTCCTGGGCCGCTCCTTTTCTACCCTAAACTGGGTCACCTCATTTGGAACGACCAGGACTTCAACCGAGAACTATCTTCTAGTCCTTGCGGGCTTCTGCGCCAAGACTGTTGGCGACATGGGCCCAGGGCGCAAGAACATCTCCAGGGCGCAAGAACATCTCCATGGCTGGTGCAGAGCTGCCTGTCCCAGACCAGACACCCAAGACACCACAGACGCACCCAGGAGAGGCGGCTGCCGCCCAAGAGCCCCACCGACGATCGTCCTGCAGCCTCCGCCTGCCTGTCTCCGGGAGCCGGGAACTTCAACTACAGCCCAAAACATCCCGCAGACCCTTCCAGAGCCTCGCTCTCAGATGTGACCACCTGATATCTCAGGGCTGGTGGCCGTGGATCTGAAGTGCAGTGGTGGGAAAGGCCATGGGGTGCCTCCGTGGTTTTTGCCTCCCACAAACCCTTAGATTTCCTCTGAGATGCTTCACTGGATGATCCTCTGCGACAATTATTACAACAGCACTTGTCAGTTTAACAATCATGTAAGAAATTTGCCTCCGTAGACATGTGTGAAATTTTCTTTCAGTTACTTAATAAATTATACAAAAACTTCAATAATCTTCTGTGTATCCCTGCATTGGCTGTTAGGGAAGAACAAGGTAAGGGTTCTGCTGGGTTTCCTGACTTTGGATGCCTTAGGGAGGTGGCGTCTCCTGCTCACACCAGGGGGGCCAGGGGCCCAGCATGGCAGGACCTCAAACTGGGTAATATGTTCTGGGGCTCAGTTCTCTCAGTTCTGTGCCTCCAAGAGAACAGCAGAGAGGCAGCCGGCAGCCCTGAGGACTCCACTTAGCCCAGAAATGCTTCTGCTACTTTGCTCTGGCTCCTTGCCCCTTTGTGTCCATGTCTGCCGCCTTCCAGTCATCTGGAACGCATCTAAGAGTACCAGTCTCCTATGGTCCAGAGCTTCTATCTGCCTGAGGCTCTTTCCTGGACGTGTCCCTTCTTCCTGTGGCTCTCCATAAATCTGATTTCCAGCATACACAACTGAGCCGACCTGCTGCAAGCCTGGGTTGGAGTGGGATGGCCTTGGTGCCAAGGACATAGAAAAAATCAGCAACTCGTTCTTTGTAGTGTGGGCTTTCTGTGTCCAGAGTCTGGAATGAGCATACTAGCTTCCAATCCCAACTCCAGATTGGTGACTTTTCAAGACTACTATTTATTGATGATAAAGAACAAAACTTTGAACTTAAAAGATCTAATTGTCTTTATTAAAAGATTCACGAATCGAGCAGCATTCCATCTGGCAACAAGAAGGGCACTCCTAGAGGTTGTATAAATGAAAGTTTTTTTTATAGGAAGAAGTGTGTAGCATGGGAGTTATTAGCAAAAGAGAGAAGGGATTATTTTTAGGCCAGGACATCTTCTTTGGAGGGAAGGAGGAAGAACAGCAAGGCTTTTATCATGCAGATTGCTTCTTTTTCTTTGAGGAAAGTGGGGGTAGGGTGGGTGACAAGTGATAGACTACTTTACTGGTGCTTGACCAGAAAATTATAGACCGGTAGATTAAGATTATACTCTGGGAAAGGTTGAAACTGCAGTTAAATTGGGTATTAAATCTAAGTTTGGTATCATGGGCTTTTAGCATGAGTTCCATTTTGGGCCTTTGATGTTCCCTTTAACATTACCTAATAGAGTTGAACTAGAATATCCAACATATCTGGGGTTGAAACTGCCACTGACTTAGAACAATGTCTAGCAAAGTATAAATGCTCAATATCTGTCTACTACAATCATTCTTATAATCACTCAATTACTGTGATTTCTCAGGAGTCAAAATAATTCACAGAGATTGCTCACAGGTATCTATAAATTTGGACTTTTCTCCACAGAAGCTATTTCTATAGTCCTTTAACCTCACTTCTCTAGTTTCTGGCGTCCCACCCAACCGCACCTTTTCCCTACTTTTCTTGTTAGTATTTTTTGTGTCACCTTTGGGGACATGAAATTGCTGTGGCACAACCACTATAAAAACACTGTCCTGACCACAGGAAATTGCAATATTTTCTCAGTGTCAACATTATCCCACTGACAGCACAGTTATTTGCATGAAGAAAAGATGTTTGTCACTGGCAACACTAATGGTTGCCATTACTTGTAAGATGTGAGTGCCACTATTTTACACCAGGCGGGAACAGTCTTGGTCTCCATACAGCTAGTTTTTCAGTACCTACATTTTCTTGGTGGCAATAACACTACTTTCACCAAGTCTGTCAATTCTCGATAACAGCACCTCTAATTAGACGGATCTGACAGTTTCTGAGTTACAGGTTCCCTAGTTTCCCCAAGCATAATGTATCTTAGTAGCAGCACCGCCGGTAGGGGCCAACTCCGGCTTCTCACTAAGCCCTTTAGCTAGTAGAGCTGGCGCACGGTTTCTCTTCTCTGACAGCGACGGCGACGACTGAAGTGCTCCTCTTGGGCATAAAAGTGCTGGAGTTGTCAGTGCAGGTCACGTCTCTTTCGCAGGGCAGCGGGATTTTGCCATGTCATTGATTTCTTCCTTTTAACAAGTTTCGATTTAGAGAAAATGGGCGCTTGCTTTCGTGTAGGCCTGGCCTGCAGTCTCTGCACGTCGTGGAAGTTGGGAGAGGACCCTGAGTGTGCTGTTTCAGCCACAACTAGTCCTGTGTTAGGACAAGTACAGGTTTAGCCGTGTGTTCGAATTCATAGTCATAGGAAGTCAGGGTTCGTCCATAGCATCAGAGCTTAATCTCACCTTCGAGATTTCTGAGTCTCAGCAAGTCCGGCTTAGAGATTCCTTAGCAAGATGGGATTTCTTCCAGCCTGCGATTACTTAGTCATAGCAAATTCCAGTTTCTTAATAGCAAAATTCAGCAGCTTCTCTCTTGTGATACCACTGGAAGCTCCAAACTCAACGTTTCCACTTCTCAGGCTGCACTAGTCCTCTATGCCATGTTTTCCTGGATCTTGGCAAAGGACCTGCTTGTGTATCTCCTTGACTGTATCTAGTCCTTCCCGACTACCTTTATTTAATTTATTTTATTTTTAAATGTTAATCAATTAAGAATTTTAAAGTTTTAAAAAGGCTTTTATTAAAATATAGCGAACATACAATATACACGATTTTTGATTTAAAATTTTTATGAAAACTTTTATTCCTTTTACATATTTTACTTTTTAAACTATAATTTGTATTCGTTTGGTTTTATTTTAAAATTTTTAATTAAATTATTTATTTTTACTTTATTTTACTGTATGAACAAATATAGTATTTTAATTTGTAACATTTAAAAAATTTTAACATCTCCAGTATTTCTACTGATTAACAGACCGGCAGTTTCCCGGTGGCAGCACCGTTGAACACACCAAAATAATATTTGCCTTTGGCCTCTTCGCCACTCTTTGCGCCTTGCCCTCCCTTGCTGAGTTGTGGCACCACTTGTGATTCCTACCTGTTTTATCGGCCTCTGCCAGAGCAGTGGTCAGTGCACCGGTGCTGCGTTTGCTACGTCCTAGTTTTTGGTGAAGCCCAGCTCGCGGTTTCTTTGCACATCAAAGCTCCGCTGCTTCCTTAACCCCGCAGTGTGTCGCTGTCGGCCACGTTACTCCCGTGCAGCCGCTTTCAGTTTTGCCTGTTACCCTTTGGCCTGCTTCTGATTTCAATCCCATAGAAAACAGGGTGTTCCGATTTAGCGGCGACCGTTTCTTCCTAGTCCCAGAAGCCCAGGTTTAGGATAAGCACCAGGCACTGGTTTACGAATGACAGCTACAACCCGTAGGATGCGCCCTCCATTTGGTGTTTCCTATTCCTCCTCGGTAGGGTTAGTTTCTCTGGATGTTTTGCTCTTTACCATTTTCTTTCAGTGTGTTTTGCCCTGGCAGAAATCGACATGTCGGGTTTGCTTTAGTTTGGGTTGCACTTGCATTTTAGAATTTGTTATTTATTTTATTACGTTTATTTAAGTTCTATTAATTTTTCTGCTGATGTCCTGTGTGTGTGTCAGCAGCATTGAGTTGCATGCTCTCTGACCCGCGTTGGCCGCGGAATGCAGGGGTACCGCTTGGTCTAAGGCCCGCTGGTAGCCAGAACCGATGTTTCTCGCCCTGGGCATCGCTCCTTAGGCCCAGCCCCTGGTTTCACTTCAGCGCTTTCGCCAGCGGCGCCTGGCTGGCGGTTTATCATTAGCACTTTCGGCAGCGTCGTCCTCGGTTTCTCTCTTGACACTGGGCTCTTATTGCCAAAGAGAAAGTTTCTACTTCTCAGAGCCGCTGGGTTCTCTGTGTGGTCACCTCTGAGGTCCTAGCCCCACGTGTTTCCCTGGGCTCAGCGAGCTCGCGAATGCAAGAGTGGGGGTGCTCACTTACAATTTCTACTCCAATTGGGTGACTTTTCCAAGGTGCCTCACCTCTCAACACCAAAGGGACATGAATTTGGGCATCGATCCCATCCTGAAATTGAAAGGGAGCTTTCCCTTGAGAACAATGCCTAGCAAAATGTTAATCACTGTGTCAGGTTCAGCACGTACAACCACTTGAAAATTCCCCAAACTAGATGCATTCTAACATACATCTAACCCCTCGTGCTGCTGAGAAGCTATCGTAGACCTGTCAGTTTTCTAGTTCTACACCAATATGTAGCACAAGAATGGACTAATAATATACATACCCTATGTATGAAGCTTTTTCATTTCACATCTTGCAACTACACAATGAAATCTCTTAATTTTACTTACCCAAAGGATATATTTTAGAGGCCACTTTTTTTAGCATTTTATTTTATTTCATTATTAGTTTCAAGCATACGGTACATTGGTTACACACTTATATAGTTTATGAGACGAATCCCCTGATTCGTCTATCTTCCCTCTGGCTCTACACATAACCATAACATTGCTGCTGACTGCATTCCATTTGCAGTGCTCCCCATCCCTGTGACCATCTATCAACTACTAATTTGTACTTCTTTAACCCTTCACCTAATTCTCTTAAGATTCCCCTCTCCCCAGCCTTCCCCTCTGGGCATCATCATATGTCCTCTATATTTGTGAGTCTGTTTTCTATTAGTTTGTTCTTTTTATTCCTTAGATTCCACATATAAGTGAAATCATATGGTATTTATCTTCCTCTGTCTGACTTATTTCACTCAGCATATAGTTCAGAACATCTAGGTCTATTGATGTCGTTGTGAATGGTAGAATTTCATTTTTTATGGCTGAGTAATATTCCATTGTATATATGAACCATAACCTCTTTATACAATCATCTGTTGATGGGCATTTAGGTTTTTTCGCTATTGTAAATAGTGTTGCCATGAACATAGGGATGCATAGATCTTTATGAATTATTGTTTTTGTTTTTATAAATACCCAGAAATGCAATTGCTGGGTCAAAAGATAGCTCTATTTTTAATTTTTTGAGGCACCTACAGACTTTTATCCATAGTGGCTGTACTTATTTGTAATCCCACCAACAGTGTATGAGGGTTCCTTTTTCTCCACATCCTCGCCAACACTTGTTCTTTTATTGATGATAGCCATTCTCACAGATGTGAGGTAATGTACCATCATAGGTTTAATTTGCATTTTTCTGAGCATATTTTCATATTTTTATTGGCCATTTGTATTTCCCCTTTAAGGAAATATCTCCTCAGGTCTCATGCTCATTTTTCATTGGATTGTTTGTTTTGTTGTTATTGTTGTTGTTGAGTTGTATGAGTTCTTCATATATTTTGGATATTAACCCCTTATCACATATATCATAAGGGAATATCTTCTCCCATTCAGTAGGTTGTCTTTTCGTTTTGTTGATGGTTTCCTTTGCTGTGCAAAACCTTTTTAGTTTGATGTAGTCCCATTTGTTTATTTTTTTTTCTTTTGTTTCCCTTGCCTGAGGAGATATATCCAAAAAGAAATTACTAGTAGCAATATCAAATTACTGCCTATGTTTTCTTCTCAAAGTTTTATGGTTTCTAGGCTTACATTTAAGTCTTTAATCCATTTTGAGCCTATTCCTTTATATGGTGTCAGAAGGCATTACAGTTTCATTTTTTTATATGTATCTGTCTAATTTCCACCACACCATTTATCGAAGAGACAGTCCTTACAGCATTGTATAGTCCTTCCTCCTTAGTCGTATATTAAATTAGCGAATAGATGTAGATTTATTTCTGGGTTCTCACTTCTGTTCCATTGATCAATGTATCTGTTTTTATGCCAGTACCTTACTATTTTGATTACCGTAGCCTTGTAGTATAGTTTGATATCGGATAGTGTGATACCTCCAACTTTTTCCTTCTCAGGATTGTCGTGGCTATTTGGAATCTTTTATGGTGGTTCCATATAAATTTTAAGATTATTTTTTGTAGCTCTCTGAAAAATGCCATTGTTATTTTGGTAGGGATTGCATTGAATCTATAGATTGCTTTGGGTAGTATGGCCATTTTAATGATGTTGATTCTTTCTACCCATGAGCATGGTATACGCTTTCAATTATTTGTATCTACTTCAATTTTTTTTCTCAATGAGTTATAATTCTCTGAGAACAGGTTTTTACCTCCTTGGTTAATTTGATTCCTTGGTGTTTTATTGTTTTTGATGTAATTGTAAATGGGGTTGTTTTCTTAATTTCTCTTCCTGAAAGTTTATCACTGGTGTATAAAAATGCAAATGACTTCTAAATATTAATTTTGTATCCTACTACCTTACTGAATTCATTGATCAGTTTCAACAGTTTTTTTGGGGGAAATCTTTAGGGTTCTCTATACAGAGAATCATGTCATCTGCAAATAATGAGAGTTTTGCTTCTTCCTTTCCAATTTGGATACCTTCTATTTCTCTTTCTTGTCTGATTGCTGTGGCTACAACTTCCAATACAATGTTGAACAGAAGTAGTGAGAGTGAGCATCCTGGTCTTGTTCCTGATATGAAGGAAAATTCTTTTAGTCTTCCTCGTTGAGTGTGATGTTAGCTATAAGTCTGTCATATACGACCTTTATTACGTTCAGGTATGTTCCCTCTATTCCCACTTTGCTGAGAGTTTTTACCATAAATGGATGCTGGATTTTGTTGAACCTTTTTTCTGCATCTATCAATATGATCATATGATTTTTATCTTTCATTTGTTAATGTGGTTTATCAGATGAATTGATTTGCAGATATTGTACCAACCTTGCATCCTAAGAATAAATCTAACTTGATCATGGTGTATGATATTTTTAACGTATTGTTGAATTCAGTTTGTTACTATTTTGTTGAGGATTTTTGCGTCAATGTTCATAAGAGGTATTGTCCTGTAGATTTCTTTTTTTCTTTTTTTCTTTTGTAATGTCTTAGTCTGATTTTGGAATCCAGGTAATGGCAGCCTTATAAAGAAATTAGGAAGCCTTCTCTTTTCTTGAATTTTTTGGAATAGTTTGAGAAGAATAGGTGTTAATTCTTCTTTGAACATTTGGAAAAATTGGCCTCTGAAGCCATTTGGCCCAGGACTTTGTTTTGGGGGAGTTTTTTGATTACTGATTCGATTTCATTGGTGGTAATCAGTGGGTTCAGATTTTCTGTTTCCTCTTGACTCAGTCTTGGGAGGTTGTATGTTTCTAGGAATGTATCTATTTCTTCAAGATTGTTCAATTTGTTGCCATATAATTGCTCCTAGTATTTTCTTATGATCCTTTGTATTTCTGTGGAGTTCTTACTTACATCTCCTCTTCCATTTCTGATTTTGAGTCCACTCTTTTTTCTTGATAAGTCTGGTTAAGGGTGTCTCAATTTTGTTTCTCCTTTCAAAAAAACAGCTCTTGGTTTTGTTAATCTTTTGTATTTTTTTTTTCTAGACTCTATTTCATTTATTTCTGTTCCGATCTTTATGATTTCCTCCCTTCAACTCATTTTGGGCTTAGCTTGCTGTTCTTTTCCTAGTTCTTTCAAGTGTAAGATTGGATTGTGAATTTGAGCTTTTTCTTGTTTCTGGAGGTAGGCAGTATGGCTATGAATTTCCCTCTTACAACTGCTTTCATTGTGTTCCATAGATTTTGAGTTGTGTTTTCATTTTCATTTGTTTCTAGGTATATTTTGATTTCTTCCTTGATCTCATTGTTGACTCATTCATTGTTCAGTAGCATATTATTTATTCTCCATGTGTTTGTGTATTTTCCAGTTCTTTTCTTTTTCAGTGTCTCTATTGTTTTTGTTTATTTATTTACTTAATTTTTATAGTGACATTGGTTAACGAAATTCGATAAGTTTCAGCTGAATGTTTTAACAGTAAGGCATGCATATATTTACATTGTGTGTTTACCTCTCATAGTTAGATTTCTTTCCATCACCACATATTTAACCCTCTGGTAACTACTTGTCTATTGTCCATGTCCATGAATCTCTGTTTGTTTGTCCTGTTTGTGTGTTGCTTTTATGTTTATATCTCATATATAAGTGACATCTTGTGATTTTAAACTTTTTCTGTCTGACTTATTTCGCTTAGCATGATTATCTCAAGGTCCATCCATGTTGTTGCTAATGGCAGTATTTCATCTCTTCTTATGGCTGAGTAATATTCCATTGTATATATGTACTAAAGCTTCTTTAGCCAATCATCTATCACAGAACACTTCAGTTGCTTGCTTGTCCTGGCCACCATGAATAATCCTGCTATGAACATTGTTGTGCAAATATCTTTTCAGATATGGGTTTTCAAGTACTTGGGGTAAATACCCAGTAGAGGGAGTGCTGGATCATATGGTAGATCGATTCTTAGTTTTTTGAGGAAACTCCATACTGTTTTCCATACTGGCTGTACCAATCTGAAGTCCTATCAGCAGTGTATGAGGGTTCCTTTTTCTCCACATCCTCTCCAACATTTATTATTATTTGTCCTGTCAATTATATTTAAACAGGTATGAGATGGTATCTCATTGTGGTTTTGATTTACGTTTCCCTAATAGCTAGCAATGTGGAGCAGCTTTTCATATATTTGTTGGCCATTAGTATGTCCTCTAGGGAGAAGTGTCCATTCAGGTCCTCTGCCCATTTGTTGATTGGATCATTTTTATTTTTGTTGTTATTGAGTTGTATGAGTTCTTTGTTATTTTGGATATTAGGCCCTTATCAGAGGCGTTGCTTGCAAATATATTTTCCCATTCGGGTGGTTGTCTCTATCTTGTTGATGGTTTCTTTTGCTGTGTAGAAGCTTTTCTTATTTATTTATTTATCTATCGATTTATTGATTGATTGATTGATTGATTGATTTTAATGCCTACAGCACTTGGTACTCCTAGGTGGTCTTCCATCCAAGTACTAAGCAGGCTCGACCCTCCTTAGCTTCCGAGATCAGATGAGATCAGGTATATGCAGGGTGGCATGGCAGTAGACTTGCAAAAGATTTTAGTCGATGTGGTCCCATTCATTTATTTTTGCTTTTACTTTCCTTGCCTTTGAGGTCAAATTCATAAAATCCTCTTTAAGTCCAGGGTCCTTGAGTTTAGTTCCTATGTTTTCTTGCATGCATTTTATTGTTTCAGGTCTTATATTCAGGTCCTTAATCCATTTTGAGTTAATTTTGGTGTGTGGTGACAGTCTAGTTTCATTCTTTTGCAGGTGGCCTTCCAGTTTTACCAGCACCATTTATTGAAGAGGCTTTCCTTTCTCCATTATATGTTTTTGGCTTTTTGTTGAAAATTATTTGCCCATATAAACATGGGTTTGCTTCTGGACTCTCGATTCTGTTCCACTGGTCTGTGTGTCTGTTTTGCTGCCTACACCATGCCATTTTGATTATTGTCACTTTGTAGTATAATTTGAAGTTGGGCAGAGTGATGCCTTCAGTCTTGTTCTCTTTTCTGAGGATGGCTCTGACAATTCGAGGTCTTTTGTGTTTCCATACAAATATGATGATTTTTTGATTCTATTTCTTTAAAAAGTGCCGATGAGATTTTGATGGGGATTGCATTAAATCTGTATAATGTTTTAGATAACATGGTCATTTTAACTATATTGATTCTTCCAATCCAAGAACATGGAATATCGTCCTATTTCTTTGTATCTTCTTTGATTTCTTTTAATAGAGTCTTATAGTATTCATTATGTAGGTCCTTCACATGTTTCGTTAGAATTATTCCTAGGTATTTTATTCTTTTTGTTGCAATTCCAAAAGGAATGAGTTTTTCTACTTCTTTTCTGACACTTCATTATTAGAGTATAGAACAATGTGGATTTTTGAACGTTGACTTTGTATCCAGAAACATTACTGTATTTGTTTCTTGTTTCTTGTAGTGTTCTTGTGGAGTCTTTAGGGCTTTCTATATAGAGAATCATTTCATCCGCAAATAGTAACAGTTTGACTTCTTGATGTCCTATTTGGATGCCTTTTATATCTTTGTCTTGCCTGATTGCACTTGCTAGGACTTCCAATGTTATATTGAATAAGAGTGGCAATAGTGGACAGCCTTGCCTTCTTCCTGATCTTAGAGGAAAGGTTTTTAGTTTTTCACCATTAAGTATAATGTTGACTGAGGGTTTTTCATAGATGGCCTTTATTATGTTAAGGTACTTTCCTTTTATATGATTTTGTTAAGTATTTTGATCATAAATAAATGTTATATCTTCTCGAAGGCTTTTTCTGCATCTATTGATATGATCGTATGATTCTTATTTTTTAATGTGTTTATGTGGTGTACCACAATAATGGATTTGCATATATATCTTCAACCATCCCTGTGCCCCTGAGATGAAGCCCACTTGATCGTGGTGTATAATCTTTTTAACATGTTGCTGTATTCAATTCACTAGTATCTTATTTAGGATTTTTGCATCTGTGTTCATGAGAGATGTCGGTCTATAGTTTTCTTTTTTTGTGTTACCTTTACCAGGTTTTGGTATCAGGATAATATTGGCCTCATAAAATGAGTTGGGAAGTATTGCCTCCTCTTCAATTTTTTGGAAGAGTTTAAAGAGAATAAGTACTACATCTTCTTTAAATGTTTGGTAGAATTCACTGGTGAAGCCATCTGGTCCTGGACGTATACTTTTTGGGAGGTTTTTGATGATTGTTTCATTTTCCATACTACTGATCAGTTCTTCCAGTACTTGATTCAATCTGGGAAGGTTGTATCTTTCTAAGTACTGGTCCATTTCTTCTAGGTTATGAAATTTGGTGTTATATAATTTTTTATAGTCTTCTTGTATGATCCTTTGTATTTCTTCAGTGTCTGTCTTAATTTTCCCTCTTTCATTTCTGATTTGGTTTATTCATGTCCTTTCTGTTTTTTCTTTAGTGAGACTAGCCAGAGGATTGTCAATTTTATTAACCTTCTCAAAGAACCAGCTTTTTGCTGCATTTATTTTTTCTATTGTTTTTCTTTCTTTTTTTTTTTTTTTGCAATGTTTTGTTTTCAATTTCATTCATTTCTGCACTAATTTTGATTATTTCTTTCCATCTGCTGACTTTAGGCTTCATTTGTTCTTCTTTTTCTAGTTTTTTAAGATGAAACATTGGGTTATTTCTTGTTTTTTTTGTGATAGACCTGTAATGATATGAACTTTCCTATCATGTCCACTTTTGCTGTTCCCCAAAAGTTTTGATATGTTGTACTATTATTATCATTCGTTTCTATGTATCTCTTGATCTCTCTATTTATTTTTTCTCTGACCCAGCTATTCTTCAGTAGCATGTTGTTTAATCTCTGTGTATCTGTGGTTCTTTCTGCTTTCTTTTTGAAGTTGATCTCTAGCATCAAAGCATTATGATCAGAGAATATGGCTGGTATGATTTCAATCCTCTTGTATTTGTTGAGGCTATTTCTATGTTCCAGTATGTGATCGATCCTTGAGAATGTTCCATGTGCACTAGAGAAAAATGTATAAGCTCCAGTTCTTGTAGTTGATTTCCAGTTTCATACCATTGTGATCAGAGAAGACAGTTGATATGATTTCAATCTTCTTAAATTTTTCTTAATCTTCTTAAATGTATTGACACTTGTTTTGTGGCCTAACATGTGGTCTGTCTTGGAAAATATTCCATGTGCACTTGAGAAGAACTTAAATTTTGCTGCTTTGTGGTGAAATGCTTTGAAAATCTCTGCTAAATCCATCTGATCAGGTGTGTCTTTTAGAATCAATGTTTCCTTGTTAATTTTCTGTCTGGAAGATATGTCCATTGGTGTCAATGGGGTGTTAAAGTCCCCTAATATGAGTGTATTACTGTTGATCTCTCCTTTTATGTCAGATAGTAATATCTTTATGTATGTAGGTGCTCCTGTGTTGGATGTGTATATGTTTACTAGGGTTATGTCCTCTTGATGTATTGATCCCTTTATCATAATGTAATATTCTTCTTTGTTTTTTATTATAGTTTTTGTATTAAAGTAAGTTTTGTCTAAGTATTGCCACATATTTGGGGTCAATTTGAAATGATTTATTTTAAATGTCCTACTGTACCTTCTTCAGTTCTTAACTTTAGCCATAGACATGCTGAACTTGTGGGCATACAATGTGTGTGGGAGGGAGGGGGACGATCTGTGTTTGTGCATGTGTGTGTATGCATAAATGCACGCCTCGTGTTATAAATTGCCATTAGTCTTGTTTTTCAAGAATATGTGCTTTGTCAGCCATCAACTTCAAATAGCTTGGTATGCATAAAGCACATGGTAACTACAAGAGAACATGTACAAGAGATATACAAGAAATAAAGAGATAGAAACCAAAATACATTACAGAAAGTCATCAACATACAAGAGAAGAGAGCAAGAAATGAGAAAGGAACAGAGAACTACAAAAACAACCTAAAAACAATTAACAAATGGCAATAACTACATACCTATCAATAATTACTTTAAATGTAAATGGATTATAAGATACGGAAGCAACCTACATATCCAATGATAGACATTTAGAAAAAGAAGATGTGTTACTTATATACAATGGAATATTAGTTGGCCATGGAAAAGAATGAAATCTTACCATTTGCAAAACCATGGTTGGACCAAGAAGGTATTTTGTTAAGTGAAATAAATCAGACAGAGAAAGACAAATGCCATATGAAATTACTTATATGTAAAAGTTAAAGAACAAAATAAATGAACGAATAAAACAGAAACAAACTCATAGGTACAGAGAAGAAACTGATAGTTGACAGATGAGAGGGGTTTGGGGGACTGGGTGAAAAAGATGAAGGGATTAATACAAATTGGCATTTACAAAATAGTCACGGGGATGTAAAGTTTGGCCTAGGGAACACAGGCAAAAACATTATAATAATTACGTATGATGTCAGGTGGGTCCTAGACTCCCCAGGGAGATCACTTGGAAAGCTATATAAGTTTCTAACCACCATGCTGAACACCTGAAACTAGTATAATACTGAATGTCAACTGTAATTGAAAAAAATTTAATTTCTTAAAAATGACATATTCTTTATAAATTTAACCACATCTTTATCTTCTTGTTTTATCACACCAAATACAGTCCCGCTTGCAGTATGGGAAATGTGTATTGCCCAAGAATGTGAAGGTTATTGGTGAAATCAATGTACAATTTTTTTAAAGTAATATATGAAATATGAATGGTATGTTGCTTCCAACAAAACTATGTAACTCAATTTAACTCGTTTGGAATTAAGTTCCTTCCTGACATTGGCTGGGAGTTGCCCTGAATTCCTTGCCAAGGGGGCCTCGGCAGAGGGCAGCTAGCCACACGGCACCCTGATTCAGCAAAGCAAGCGTGAGAGAAGAGCCAGAGGGAGGGAGTGCCAGTTAGACACAGTCCTGGGATTTATAACCTTTTCCTGAAAGTGCCATCTCATGTCATGGTGTCCTAAGTGACATTTTCCTATTGCTCTGTGAACTCTACCACATGTGCTCTGCTGTTTCATGATTTGTGTGAAATTATTGGTCTGCAGAATGATACGGTGACACCTCCCATCCTTAGTTACCCTTAGGTC
>CM053501.1:81577400-81867409 GCA_028627145.1 Eidolon dupreanum
GAGTCCCAAGCCCTCTTCGCGGCGTCGAGAACGTGCTGCTCCATCGCGGACACCTCGGACCAGCCGTTCACCAGCGATCGATCGCACTGATGCCGGAGACAAAGTGTGCAGCAGTACCAGCAGCCTGGGTATATATGCTGTCCCTGGTCGTGGGCGGATGCCACCGGAGACCGCAAACGGGGAGATTCGGAAACGGAGTTCCTAGCCCCCCACAGCTCGCGAGGCGGGCCTCGCAGTAACGCGTTCAAGGAGATCGTCAGGCGCGACGAAAGAGGGAAACCCGTCGAGACCGTAGCGCACCGATAACCATCCCGATCAGACACACGAAGCGAGAGGAAACAAACGGAAAAGAAACCGAACCTTTAGCAAACCGTATAGAGAGCGAACCCCGCAGAGCGCAGAAGGCGGCTAGCGGTGCCGGGACCGCGGCGAAGGCACGGCTCTCACTCAGAGAAGTCAGCCGTATCGCCGCCGCCGCCCACGTTGCGGCAGCGCATCCGGAGTCGTTAGCGGCACAGGAAACGAGCAAGCGCTCGCACGGGGTCACGGGCGCTGTAGGGGCTCGGTTCGCAGAGGCCGGCCGTGCTCTCGAAGGGGCGCGACCTCCCTGCTCGTAAAACGTAGCGGGCGGCCAGGCCCCGGCAACGCCATCGCTGTACGACGTAAAAAACGCAACACGCAACGACGGCTATAGAGGCGATGCCAATTTTTTATTTTTATGTACCAGAAATCGATGGAAATAAAACAGTAGAGAAGGAAATTCGAAGTAACCGAAACCGATTTCTTAAATCTCGAAACATTTACAAACGGAAGAGTGCTTTTCTAAAAGTCGGCCGCTGCGGTCGGCGGGCTCGTCCTGGCGCACGAAGGTCCGAAGCAGCCGCCGCAGCGT
Source organism: Eidolon dupreanum (assembly GCA_028627145.1). Taxonomy (NCBI): domain Eukaryota; kingdom Metazoa; phylum Chordata; class Mammalia; order Chiroptera; family Pteropodidae; genus Eidolon; species Eidolon dupreanum. The sequence goes on from CM053501.1 coordinate 81,578,293, forward strand.
GTGCACGGCGCGACCGATCCACCGCGGGAAGCCTGAGCAAACACGGCGCTGGCGCCCTCACGCGGTCACCCGAGGTCCGCGGCGCTCTGAAGCGTGCGCGCGGTCGCAAGGCTCGGTGTCCTGCCGTGCGTCTCGGTGGTCGGACCGCGTGGCCGCGGGAAGCTGCCGAGGAAATGCGGTTTCCTCTGCGGGCTCCGTCTCTCCCGCCGGTGCCTCTGGCGTGTTCTGCGTTGGCGGCCAGAGTGTCGGCCTCGAGCGTGTTTTTTCTTGGTTTCGTTTCATTGCCCTCTTGCGCTCTGTGCCTGCAACCGTCGATATAAGTGAAGAGAAATCTGAGTAATTAGCGGTCCACAGACAGGGCAAGGCCTGGATGTGAGCCAACAGCAGTGCCATTGCCAGAGATAAACACGTCATTTCGGGGAAATAACTTCGCTGCTAAGAGGAACTGCGTTCTTTTAAAAGCAGCCGTCCCCCTGTGGAACATTTGCATTACGCAAGGATCCCTAAAATTCCGAAACCCACTGCTTCGCTATCGCGTAGAAAACCGAATGATCACTCCTCAGATAATGTCGATTTTGTTTACGAAAAAATAAAATAATTGAGAATATTAAAATAATAAAAATTTAAAATTTAAAGACAATTAAGTTTTTAAATATTAACATTTAAAATATAAATGTTATTTTAAATTAGGCAGCTCTTTTAATGTTTATTTTTACATATTTATTGAATGATTATTAAACTGTGTAATACTATAGTAATATAAAATTGATACATTACCGTATGTGATCTGTTAATATTTCAACAATAATGTGTTTTAATGTTATTTTAACTTTAATTTTTTATTTTCATTTCATTTTAGTATTGTTATTTTTCAGTGTTTTAATATATGTCCAAAGACCCTGAAAGGTCAGAGACACCGGCGGGAGAGACGGAGCCCACAGAGGAAACCGCGTTTCTTCAGCAGCTTCCCGCGGCCACGCGGTCCGACCACCGAGACGCACGGCAGGACACCGAGCCTTGCGACCGCGCGCACGCTTCAGAGCGCCGCGGACCTCGGGTGACCGCGTGGGGGCGCCAGCGCCGTGTTTGCTCAGGCCGCCTGCGGTGGATCGGTCGTGCTGTGCACACGCTGCGGCGGCTGCTTCGGACCTTCGTGCGCCAGGACGAGCCCGCCGACCGCAGCGGCCGACTTTTAGAAAGGCACTCTTCCGTTTGTAAATGTTTCGAGATTTAAGAAATCGGTTTCGGTTACTTCGAATTTCCTTCTCTACTGTTTTATTTCCATCAATTTCTCGTAAAAATAAAAAATCGGCATCGCCTCTATAGCCGTCGTTGCGTGTTGCGTTTTTTACGTCGTACAGCGAAGGCGTTGGCTCGGCCGGGCCGCCTGCGTTCCTCTGGTCCGCAGCTTTTCCCGCAGCGGGACCGCTCCGTTTTACGAGCAGGGAGGTCGCGCCCCTTCGAGAGCACGGCCGGCCTCTGCGAACGGAGCACCTGCAGCGCCCGTGACCACGTGCGAGCGCTTGCCGGGTCCCTGTGCCCCTAACGACTCCGGATGCGCTGCCGCAACGTGCGCGGCGGCTCCAGAGCTCTAGAGGGCGGTAGCGGTACGGCTGACTTCTCCGAGTGAGAGCCGTGCTTTCGCCGCGGTCCCGGCACCGCTAGCCGCTCTCTGCGCTCGGCGGGGTTCGCGCTGCAGACCCCGGGACGGCAGCGGCGGCCTTCTTTGAAGTTACCACGGGTAAGTACACTTCCTTAAGAAATAAAAATGCGTTAAAGTGTCCCTTCGGTGTCCCTTGTCGCTGTTTGATTCTCTTTGTCTGAAGTTTCTTCTCACAGTTCCAGTCGCTTATTACTTAACATTTCCTCGTTCAAATATGAAACAAGATCCGTGATCTGCGTCTCGCCCGGAGTTTGTCTGGATCGTTTCGTCAGCCGAACGTGTCTCCCCAGCAGCTTGGCTCGTTGCTCTTGACGGCACTTGTTGAAATCGTTCTTTTTAGCGCTAGGAGGCCTGTATTTTGTCGTGTTTTTGACGGGTGCAAGGTGCTGGCCGGCTCTCCGCCTATCCGCCAGCGTTGGGGACCGGCCGACGCGTTTGGTCGAACGCTCCGTTTCCTCGTCGCACTTGTGCGCAGCGGTTTCTCACTGGCCTCGCCGCTTCATGCTCGGGTTGATCATTTTCCAGGGCAACAGCGCTAGTGGCACGAAATCGCCGGTCCCTCATCTCTCCTTCGCAGTGCGGGTCAAGGCAAAGCTCCCAGTGGAGAACCTCTAGGTTTTCCTGTCCTAACAGGGTCCGCATACCGCTGGTTTCCCGGGACGGGTTTCAAATGCCCAGCAGCGCCGCGGGCGCGGAGCCCCCGCTCCGGGTGTGCGCACTTCTGTTTGTGCGTGGAGCCGGCGCTGTTGCTGTCACGGAACAACGTTTGCTTTCAGGCTGGGGCGTTTTCTCAGTGACAACACCGTTCACTCTTCTAAAACACACATTCTCAGACCGGTCTGTTTCTGCAGCCCTGCGCTACTCTTTGCCCCTCTCCGGCCCTACTTGGACCCAGCAACACAGTGTGCTCTGGGTCAGCGTTTGCACTGTTGGGGCTCGGATGACAGCACCCGCCTGCTGTGTCTCCGCAGCAAGATCGCTTGGAGGAAGGAGTGGAGGACTCAACAATTGCCAGCCTTCTTTTGACGCTGCCTTGAACTCGCCTTGCAGTGTATTAGCTTCTTTGAAAATGACCTTGACACCCCATTGTAACATCCATCTTTGAACTTAGTATAAACTTTTGTCTTGCTTATATCTATTTTAATTACTTGTGTCATTTAAAACGGTAGTATGGGATGAGACATTAAACAACTAACCTTCTTCTTAAGTTATTTTTCGGCTGGCAAATTCTGTAAGCTAGAGATAGCAAGAGCTGACTGAAAGAGGACACCCAGGTAGAACATAACTCGTAGGCCGAGTTATATTTATATATTTATATTCACAGTTGTCAACCATGAAAACTTGCCTGTCTTAAGGAAACTGAAAACCTTTAACTAGCCTTCTGTCATCAAGATACATTCCAGATCATGTGAACTTGAGAAACATTTGGGTTAGTTTCTAGATCTCTAAGGTTTGGATATATGTTAGTTTTAGAAGGGCTTCTTTTTCTTTAAGGCAATAAAGTGAGCTCTGTAAAATATCACATACATAATATAAATACATAGGTAGATACACATAAATTCACAGACAGGTGCAGAGAGAGAGTGTGTAGCTTTCATATAAAAATGTGTGAGATTCTGGGAAACATGGCAGAGTGAGAGAATGTCCTTAGAACTCTCCCCTTGAAACAACAATAAGCTGAACAACTAAAACAGAACGAAACATCCAAACTGCACACCAGCACATCTGGGCATGGGGTCTGCGTGTAAGAACTAGCACAGGTCAGAACCTCCGGGTGTTGGGCGGTGGACTGGGAGAAATAAAGAAGCTGCCTCTGGAAGCCTCTGGAACTCCTCGTAGGAGGAGTGGGAAGGGAGAAAGTGCCGCAACTTCCCTGAACAGCCCCGTCTGGAAGTGCTGTGAGTTCCACACAGCCAACAGCGAGGGCCCAGTCATCAGGGCAGAAAGCAGAGAAGCGAGACAGGACTGCAGAGAAACAACAGTTGATTTTTACTGGCCCCGGTTGCAAAAGCAAGAAGGCAGAGCCGCAGCCCCCAACTCTTGACCCACCGGGTGCCTCACCCTATGCCCTCTGGTACCGATCACCACGGAGCCCCAGCGGAATCTGAGCAAACGCTGCTGGGACTTTCCCTGACACTGATAGGGATTGGAACTGAGGGTAGCGGGCGTGATTAAATATCTACAAGAAAATTAAAAAGGCTTATTTAGGATTTAGATAAAGCAGGGATCCAAGAGGCTTAGATGCCACCTACTGGAAACCAAAAGAAAAGCACCTTCTTTGCAGTAGGCTAAAGAGAGACCTTTCTATAATAAATCTTTCTGGAAAAACAGCAGAATACACTACCATTAATGCTCAGGGGGAGAAATAGTCCATTAAACACCATGACCAACCAAGGTGACCAGGCATCTCAGAAAGAAAGAAAAATCTCCAGAAAATAAGCTTACAGACATAGAAATATGTGACTTAAATGACAGAGATTTCAGCATGGTATTTCTGAAAAAAACTCAATGAGTTCTGAAACGAGTCATGTCAACAATTCCAGAAATTGAAAAAACAACTAGATGAGCAAAGCAAGGAGATTGAAACCCTCAAAGAGAACCAAATGAAACTGCTGAAGATAAAACCAACAAACCAACCAACTAACTAACTAACTAACAACAACAACAAAACTGCAAGAGTTGAAAAATGAAATAGCAAGCTTGGGAAATAGAGTTGACCAAATGGAGGAAAGAATCAGTGATATTGAAGACAGAAATCTAGAAATAAATCAGAAGGAAGAAGAGAGAAACCAAAGAAGGAAAAATAATGAAAGAGAAATACAAGTACTAGCTGATACCATCAGGAGATGAAACATAAGAAAATCAATAAAGAAATAACATTTTTAAATGACACATTAGAACAACTGAATATAATTGACATTTCAGAGCCTTCCATCTTGAAACAGCTGCTTATATATTCTCCTCTAGTGCACATGGAACATTCTCAAGAATTGCCCACATACTGGGACACAGAGATAACCTCAACAAATATAAGAGGGTTGAAATCATACCAACCATATTCTCTGAACATAATGCTTTGAAAGTAGAGATCAACTGCAAAAAGAAATCAAGAAGAACCAAAAATATATGGAGATTAAACAACATACTACTGAAGAATAACTTGGTCAGAGAAGAAATAAAAAGAGAGATCAAGAGATACGTAGAAACAAATAATAATGATAGTACAACATATCAAAACTTTTGGGACACGGCAAAAGCGGTCATAAGAGGAACATTCATATCATTACAGGCCTACCTCCAAAAACAAGAGCGAGCTCAAATAAACAACCTAACACTTCATCTTAAAAAACTAGAAAAGGGAAAAATAAATGAGGTCTAAAGTCAGCAGAAGGAAAGACATCATCGAAATCAGAGCGCAAATAAATGAAATGGAAAACAAACAAACAAATGCTATAGAAAAAATAAATGCAACAGATAGCTCTTTGAGAAGGTTAATAAAATTGACGAACCCCTGGCTAGCTAGACTCACTAAAGAAAAAAGAGAAAGGACACGAATAAACCAAATCAGGGTTGAAAGGGGAAATTATGACAGACGCTGAAAAAATACAAAGGATCATACAAGAATACTATGAAAAAGTATATAACACCAAATTTAATAACTTAAAGGAAATGGACCAGTACTTAGAAAGATAACAACCTCCGTAGACTGAATCAAGAACTGGAAAATCTAAATCAGCAGTATGGAAATTGAAATGATCATCAAAAACCTACCAAAAAGTAAAAGTCCAGGACCAGATGGCTTAACCAGTGAATTCTACAAAACATTCAAAGATGATTTAACACCTATTCTCTTCAAACTCTTCCAAAGAATCAAAGAGGAGGCAATACTTCCCAACTCATTTTATGAGGCCAATATTACTCTGATAGCAATACCTGGCAAGGATAACACACAAAAAGAAAACTATAGACCAATATCTCTCATGAATACAGATGCAAAAATCCTAAATAAGATACTAGTAAACCGAATACAGCAACATGTTAAAAAGATTATACACCACGATCAAGTGGGCTTCATCCCAGGGGCACAGGGATGGTTCAAGATACATACACAAATTGATTAATGTGGTGCACCACATAAAAAATTAAAAAATAAGAATCATATGGTCATAGCAATAGATGCAGAAAAAGCCTTAGACAAGATACAGCATCCTTTTATGATCAAAACACTTAACAAAATTGGTATAGAAGGAAAGTACCTTAACATAATAAAGGCCATCTATGACAAGCCCTCAGCCAATATTATACTTAGTGGTGAAAAACTAAAAACCTTACCTCTAAGATCAGGAACAAGGAAAGGCTGTCCACTATGGCCACTCTTATTCAATATAACATTGGAGAGTCTAGCGAGTGCAATCAGGCAAGAGAAAGATATAAAAGGCATCCAAATAGGAAACGAAGAAGTTGAACTGTCACTATTTGCGGATGAAATGATTTTCTATATAGAAAACCCTAAAGACTCCACAAGAATACTACTAGAAACGATAAGCAAATACAATAAAGTTTCTGGATACAAATCGATGTTCAAAAATCCATAGTTCCTATACTCTAATAATGAAGTGTCAGAAAAAAAAGTAGAGAAACGCATTCCTTTTGCAATTGCAACAAAAATAAATAAAATACCTAGGAATAAATTTAACGAAACATGTGAAGGACCTATATAATGAAAACTAAAAGACCCTACTGAAAGAAATTGAAGAAGATACAAAGAAATGGAAAGATATTCTGTGTTCTTGCATTGGAAGCATCAACATAGTTAAAATGACCATATTATCTAAAGCATTATACAGATTTAATGCAATCCTCATCAAAACCCCATCACCATGATTTAAAGAAATAGAATGAAAAAATTATCAGCTTTGTATGGAAGCACAAAAGACCCCAAATTGCCAAAGCCACCCTGAGAAAATAGAATGAGGCTGGCGGCATCACTCGGCCCGACTTCAAATTATAGTACAAAGCGATAGTAATCAAAACGGCATGGTATTGGCAGCAAAACAGACACACAGACAAACGGAACAGAATTGAGAGTCCAAGAGTAAACCCGTATTTATATGGGCAAATAATTGTTGACAAAAATGCCAAAAACAGTGGAGAAATACAGTGGAGAAAGAAAACCCTCTTTAATAAATGGTGCTGGTAAAACTGGAAGGCCACCTGCAAAAGAATGAAACTAGACTGTTGTCTATCACCGCACACCAAAATTAACTCAAAATGGATTAAGGACCTGAATATAAGACCTGAAACAATAAAAAGCATAGAAAAAAAACACAGAAACTAAACTCAAGGACCTTGAACTTAAAGAGGATTTTATGAATTTGACCTCTAAAGCAAGGGAAGTAAAAGCAAAAATAAATAAATGGGACTACATCAAACTAAAAAGATTCTGCTCAGCCAAAGAAACCGTCAACAAGGTTAAAAACATAACCATCTGAATGGGAAACTATATTTGCAAGCAACACCTCCGATAAGGGTCTAATATCCAAAATATACAAAGAAATCGTACTACTCAATAACAACAACAACAACAACAACAAAACAAACGATCCAATCAACAAATGGGCAGAGGACCTGAACGGACACTTCTCTCTAGAGGACATACAAATGGCCAACAAATACATGAAAAGCTGCTCCACATTGCTAGCTATTAGGGAAATGCAAACCAAAACCACAATGAGATACCATCTCATACCTGTTAGAATAGCTATAATCAATAGGACAACTATATAACAAGTGTTGGAGAGGATGCGGAGGAAAAGGAACCCACATACACTGCTGGTGGGACTGCAAATTGGTACAGCCAGTATGGAAAACAGTGTGGAGGTTCCTCAAAAAACTATCGAATTGATCTACTATGTGATCCGGCAATCCCTCTACGGGGTATTAACCCCAAAGACTTAAAAACCCATATCCGAAAAGGTGTTTTCACATCGATATTCATAGCAGCATTATTCACAGTGGCCAGGACATGGAAGCAACCGAAGTGTTCTACGATGAATGATTGGGCTTTGAGCATTCCTGCATATTCTTGCTGGCTGTGCCAAGAATGCAAGGCTCTGAATACTCTTTAGCCAGACCATTTCTCAGAGCTGTGTTTGTAGCAAGTAACCTTAAGGGATGAACTAACATCTCACCCTGGACAAAGAGCAAGGTTGCTTCTGCTTACTAGAAAATGTGAAATCCCCAAACTTAATGTCCCTCTCCTGTAATTAAACCCACTGTGTATGTGAGTATCTATCACAGGCTTGTGTTGCCCTCATGAGACTTAGGGGACATAGAGAACCAATATAAATAAGCATGAAGCTCTGGCTACTCCTTTTGCTGTGAGTAATAAACTTCTTTGCCTCTGTCCTAGGCATCTGGTCTTCTACCGGCATCCTATGGCAGGCTAACTTTTTAACCTGTAAGTAGGGTAAAATTATAGATCCTGCTTGAATACTTCCTTATGAAGTTTTCTGTATTGATTATAATATTTAATTTTCACAAAACCATTATAAGACTTTTATCCCCACTTTTCTGAAGTTATCAACAAGCTACTGATCACAGTTTCCTTCATTACTAACTGGACCCCATTGTCAATTCTCTTGTCAGCATCTTTGATTTCATATGCTTTCCCTGCAACCACCAAGTAACACCTACAAAGCTGGACCAGTTCCAGTTAAACTTCTCTACACTTGTGCTCTTGAGAGTAATTCTTTCATCTGCAATTACTGAGATTCACAACATCCAGCCTCAGCTGAGCCTCCAGCACCATCAATTACTCCTCTTTGCCTGTGCTTGAACTATTCTTCATCCCATTCTCCTCATAGGCTAAAACTTCACTCTTTCCTGAAATCTCTTCTAACCCCTTCACTCTAGTGTCCTATTTCACAGAAAGAATAGAAATTCCCAGAAAATAACTCCATCAACTCTCCTACACACAGCCCTTTAAAGGTGTGTCTATGAACATGGTCACCATAATTTTCTTCCTTAAAAGCTCAAGCTGTTGATGTCAAATGTTCCTTCCTCCATGCTTTTGATCTCATCTCTGCTTAACACCAGGCAAATTATGGTCACATTCCCTCAGCCTATAAACATTCTTAAGTCTCTAGCCTGAAAACAAAAGCCTGTTCTTAAGACTCCTAAACTAGGATCTCTTCTATTTCTCTTTTTTTCATAGCCAAGATTATTCTTTCCCACATCCACTCCTCCTCCAGACTTCCCATCAATTGCACCACTAAAGTGCGCTGGCAAAATTCAGCTAAGTTCTCTTAACTGCCCAGATCAGTGAATCTTTCTCTTCTCCGTGCATCTAAGCCACAGGGACAAAGGTTACCAGAAAAGGAGAGGAGCAGGGCTGAGTTGTTCTGTATTGGTTGAGAGACACAGCCAATTGGGGATAACCTCATAGGGAGTGGCCATAAAAATTAATATCCTGTGCTCACTCTTCTCTCTCTTATCTGTTGCTGGTGCTGCGCATTGGCTGCATCCAACTGAACCCATACAAGTCTATCTCCAGGGTCTGGGAGAGCAGGTAGAAAAGAGTGAGACTGGAGGGCAGATGAAGGGCATAGGATACAATCCAGCACAACACACTGCATGAGAAAGTCTTAGCAATATTTTTTCAAATCTTTAATAAACAACCTAAAGTCTTCTCTCTGGAGACAAGAAAAGGTGGCATATATGGTAGTCAAAACATGGCACAGAACCTAAAATTACAGATAAAATAAATGGTTTTAGATTTTCCCCATTAACATAGGCAAAAGCACCATGTAAATTTCTAAGATGATTTCAAACCATGTAATTGCAGTGCTATTCTTAAATAATCGTAAGATGCCAAGTGTTAATTATGGTTGGAGTTGAAATTTGATAAGCCTAGTGAACTAATAGTTTACTTATAATAAATGACCTTTGAACAGGATTTTTTTTGGAGTAATTTGTTATATAGGGAAGAGGAGAGCAAAATATTTTTTTCAGTTTGAAATTAACTTATTTGGGACTTTTAAAAAATTATTTACTTTAATTAGTTTCGAGTATACGGTACATTGGTTAGACATCTATATAATTCATAAAACGATCCCACCAATTGCTCCCTCCCTCCCTCCCCTGACCCTCCACCTAGCCAATATATTAATGCTAACTGCATTCCCTATGCCATGCTCCCTGTCCCCATGACCATCCATCAGCTACTAATTTGTACTTCTTTAGCCCTTCACCCCTTTTTCTCAGCCCCCCAAACCCCCCTCACCTCTGTCCGTCACCAAATCGTCCACTATATTTGATTAGTTTGTTCTTTTTATTCCTTAGATTCCACATATAAGTGAAATCATATAGTGTTTATCTTTCTCTATCTGATGTAAATACTTTCTAGGTCCATCAAACCAATATTTTTTTCATCCTCTTCCTTTTAGTTTGTGTGTGTCTTTTAATCTACAGTGAGTCTTTTGTATTTTTTCTTCTTACAAAAGTCCTTCCAACATTTCCTGTAATACTGGCTTGGTAGTGATAAATTTTTTTAGCTTATTTTTGTCTGGGAAGCTCTTTACCTGTCCTTCACCTCTAAATGATAGCTTTGCTGGATAAAGTATGCTTGGTTGTAGATTTTGTGTCTTGATTCTATTGAATGTTTCTTTTTGCCAAGCCCTTCTGTCCTGCATAGTTTCTTTTGAGAAATCAGCTGCCAGCCTTATGGGTGTTCCCTTACAAGTAACTATCGGTTTTTCTCTTGCTGCTTTTAATATTCTTTCTTCATATTTAATCTTTGGCATTTTGTTTATGATGTGTCTTGGTGTGAGCCTCTTTGGATACCGGATTTTTGAAATTCTCTGAGCTTCATGGGGTTTTATGTCCATTTCTTTCACCAGGTTAGGGAAGTTTTCCATCATTATTTCTTCAAACAGCTGTTCAACATCTTGATTTTCTTCAGTTACACTGATCAGACAGATATTTGGACCCTTAATAGTGTCCTGCATGCTCCTTAAATTATTTTTATAGTCTGGCATCTTATGTCTTGCCATTCTGAGTGTGTGTCTCTTTGCTAAATTTGTCTACACTTCCCAAAAGTTCATCAAGCATCTTTATAACCAGCATTTTGAACTCTGCATCTGTTAGATGGCTTGACTCCATTATATCTCGATCTCTGTTCTCTTCTCTCATATGTTTTCTGCTTCTTTGTCTTCTCATTTTGGCTCCCTTTCTGTGTCTATTTCTATGTACTAAGCAAAGTTCCTAAGTATCCTGGTCTTAATAATGTGGATTTGTGAAGTAGGTGACCAGTGGCACAGTCCTGAGAGAGGTTCAGCTGCAGGCCAAATTTAGCCCAAGCTTCTGCCCCTCTGGAGCCATCTATTAAGACTGAGCAAGCAATCAATAGATGCTGTGCTTATAGTTGCCTCAAAAGGCCACTCCAGAGTCTATGGCCATGCTACCCTGAACAAGCCCAATCCTGTCTGCACTCGGAAGCTAAGCAGGGTGAGGTCTGGTTAGTACTTGGATGGGAGACCACCTATGAAGACCAGGTGCTATAGGCATAAAATAAGGGATTGTAAGCTGACAAGGTCTTTGCAATCTGGGAGATCAACCGACGGTTGCCTTGCCTAAAAAAAAAAAAGGCCACACCAGAAACCGTGGCAAGCTGTCTTCAGTGTGAGTCTAGGTACTGCTCAGCAAGGAGCACTGACTCACTGAGGATATCCCTGAATGTGGCTTGAGTGGGGCTGCGAGTTGGGGTAGGTGAATTTTCAGGGAATGCTCTGGGCAGAGCAACTTCTGTTATCCAGTTTGATGACATGTTTGATGACATCACGGCTATGGTGGTGCTGTGTCCAGCGCACTGGTATGGCAGAGGGCTCAACAGGGAACACAGGATACCGCCGGCACTTCTGTACAGAGCTAGTCTCACCTCAGCCCTCACTCCAACACTGTCTCCCTGTAAGTCCTTGGTGGCTCCTGTGCGCAGCCCAATCGGCACTGGTGCTCAGAGAGAGCAGGTTTGTCGTGCGAAAATCTGCTCGTGGATGCAGCCCCTTTAAGAGGCATCTGCAGCTGCCGCTGCCTCAGCCTCTGTCTCACTCAGCTGCTTGACCCGGCAGTCCCGCGTCCTCGCTCTATTCTACCTTCGGCCGTTGCAAGATAATTTCTTGTGTTTCTCCCTAATTGTATGGCTTGTTCATCTGGATCCCAGGCGATTTTTCCTTGCTGCTGCTCTTTGTTTCAGTCACAACTTTGATTTGTTCACCAGAGGCATGAACAGAGCCTCTATCATCTACACCATTTTTTTCCTCCAGTTTAATTTTCTTAGAAACTTAAATATTTATCCTAAAGAGGAAGACTCAAATATTCCTTGGCTCCATAACTTCCCTTGGCTATATTCTGCATTTAATTATTTGGTAACCCCCCTCCCTCTCCTATGATGTCTGCAAAGTGCAGACCTTAAATGTGAGATGTCACAGGAATTGCCCAAGGCCGAGCAGTAGTTGTTAGGAGAGATTAAACAAGAATTTAGGTTCCCATAACACTTAACAGCTAGTCTACTCTTATTTCTACATCCCTTGACATTGCATGAGGCCTCTCAAAATGTGAAGCAAATATTCCCTGTCACCCAGAGTCTCCTTCAGCTGGAAGCAGTGTAGAGAAGTGCCTGCTGCACAGTGCTGAGCACTGGGGCACCTGTGTCAGAAACTGTCTGTGATCCAACATGTGCATACTTGACAAGGCCCTTCTTACTGTCTAGACCTAAATTCTTCCTCCTGAAATAAAAAGAGGGTAGGAGGAGTTAGAACAAAAGGTCCCATTCATATCTAATTTTGCACAAGTACATAAACTAAAACTTGATTACTGTGGTGGAAATTTGTTTTATGAAAATAATGATGTTGTCTTATATCTGGAGGGCACTTTAAATCTCTCTATAGATATTCGAGGTTTCTAAAAATTACAATTTCCTATCTAGTTTCTAAAAGAAGGATACTTATTGAACTTTAACGATATTAGATTAGGCTTACCAAAGGTACTATATACCATGTCCAAAATAAACACATTTTCACCCAAAGATTTTACTGATCCCAACAACTAAGAGAGAAGGAACTGGTTGTGAGTTAATTATTACTATTTCCTATTTTAAATACTTAAAAAAATGGTAGAATTGTGTATCCAGGTCCTTCACGAAGCAGACACTAAGATGTGATAAAACATGCAAAGATGTTATTAGGTGACATACGTCTGAGAGAAAATGGAGAAGGAGCCAGAGAGAGCTGGGAGAACAATCAGATGGTGATGCTAGTTTGACCAAGCTGAGGGAATGAGGCAAGGAAGGTTGAGTGGAAGTGTCCTAGGCCGCTGAGCAGTCCAAAGAAAATTTGTCAAGGCCATCAGGAGTCCTTGAACCAACGTTGGCCTTTAGAAGAGTCCAGGAACAGCCTTGCCTTAGTATCCAGTCTGCGTTTAGGGAAGGGGGATAAGTATGGGTATCCACGCATAACTGGGTGTCTTTGGTTTATGAATTTCCCTTAGTTACGATTTTTAAGGCACATTCTCAAGGCCTACACAAATTTCTCTCCCTTTGACTCTTCAGTATCTTAGGAAGTCATTTCTCTAGGTCCCAGTTATTGGCCTTCTCCAGGTAATCCACCAAAAGAAGAGTATGAATTCTAATTCCATAATTTTCACTTACTTCTTCTGGAATTAACTTTCTTCACACAATGTTGGCTTCCCTCCTTGGTTTATCTTTAAAAAAATTATTGTAAAACATGATTGGAAAGCATCTTGTAGAAGTTTATAAGAATAGGTTAGGCTACAGAAATCACAAATATATTCGTACTTAATTTAGTGGACTAGAAGGCAGTGGAGTATTAAGATAATATTTTCCTCCTGTCTTGAGAGCTAGGCCTGGCCTTATCTTTGCTCACAAATTCTAAGAGCCACAGAGGGAAGATAGAAAAGACTCATGGGAGAAGATTCATGGGAATCTTCACGTGTCTTCTCCTCAGCCCTCTTTTATATTAGTTCCTCTCAGAATGCAAGCCTCATCTAAAAGGTGTTAGAGTCTCTAATCTAGATCTTTACATTCTTGTGCCATGCCCCTCCTGTTCTGGGCTGGACTACCCTTATATTTCAGACTTTGATGCTAATTTCAGGAAACGTGTTGCTCCAGCAGTCACTTGTGGTTCAGGTTTTAAATCTAGAATCCTCATGTATATTTACAGAAATTTGCTTTCCTGCAATTGCTCTTTATTAAATGCCTGCTGCCAGTTTCTTGTCACTTGGGAATGTGTCACAAATGGATATAAGACAATTTGGTCATGCAAACTCTCTTAAGTTCTTTTTAACAACAAACAATGAAAAATCGTGTCACTAAAAAGTTCGAGGTGGCTGAGGGCATTCCTCCCAAACTTTGCTATCAGATTTTAAAGAAAGCAAATTTCAGACTAAATTTTGCCACACATACATTTATTAAACAGACATTTATTTGCAAGTAAGTTAATACTAGCTAACACAACCTGTTCTGTAAATTAAATGAAGTCCTTACTCTCTGTTTTAGGTTCTTCGACCACAGCTTGAGGACAGTATTCCACAGACAGGATTCTGGTCAGCATCAGGGCAAGAACAATCTTCAGTGGCTGAATGGACACAGGACCAATTTGGAACAAAGCCTTGGGTTCCATAGAGAAGGTACAGGCTCTGTGCCTCCTGGATTCTTATATTCTCTGTTTATGCATGATTAGGTAGTGCATTTAAAATATTTTGGCCAACCACAAAATTGGATACCCTTAGTTTCACCAGCAAGAGCAGCTTTCTAACATTCAAACATATTAACTGGCCATTGATTTCATAGATAAAACACATTTTTGAAATTCATTTTATTACCCAAACTTCTGGTACTGATTGAATGATGGGTAAGGGAAGAGCATGTAGTTGTCACCATTAGAGTATGTATACGTTTTCTGATTAGATGCTAGCTGACCCTCAGGGCCAGCTGCATTTATGATTGGTATACCAGCTGAAGCTGGGCTATAGCTTAATCTAATGTAATACAGATGGGTAATATAACATGGTCTGTGCAGAAGTATCTCAAGGACATTTACAGACATTATAATCAGATTTCTCTTTTTCTTTAGGGGACCCTAGAGCTCTTTATTCTTCCTATCAGCACCTCTGTCTGCTATGAGTTGTCCTTAATGTACTCTAGCTGTTGACAAGAAATGCTTCTCCTTCCTTCCTACCTCATCTCCCCTTTTCCTCTCATTTTCTTCCTGCCCCACTCTGGGGAAAGCCAGCTTCAAGGCCTTTGCCCTTGCTCTTCTCTCTTTTCCTTGGCTCTCCACTTACCTAGCTCATGTTCATCCTTTAGTTCTCAACTTGAATGTCACCTCAGCAGAGCAACCTTCCCAGTGCACCCTATCTACTTCAGTTGACTCTTCTCCCCAGTTACTTTTTATGAGGTCACCCAAAGTGTTTTCTGCATATCACCTTTCATATCTGTTTTAATTTGTTTGTCATTTTATTGTCTTGTTGATAGCTTGTTTTAATTGTTTCTTGTTCATTGTCCTGTTTTATTTTAAGGGCTAAGAGATCATGTACTTTATTTACCTTGTTTACCACTATAAATGTTTACTACTCCTCAGTGACTAGAGTAGTACTTGTACTTGGTAGGTGTTTATTAAATATTTGCTGAAAAAACATAGATGGTCTCACCCACTGGGCAGGAGAGAGAGACCCTATGATCCTTATATATCACTATTAAACACTATTCCTTACAGCAGCCAGAGTTTTTCTATTTATTCATTTTAGGTCATAAGGCATCTTTGGGGTCTTCAAAAACCAGACATTCCTTTACATATCACTAGGTTTTCATTCTTCACTCGCAACAAACTCCCTTCACTTTCTGTCTGTGAGAGTAAGATTGCTCAGCTCTATGGCTTGTACAGGTCTTTTCCCACCATTCATCTAAGTTTTTGTGCCAGTTAAAGATGATTGACTCTGAGCTCTGAGCCTTTTTGCTTTCTCTGTAAAAATGAATCTCAGCCCCTCAAATATTTTTCCTTTGCCGGGTGGCCAGGTGTTAAGTGTTGTCAATAGAGGACACTGGAGACCTTGCAGGAGAAAAGAGTTTTGCTTCCCTGTTCCTGGTTTTTTATGCACAGATTTACTAGAGCCAAGCAACCATATAGAATGTCTGTTTATCTCAAGGCTGTAGGCAGGATGCACTGGATAAATATTACAGTGGAGTAACACTGGGTTCCTAATCTTAAATTCTTGCATGAGAATTCAGCATCTCAGTAGGACTATGCTATCTGCATGACTTGGTGCCAAAGCATTTGTTAACAGTTTCTTCTAACTCATCAAAATCTATTGACATTGTAGCAGAAAAAAAATGTGTACTCATGGTTCTACATAAAATTGCCCAACTTGTAAATAGCTCTGAGAAGAATTATTCATTAAGAGAACTCTATTGAGAGCCCCTATGCCATAGGTCTTCCAATAAACATGACAAAAGGTATGAGGTAAATCAAAGCTAAAGCCTTCATCAAAAGTAGGACAATTACAAGTAACATAGCCAGTGCAAAGTGATTATTCATCTATAAACAGGTAAATGGATAAATAAAATGTGATATAGACATGTAATGGAAGATGTTCATCCTTAAAAGAGAGTGAATCAACCTGGAGAGTATTGTGCTAAGTAAAATAAGCCAGGTACAAAAGGTCATATGTTGTGTGATTTCAATTGTATGAAGTATGTAGAATAGTCAGATTCATAGATAAAGTGGAATAGTGGTTGCCAGAGGATGGGAGGAGAGAATGGGGAATCATTTAGTGGGCAGAGTTTTAGTTTGAGAAGATGAAAAAGTTCTAGAGATAAATAGTGTTGATGGTTGCACAACATTGTAAATATATTTAATGCCACCAAATTAGACACTTAAAATAATTAAAATAGCAAAATTTATGTTATGTACATTTTACTACAGCAAAAAAATTAAACGTGACCTATTCCAAAATGAAAACTGAATTGGGCATCTTGCCCTGACCCCTTCCACTTCCAACAACACACACATTCACCTCGCCCTGCCTGAATTTTGTAGGTTTTGTGAACATCATCATTTTGCTCTGAAAAAAATGGGGACAAAATAGCTCCCTAACTCCAGAATGTGTGTGTGTGTGTGTGTTTTTTTGCCCAATAGGCAGTTTACTTGCATACTTTAAAGCAGTGCTATTCAATAGCAATGTAATAAAAGCCACATGCATATTTTAAAATTCTTTAGAAGCCACATTAAAAGGGTAAAAAGAAAGAGGTAGAATTAATTTTAATGTTATCTTATTTAATCCAGTATATTCAAAATATTGTCGCTTTAGTGTGTGATCAATATAGAAAATTATTAGTGATATAATTTTAATATAATTAGTGATATATATTTAACTTTTTTATCATAAGACTTTGAAATCTGTTGTGTTTTAGATTTATTTCACATCTCATTTTGGACTAGACATATGTGGCTAGTGGCTACTATACTGGATAATGCAGCTTTAAGGGCTCCAAATGAGAATAATTTCTTTCAAGTAGAACATGTTTTAATGAATTTGATATTCAATATTTTTCTACAGTGCAATGTAACAGTTATCATATGGAAAGTTGTATCATTTATTTTGTAATTTTCCAGTTAGAATTAGAAATAGTATATGTTGATGACATGTCATAGTTTAATTGCCAATCTTTTCTTTTTTCTAGTGGTGCATAATATAATGGTGCATCTTATCATTACTGACGATGCAGATTCTAAGAAATACAAATCTTAACCCTCAGAGTCTCTGGTTCTTCCTCCATAAAATGGGGGCAATAATAGGACGTATGACATAGGATCATTATGAGGATTGAGTAAGATGATGTGTGTAAACTATTTCGCAGCTTCTAGAGGCTGCCTGTGTTTCTTGGCTCATGGTCTCCTATCTTCAAAGCTATTGCTCTGACCTCTGCTTCTGTCAATCACATCCCCTTCAACTCTGACTTTCCTTTCCTCTTTCACTTTTAACAACCTTTGTTATTACTACATTGGGTCCACTTGGATAGTACAGGATAATCTCTCCATTTCAAGATCCTCAACTTAATCATATCTGCAGAGTCTCATATGCAGTACATATTTACAAGTTAGGAGGTGGATATCTTGGCAGGTGGCAGAGGGGGTGGGGAGCAAGCTTTATCCCGCCTCCCACATCAGGAAAGAGTAAGTTTTTGCTTTATCCTGATCTCTATACTCTCTCCATGGAATAGAAAGTACTCAATATGCTAAGGAGACTGTTCTTATTGGTGCGAGGTAGATCGGAACAACTGTAAACCCAGCTGGGGGGTGCCAAAGCAGCCATAAATATGAAGAAAAAATAATCAGGATGAGTAATTTCATTTTGAGGTGAACTCTGTACCTGCTTCTTCTCACTTATTTTCCCAGTTTGGAAATAGCTCTCCTCACATCTCTGTTATTTTTGCACAAAGAGGCTGGAACTTACTCTCAATGTGTTTAGAGCAGTGGTTCTCAACCATGGCTGCATGTTGGAATCACCTAGGGTGGGGAGGTTGCAAGGGTGCTTTTCAAAAATACCAGTGCACTTAAGTGAAACCAAGGATACCTCCGGCTGGGGCCCAGGCACCACTATTTTTAAATGTTCCCTGGGCGATTCTGTCAACGAGACTCTCTGGTACAAAGGGAGTAACTGGATTCCTCTTCCGCAACCCCACAGAATGTTCTTTATCTTTTCATTTTCTTTACTGAATAATGTTTCATTTCAGTCTAAGCATCTCTGGGAATCAGTGGCCTTGAAGGTTTAAGAATTTAAAATGTTTAAATTGAGAAGGCGTTGGAGAAAATCATTAAGAGGATGTGACCAACAGTTGACTGTGAGCTGGACCTGCACCATTGGAGCCTCCATACGCTTTCCTGTCCTTGGATTGTGTGTTCTGCCTGCCTTCCCCACATTGGAAGCTGCTCCAAGGACACAGACTTGAGAGAGTAAGGTGGTGTTGAGACCATCTGGATAGTATATGTCACTGAACCCAAGTAAGGCCTCTTTATAAACTTTTAAGAGACCTACTTGTCTCAGAGCTGCCACCAACAAGCCTCATGTGAAAGTTCTCCTTCTTAATAAACCTGCATCTACCTATCTGGAGTGACCTGTCTCTCAGGTCTCTCCCTGCCCCCCAGCTACTGGGCCAGTTTGTAAAGCAAAGGAGAGCCCTCAGGATTATCTAGTACATTCTCCTCCCTCCAATCCTGTCAATGGTTAATTCATTGGAGATGAAAATTTATTGAATCCATTTTGAACTCTCTTTTGCAGAGCAAATATAAGTGTATAATTAATAATGTCCCTTAAACAATTACTAATCAAATAAGCTTCTGTTAAGATTTTCTCTGCTGGGAAATTTTTCTTTGAATAATCAAAGGATTAGTGTAGCTCTAGCCTCGTCCTGGACAATTTAGATTAGTTTATTTAAAAGCTTGGGGATGTTTTTGGATAATCATCTCTCACTCTCCCCCCTCAGTTAGAAGGCCCATCCTCTTTCATCTTCATGGACTGACATCCTATCTCTCTGTCTCTACTTATATCCAATGACATCTCCCCATTAGCTCCTTCCTGTTCTAGATGTAATTTTTTTTCTTTGAGCCTCCTTGGCTCTCTGTATCCTCTTAATGCTACTTCCCTCACTCTTCTTTGCATTAAGGTGACTTTGTATTTTCTTTTTTCCTTGCTAATAGATTAGAAATTCTTTCAAGGTAGGAATTATATAATAAAATTCACAATTTTTTTGTGTCTATTTTTTCTAGCACAGTGGTGCAGGTAAAAGGGACATAAAAATTTGATGAACTGACATTTTATCTTGTAAATTTGGTCAATGGTGATCTTCCCAGTAGTATAAAACCTTGGGAAGAGATTAAGTTTCCCATTACATAGAAAGTCACTGGTATCTTAGGTTCTAGGCTCGTGGTGGCTCATCAATTTTCTAGGCCAGAGAGACTCAGAACATGACTGGAAAGGCAGGTGGGTCTTTTGGCATCTAATCTCAGATTTACCTCTTATTTCCAGATTGCATTACTGACTGAATTTTAAAGCATTTAAAGTATCATGTGGTTTTGTTTAAAGCTGATTGCAAATGTAGTTTCAGGCTTGGAAGGTAGGGAATCTCCTAACCACCTATATTTACTGCCGAAATATTCTAGCAAAAGGAAAGATCCACAGCCAGGGAATCCATTCCCTTTCCCATCAGACCCCCTTGGACTTTTCCCATCTACCATGCTTCCCTAGCCCTCATTTCTACCCCTCTCACCACCCACTGCATTGTAATTCTTCTAAGAACTGCCAAAAGCCCCTACCATCACTCCTTGTACTCTTCTGTGACTTAGCTCAGTGAGGCTGAGAAATTCAAGATCTGAAAAGCCTCTGATTAGATCCAGGTTTTACCAACCTGTCAACAGACTTCCCAAAAGAAAAATAAATTCTGAGCTCCAAGCTGGGGGTCATACTCCTGCAGATTGCTTGCAAAGGATAGATCACCCTACACTAGGGCAGCTCTGCCAGCTGAGACCCATGGGGATAGCAGCCAGGAAGCCTACACACCCAAGCAAGTGGAGAGACAAGCACCTTCCTATTCATGGTCCCTGTCACAAAGCTGGCAGCTGTTGAGCTTGGGGACTATAGAGCCCTCCAGGATTCCAACTCACTGAACTCCCAGAGGGAACAAGTGATTTTATTCTTTTAAGCTGATATCCACGTACAGGGGGTGATGACCATGGATGGCATAAAGGCAAGGATTTCAAAGGAGTTGATTAAATCCTAACTAGTGAGTATATTTGGAGTGTGGGAGAAAAGACCCGCCATGAACATTTCAACTGGGCTTTGTAAGAGATCAACCTGCAGGGGACAGTGTCACCCCTGTACTGAGTTGGGTTCCCACCCAATCCAATTATGTTATACTAAAAGCTGTAACATGAGAGTGGCATGGCTATGCATGAGAACTAAAGCTTTTATATGGACTCTCTAAGGGCCATCGCAGGCAGAGCTGCTCTCAGTAGAGTCATCATTCCAGTGATTACTTCAGTTTTCCTGTTACTCCCTCAGTTCAACACCCTCAACCACCTTCAGTGACAATGGCCTTAATACATCCTTCAGGCTCTCCCTATAAAACTCAACTTTCCCGCATTATAGTCATACTAGAGTATAAATGGTCTGTAATGCCTTAATAAAGCATTTATTTAAGACTTTTTTTTATTTTAATGAGAATCATTTAACTAAAGGTATAATTAACCTCCAAAGTAAAATTTGAGATAGCAAATGGAATGATGTTGGATCTCTATAGTAATTTTAAACCAATTATAGAGGAGAGAGGAAAATAGGTAACGAAAAAGTAACTGATTACAATTACTGATTCAATAGTTCTACTGATTAGCAGACCGATATTGGATTTGAAGATGACTTTGAATATCTTTATTGTATCTGAAACATGAAAGGCAAGTGTCCTGGTGGAGTCCAGAGGTGGTCCATGAGCTTTGGCTCTACCATTTACTAGCTGGATAATCTCAGGCAGTTCAACAAACTATGAAATGGAGATCATGTAGAAGTGACTAACACAATGTCTGCAGTATAGCAGATGATCAATAAATGTGGGTATTGGTAGTTCTGAGCACTCATTAAGTCAGGATTTATATTTCAGAGAAGCTTTAGAGTTACCTCTAAACTTGACATTGAGTTCTGGAATCTGTTACAAAATTCAGAGTCTTTAGGAACATAATTTATTGCTTATTTTTTAACTGTTCCCCCTCCCTTCTCCTCTGCATCCCAGTGCATTCATTGTGCAGGGCCTGGCACACAGGAGGAACTCAATACATATTTGTTGAGCTAAGCCTTTAAACCAAACCTCTTAACTCATTCTTAAGATATACTATTTCTTCTCAAGAAGATAAGAATTACAGAAGCATCACCCATTAAGACTCCCGACAAGAGTGAGCGAGCTATGGAAGCACTTCCAGATTTCCAGCAGGATGCCCTGGGAAAGAGCAAAGAGCAGGAGAGGGCTCAGTTTGTTGGGAGGACTGAAGCCTGACAGGCCTGGAGAAGGTTAGGAAGACAGCTTTTTCACGCTTATGGAAGGACCTGAATGTACTAGTTCATAGAATCAAATGTAGAATGAACAAAATTAGAAACACCCAAAATCAACCTCAGGCCCAGAGAGTCTGTGGCTAGTATAAACTCAGATAATGACAAAAAGGCTGGGTCCAGGGTCCAAGGTTTGACTACTTATTCAGTGCTTTTTTTTTTCAAGACAATGCTGGGGTTTCAAAAAGATATTATAAAGTACATTAAAAAAAAACATTTGCATTGCTGTATTTGAAATAAGAGAGATGAAAGTAATAGATCACTTCTTAGGGTATGAGGTGTAATGTTAATAGATAAGAGGCCTATTTCACATCATCCTTCTCTAATCAAGGAAATTGACCTTTAGTGTAATAAAAAGGATAGTCCAAAATAGTGATCAGGTAATTAAGTTTTAAGATCGGTAAGAAGATATAAAGGAAGGGCCTAATCCATTTAATTGAATTTGAGTCCCCAGACCCAAAGAAATTCCACTTCAGAATACTGAAAGGACTTGCAGCTGTTGTTACCTGCTCCTGGGAGAGAGTGTTATTACCTGGTTACTTTAAAGGAAGGGTTGACCAGCTGCCTGGGGTCAACAATTATTACAAGGCCAAAGAAGAGTCACACCCAAGCCTTTCCACATCTAAAGTTCAGTAATGTCTACTCTACCAAGTGTCTCTGGTCACTAAATGGGCTAGCTAATTCCTTCATAGAATCAGGGTTTTCAATGACTGCAACAGGCTAAAATGAGGCAGCCGAACCAACAAAATTAAATTTAACAGAGCACGTAGAAAATTCTACATTTAGTATTGTTTTTTAATCTGTATAAATACAAAACAGCAGAGATGTAGAGTAAGAATGATTCATGTTCAAAAGGGTTATAGGGGTCTTGGTTGATGCCAAGCTCATTGTCTTTGTGTGATACAGCCTCCAAAATGGCTAATGAAATCTCAGGAAGCATTAATAAAGGCATAGTGTTCAGAATAAAAGGAGACTAATGTTACTGTACTTTGCTAGTCAGACTTCATCTGTAATATTCTGTTCAGCTCACTAAGTGTTCAGGGAAAAGTAAATTAGATAATACAAGATCTAGAGGCCATGTCAGGTGACAGTTTAAAGGACTTGGGAATGTTCATCTGGAGAACAGAAGGTCTTTCAATTTTAGTGACTTAAAATATGAAGGAGACAGTCATTTTGCTGTGTGGCTTTATAAGGCAGAACTAAAATTAGCTACTAGATGAAGGCAAACTTTTATCTAATATTAGAGAAAGGAAACATATATCGGTTGAATACCCACCATATGCCCTTTGTTGTGCTAGGTGCTTTATATTATTTTGTCATAATCTTTCTGGATATTTGGGGGGTGATAAGCTCCCAGTTACTGGAAGTCAGATGTCCACCTCAGCACGGCTCATTTAAAGCAGAGGTCAGTCACCCCTCTTCTGCTTCCCAGACTTGGGAATGCCATCCAGGCCCCAGGGCCAGCTGCCTGCTTGAAAGCAGGCTCACTGGGTGGCAGGAAAGGCCATCGTGCTTCTGCAGCATGGATTTCCAGCACAGTTTCAAGCTTTCAAATCCCCACTGTATAACTGACTGCGAGTCAGGGGCTGCTTGGTCTGTAATTTCCTAAGTGAATATTTCCTAGTCCTGCAGGCCCACATCTGATTAGGATGTGATTGTAGGACATGCTGAGAGGTGGAGGCGAGCCTAAGAGTTCTATGAGCTTATGAGAGATTGTGTGACCAGAGATGAGAACAGCTCAGGAAATGATACTCTGTGTGTACATTCTTTGGTCAGTGCCATTTTCTTCCCACATACCTGTAGTCCTAGAATTACTCAAAAGTGGAAACCCTCCAGCCTAATGAATGCTCTGGTCAGTGAACAGTGAGTGTATCATCCATGGTCCTGGCAAGAACCAGAATTCAACTCAGAAGATTCCAGTTTAATGAAAGTACCATTACACAGGTGTGAACAGGGAATTAGCTAAGAAACCTCAAATGTACCAGGCACACTCCAGCCTCAAGGCCATGTACTTGCTGTCTTCCTATTGGCTGTGCTACCTCCCTTGGTATGTACATGGCTTTCATCTCATTCAGGTCTTGATTATAATGCCAGTTCTCAAGTGAGCTTTGCAACTGCTGCTGCTCAGTGCTCCCTTCCTCCTTCTCCACCTAATGTTTTTATATCACCTGATATCATCTGATTTTTATATTTTAATTATTTGTTAATTACCTGCCTCTACCCACTAGAATGTGGGCAGATATTTTTGTCTGTTTTGTTCATTGCTCTAATCCCAGTGTCTAGAACAGTGCCTGGTCCAAGAAAGCGGCTCAATAAATATTTGTTGAATGAATTAATGAATACTAATTGGACTTATTAGAGGTCATAAAGAGCACTGCCCAGGAGTGACAACTAATCTATCTTCCTTGTTTCAACTTGCTTGTCATACTCTTGCCTTTTGGGTGAACCCTGCCGAAATGCAGAGAGCTTTCATTTGGCCACAAAAGGGTGGTGTTGATCAGTTTTTCATATTCTGGAGCCTTGTTCTGAGACAATTCACCCTCTTCCCCTCAGCCCCCCCCCAAAAAAAAAGTAGGACAGGGTCATGTCTACAGCCAAAGCAAACATGCACTGTGTCTCTTCTACCCTTACATTGCTATCCAAGTGAAATTCACTATAAACCTGTATCAAGAATGGTGTTACAAGGAGAAAAGGTCACCAGAAAGCAAGAGCCTAAGGAATATGTAGGTGGAAGGAGCTGCTAAGGTACCTTCACCACTTAGCCTCAGTAACCTACAGAAACCACCAGCTGACCAAATAACCTTGTGCTCTGTGGTATATACCTCACCTCCCTTCCCTTTCCACCATCAACACCTATTTGGCTGTATCAGCAAGAGTGAGCTCTCACAACACAAGGTCTAGACTCAGGATTCCAACCGTTACCACACTCCAGATGCCCTAGAAAAGAAATACAAGCTCTCTAAAAGATCATTCCATCTTTTATTAAGTACCTGGTTTGTATAGACACTGTGCTAGGGGCCATTCAGGATGGTACAGAATAAAGGGTTCATATGCCCTATGGTCAAGACACGCAGTAACGATACTACAAGGTAGCAATAGGCAGGGCACTGAGAGAAGCCCAGAGGAGGTATAGGAACATTCAGAAAAGGGCAAGTGTGGCTGTCTCAGACGGATGGATCAGAGATGAAAGGGAAGGATCTAAGGAGGCATTATGGGAAAGATAACATTTGAATTAGGATTTGAAGGTATAAGTTGTGTTTGGCCATGCCTACTATGTCTAAAGCACTTCCTGATTTTACACACTGCTTTTTATATGGCACTTAAATTTTAGGGTAATTTTCTTCTCAGTTGAGAAGAGTAACCATCTGTGTACATGAAAAAGATCAGCTTTTAAGGACATCCCACTCCTATAAGATATAGCATTACAAAATAAAAGGGCTTTAGGGAGGGTAATGTGTTGGTAAAATATTAGACAGAAGCAAGCCTTGTATCCATCTCAATTAAATGCCCTTTGTGTCCATCCCAAAGCGATCAGAAAAGCTAACAAATTAAGCCATAATTTTTTCCTCTACATTTTTTTTATTTTTTATTTTTTATGGAGCAGAGAATGGAAGTCCTGGGAGAGTTTTTCTTATCTCATTGTAAGTGCAGATTTTCTCAACTGCACAGGGTGGAAACCGTGAGTGCCTAGTGAAGCCCCAGGACTCGCAGACCAAATTCACAGACCCACACATGAACTTTTGTCAAACATACTCTTTATTCCAGAGGGAAAGTAAGGGAAGAGCAAGAAATGAAGAGGTCAGATGACAGAGTAACAGCTTTGAGTCAAGTCTCCTACTTCCTTCCTGGCCCATCCTCCACACAAAGCAAAGCCACGCCCCCCTCTTCACTGGGGTGTGGTGTGAAGCCTCCCAACCCCAAGTCATTCCAGACTAGTGTGGTAGAACTTCTTCCACCTCTAGAGTGAGGAGGGGAAATAAGATGTCCCTCAGCCTCTTCAATGTGTCCCTGCTCATTATTATGGGAAGGGCATTCACAAGAAGGTCTGGGTTTATGTACTGCAGGTAGAAAATCACATAACTCAGCAGACTAATGAACATCATGACCATGAAGACAAGACACCGGAAATGCCTACAAAGAGAAATTCATCATTAGCATGGGGGAAAGAGCTCGGGATTCAGTAGTAGGAGGTGAACCTCATATTCTTGAATGACTGGTGAATTACTTTCTTCAGGCAAAACTGATGGGGAAGTGAGAGATAGATAGAGACATAAAGGGTGAGGGTAGGAGATAGGTGATAACAGAAGACTGATATAGGGGTTAGGAATTAAATACAGCCCTTCTGACATTTAAGCCCTCCAACTGAATAGATCTCTACATAGAAAAGGTGGAGGTACAAATGAGAAGACTTTCCAAGTACTGTAAATGGAGGAGGCCTTTAGGGGATGTTAGAAAATGTTTAGGACTATCGCATTTGTGAGTCTCGTGACCAGTGGCCTTCTTCAGGTCCACTATAGCAAGATATTCTAGAATTTGAAATAAGATTGACCATCTCTGACATTAACATCCAAGTAAAATTATCAAGATTAGCTTTTCAAAACATAAAATGCTGAAAAAAAGCAACTCAAACGATAAAAGTTATGTGTGTATGTGTGTTATGTATGTGTGTTTTCTTGTGTGCACTTGAGAAAATTCCAATCTGAAAACTGACTTTTTCAGTTTTCAGCTATATTGAAATGTCATAAATTGAAGCTATTCTTTAAAGTGTCACACGAAACATTTTAGATTGCTCTCTTTCTTTAAAAAAAAAAATTGTTAAGGCACAGAGAGTTCAAGTGACTTTTTTTCTAAAAGAACTACAATATAAGAATTAAGAAAATTAATGCACCCTGAACATTCTTGCCAGCTGAATGTAGCAGAGATTACCAGGTTTGGGGTCTGAAAAATAGAAAAAGGCCATACTCAGGATCATAAGAATGGAATGTGAAAGTGAGATGCAACCTGCAGCCTTCATCTTGAACTTCTCAGAAATCGCCACGTTCTCCAAACACCAAGTCCTGTATAACTTCGGTGTTGACAAAAAGAAGGAAGAGTTGGGAGAAATCTGGGCCTGTCTGGTATTTTCTGTTTGGTGGATGTGTTTATTCTTTTTCCTTTTGCTCTTATAAGCCACTTGCTTCTACAGAGTAAATGAGGCCTAGACCAGGGTGGCAGCGGGACACAAGATTCTATTACTTACCTGTATGAAAAAATTCTCTTCTGTTTCTTAACAATGGTCTTCTCCTGTGGGAAGTAACAAAAGCCACAGCTATATCTGTCCGCATGCTCACAGAAAGGCAGTATAGTAGGGTGGTTAAGAGCTTAAACCGAGGAGGTCAGGCTGCCTGGCTTTGAATCCTGACTCTGCCACTTTATAGCTGCCATGGTGCTGAGCACAGTACTGAACCTCATTATTTCCTAACTCTAGAGTTAGTAAGAAGAAGGGTAGTGGGCAGGGGTGAAGGGACAGAGGAAACTCCAATTTGGGATGAGAAAGACTTACCATGTTGTTTTGAACGGTCTCTGCCAGAATTGACCCACGTTTCACTACTTGGGAGGAGTTGTTCTGGGTTTTGAATCTGTGTGAAAAAGATCAGATAATAATTGCATTACATAATCTGAGGGGCTGATGAAAGTGATGCAACATCTATGATTTATTTCCTAGATTCTTGATAACATTCGCAATGCTCAACATTCAGAATTCATAAGGGCTCAGCATATAAAGAACCAGTAAAATGTGTTCCATTCTCACAAGAAAAGAATTATTGAAGATTAACCCTGCCATAATCCTGATGTCGAATTCAAACTGCAAAAAGTCTGTCTCTTGGTGGCAGTTAAAATCCCAAGTCAGGTCTGATGTCCTCAGCTGGGCTGCTCACGGACGTGCTGAGCATGCATGGTTTAGAGGTCAGCCTGCAGTTGAGGCAGAGTTTAGACATAAAATGTGAGACTCTCCATCTCTGGCTCTTTGCTTTTTATCCAGAAGCTTTGACCGTCCAGAACTCTGTCCTATGTTTTTTAGCTCAGGAAGACAATGGGTTTTCTCCCTGTGTTTCGATTGCCCCTCACACTTGAAGTTTAGCTTCCTTCAGGGAGAGAGTGATAAAAAAGGGAAATCACCCCTGCCATTTCCTTCTTCCATGTGTCGCCTCACCTCCAGAATCTGCCTGTTTTAATTCACTCTCCAGTGCCTTCTAATTGTTCATTCATTTGTTTTGTTTTGCCACCCAGAGTTTAGAGCTGTTTCCTGCCAGAGGGTCAGATCCAGAAAAGCTTACTCAGATTTTTCATAGGAATAACTTTATAATCATCAAATCGAGGGAAAAGGGGAGAAGTGGTACACACTCCAGCTTCTGGCCATGACAGAATAGCTTGTATCAGACTAGATCAACTGTTAAAGCAACTACTAAAACCAGACAAAATGCATAAAACAGTTTGGATTCATTGAGGAATGCAGTCAGAAGCTGAGGGAATACAAACCTTGAGTGAAGTAAAATGTACTGAGGTAAGCTCCTCATTTTTCCGGGGTTTCCCAAAGGGCACTTGCCAATTTGTGATATAAGGAAGAGAGTCCAAAGGGCAAGTGGCAGCATTAATTGGCTGAGGAGACAGAGGAGAAGTTCAAGACCACCAAAATGACTGTGACTTGAAGAGAAACATCTGAGGCGGGAGGGAACCACAGAGAAATGAGTTCAAATATCTGCATGAACTGCCCTGTCAAGGCTGTGCATGAGTAGCTCCAGATTCCGAGAAAGGCCAGAAAACAGAAGATTCCTAAAATGCTGAGCAAAGATTGGAGTAGGCATGCAGTGCTGGGCGGGGCGGGGGGAAGTCAGAGTTGAAGGACTGTTAAACATGAAAGGGCACTGGTACATTTCCAAGGGAAAAACAAAAAACAAAAAACAAACATGATTCTTTTAATACATACAGAAAAAGCACTTAATAAAATTTAATACCTGCTAATGATTAAAAAAAAACATTCAGCAAACTCAAAATAAAAAAAAATTTCTTAATCTGATAAAAAATGTCTATTAGAAATCCATAAACCATACTTAATGGTGAAATATCAAGCACTTTCTCTATAACTTAAAAAGTCAAGGATGCCACACTGTGACCCCCCCTCTAGCCAATATTGTACCAAAAGTTTTAGCTAATTCAATAAGGCAAGAAAAAAAATTTAAAAATATTAAGATTAAAAAGGAAGGTATACACTGTTATTATTCACAGATGGAAACCTAAAAGTATCTACAAACAAATTATTAGAATAAGTGAATTTAACATTAAAATATCTAGGAATAAATTTAATGGTAGATGTAGAAAACTACAAAACATTATTGTGAGAAATTTAAAAAGATCTAAATACATGCAGGGAAATGAGGTTTATGATTTGAAAAACTCAATGTTGTTTAAGCACTAATTAGCCTCCAAGTTTGTCTATAGATTCCATTACATTTCAATAAAATTCTTAGAAGATTTTTGTAGAAACTGAAAAACTAATTAAAAATTTATATGGATATTCGAATGGTCAAGAATAGCCAAGATTATCTTGAAAAAGAACAAAAGGTTGCAGAACTTAAGCCATCATATATCAAGACCAATTATAAAGCTACAATAATTAAAACAGGGTAGTATTGGCGCAAGGATAGAGACATAGACTAATGGTACATAATAAAGTATCCAGAAACACACTCACACATATATGGTCACCTGACTTATAAAACAAGGCACCACTGAAAACTCATGGTTTCTTTAACAAATGGTGCTAGGTTAGTTGGTTATCTGTATAGAGAAAAAAAATTGATCTTGATTTCTACCTCACACTACAGAAAAAAAATAAATTGCAGATGAATATAAATGTAGGTGTAAAAGGAAAACAATAAAATAATTCTAGGAGAAAGCATAGGAGAATAGTTTTATGATCCAAAGAAAGCACTAAGCAAAAAAAGATTGATAAATTTGGTGATTAGATTTCCTTAAAATGAAAAATTATGGTTTATCAAAAGATTTTATTAAGAGAGTAAAAAAGGAAAGCCATAGACTAGATTGTAATACTTATATCTGGCAAATTACCTTATCAAAAAAAATACAATAAAAAACAAATTATTAGGAAAAAGACTGACAATCTCCCAAATAGGTCACAAAAGAGGATATCAAATTTCCAATAAACATTTGAAAATATATACATCATTAGTAATTAGTAATAAAATGTAAAATAAAAGTTATATATCACTATACTCTTACCAGTGTGGTTAAAATGAAAGAGACTATAAATGCCAAGTGAAAGTGAGATGTTGAGTAACTAAAACCCATATAAATCTCTTATGGGAGGAGATTTTGGTACAGCAACTTTGGAAAATTGTTTGGCTTGAACCAAAATGTTCATCAACAGTAAAATAGACAAATTGTGACATATTTATACAATGGAATACTATGCAGTCATGAAAAAGACAAAACATAGCTGCATATAGCAACATAAATGAATCTCAAAGAGAAGTTTACAAAAGGGAACATACTGAATTCATATAAAGTTCAAAAGCAGACAAAATCAATAAAAAATGGCAAAAGTTAGAATAGTGGATACCTTTCATGGGAGTATTGACTCAGAGGAGGGCATGGAGCCTTCTGGAGTATTCAAATGTTCTATATCTTGATCCGAGTGGTGTTAACATGTGGATATATATGTATAAAAATTTGCCAAGCAATATGCTTAAGATTTGTGCACTCCATGTATATTACACAATATAACACATAATACAGTTTAAAAGTATAAACAAACAAAAGGAAAGGTATGTCAAGTTCTGAGCCATATATAAGTCTATAGATACAGAACATGTGTAAAGGGGTATCACTGGGGACAGACACACATATGGAAAAATACTGCTACGTCTCCTGGCCTCTTTTTATTAGAATTCCTCCTCTTGTAAAACTAGCCCAAGTCAAGTTTTCAAGAATAACACTCAACTGAAGATACATGAAAAGGACATAAAAAAGAAACATTTTAAACACTGATTGCTGAGAAAGGCAAGAGAGAAGGCTGAGTACTGATGATTTTTCAGTCTAGAATATGGAGTAGAGGCTGACTTGTTGGTGACAACAAGTGACACAAATTGGTCTGAGAAGTACTTTGCTCTTCAAAGACCACCTGGAGACTGTCACTTCAGTCCATCAGGGAGGTCATTTGTCCAAACTTACACTTCTTTTTCAAGAAGCAGCACTTCTTTTTTCTTTACCATCTGCCTCAGGATTTTCTGGTATTTCTTCCCATGAAAATTCAAAAAAAATTGTCATAAGAATTTCTATGTATTTTACTACAGTGTCATTGATGAAAGATTCCTTTAAGACTAATTTCTGATATTTCAGATGGTGCATAGACGTGTGCACACACAAGTATGGCAATGTTCTAATAAAAAATTAGGAGACATTAGTAACCAGATGAATAGATACGAAAAAAAAGTTCTCTCTTTGAATCCTGCTTATATTCAAATCCCAGCTCTGACTCTTACTAATACTAACTGTGTTCTTAGAGCACATTCCTTAAGTCCTTTAAACCGTTGTGTCCTCTTGATTATAACAATTACATCCCCATAGAGTTACTGGACAAAAATTATTAAGAAAAGTACCATATGTTGAGTGTTTAAAAATATCATACTTGCCAGTGCCTGATACAAAGTAAATTCTTAACATACGACAATGGTGTTGTTGCTGTTGTATAAAAGGCATTTTCATTTTTCCCAGTGGCAGATAACAAGAAACCAGGGAACCCATGGCTTTGGAGAAATTCTGTCTCTACTCTGACTTTCCCCCAGAGGCAGTGTACCTTTATGTAGTGGGCTTGGTCCTCATGGAGCTGATACACAGATTGGTAGTTGCTCTCTATCTAGAAAGAAAAGAAATGAACACATCTCATCAGTTAAATCAGAACCAAGTTTGGCTGCTCCCTGAGACCCTAACATGTACATTGGACAGTTGGCTGGTTACCTAGCAACTTCTTACTTGAAGGGAAACCAGCCACATCACAAAGCAGTGACCTCATCATTCATGTTGTGCAGGGTCTACTTTTGAGTAAAGGAAATTGTTTGCCTAGGTTGTCAAATGCCTCTCAGGTGAAACATCAGATGTTTCAGGGCACTTAGGTTTGGGATTCAACAATAGTATGTGAGTATTTGAGGTAGAGGGATATTTAAGAAATAATAAGACCAGTACTTTTAATATAAGCTTTCTTTCCTTTACTTGCACATAAATCAGAAATTCATCTGCCAGATATACTTGCTCCCCCCTCTCCCATTTCTGAAGCTATTCTGTTCCTAAGACCTTTGGGTTCTCTCTCATTTATATCCTGGACAGACTCTCAGAGGAGAAAATATTGCCTCTACCTTGACCAGTTCCTTCTATTGCTTTGCACAGGACTCTCTTGATTTTTGTAGTTTCATCTACGGAAGACAATGAGTGACAGCAGAATATTAATAGCATTCCTTTTGGAAAGCAAATGGGTAATGATCACTCTTTCTCTAGATCAACAAAGAGCATGATAATAATGGCTATCATATATTGAAGACATACTATAACAACTTGGGTGGGCATTATTATAAACCCCATTTATCAGATGAGGAGACAAAGGTAGGAAGTTAAGTGCATAACTTGTTTAAAAGTCACACAGTAGCCGAGCTGACATTTAAGCCTTGGTCGCCTGACTGCCTAGTCTGTGGGCCTAACCATCTTCCTTCCTCCCATCTGATTGACCAAAGCTCACCAGCCTATTCTTCTCTCTGTATTCCAAAGGGTACACTCACATGTCATCTGAATCACAGAGCAAAAGAGAAACCTCATGCCTCTTTTTCAGAGAAAAACACGACAGCAGGGCTCTGGCTTGGTGAGCTCAGCCAAATTGCCATATTTACTACATAAATCTTCAGAGAGCTTCCCAGTAGGGTTTCCTTCATTCATTCAACATATATTTATTGGGCATCTACTATATGCCAGGTGCTGTTCTAGGCACTAGAGAAATAGGAGTGAAAACACAGACAAAAATTCATGCCCTCATTGGATTACTTTCTAGTAGAAGAAAAAGATAAATTAAAAAAAAAAATGAAACTTCCTTGGCTTATAAGCCATGGGTTGGAAAATCAAGATCGTTGACACATCCCTGTATAATTGTGGAAGTTAGTATTTTCTTCCTATTTGAATATCTGTATTTTTGTGTCATTTAGATCATAAACTTCTTGAGGGCAGGTCCCAACAGCATTTAGAACCCTGGGTTCTATTGACTGATGGGTGATGAGCTCTCTGCAACAATTCTCTCCACTTATTTGTCATTACAGTAACCTCTGCCACTAGTGTGACTAATAATGTTATGAATGCCCTACTACCATGGGGGAGAGGGAACAAGGACATTAGCTCACCTCTGATAAACACACAGATAGATATACCTAGCCTGGGGGAGTCCTTGAAAGCAGTTCCTCCCAAAACCTAGAATTGACATAAAATCTCCCAGAAAATCTCTAGGTTTTTCTACTTACCTTTAGTTCTGCTAATTTCTGCTGTGTGGTTCTTTTATCAAGGCCAACATTCTTAAATCTCCATGAAACCTGAAATATCTCCAATATCATATAACTGAGCACTGTACACAGACATGAAAACTTGGGATAGTGGCAGGCTTGGGGGGAGGGGTGGTCCTCAAGGCTACAGAATGATATTTCATAATTTAGATCTCAGATAGAAGCTTAATAAAAAGTGTCTCCTTCTCCCTATGGAAGCTGCCTGACATCATGTGAGCTGAACAGACCTTCTTGTTCCCATAGCGCATGGAAACAAGGGCATAGATGGTGAGGAGGGTAAGAAAAGAGAGAAAAGAAAATGGGGTGAAGTGGTTAGGGGAAGGAGAGACAAATCTTTTCTCCCTCTACAGTCCTTTAGCTCTCTCACCACTGATCTGTAATGCCCTGAGAACTAATGGTGGTATGAATCAGAGTTTGTTCTAAGAGATTCAGAAGCTGCAATGGGGAGGGAGCCAAAAGGTTTTGCTGGTTTCTCCTTCTCCAGTCTTTCTGAGAGTTCATGAGTTGGGATAATTCTATTGTGATTCCTAAGAAATGAGCCTCTTTTCAAGGGTGGACTTATTCTGGGATCCTCAAAAACCTACAGCCCACCTTACCTTCTTCCGAAGCTCCACCACGTTCCTGCTTAGAATCTTGTTACTCTTTTCATGTGAAAGAAAAAGATAAAAAGAGAAACCTACCCTGCTCTCGTATCTACCTCCTGACTGGGCCACTGAAATAAGATCTGGGAATAAGTATATCAACTGGGAAAAATGCACTCTGGCTTTACACAGAGGCTCTGGGAATAGAGGGCCCCATATTGAGCACTTCATTCCTAGAGCTGTGATAAAACAACTGTGATTTCTAGACACAGAAGCAATGACCACACGATGATGATCCCTGGGAAAGAGAGAACAGCAGACTGTGAGCAAAATGCATCAGATGGGCCTTTTCCAAACACCTCCTTACCAGCTTTGTTGTTTCTAATTCCAGGTCCCTCGAGCCTTCTTCCTTCTCAGATATGAAATGGTTCAACTCCTCCCTCTCTTTGGTTCCTTCTAGTAACAGGGCGATCTCTCTTTCCAGACTGAAAAATAGAGTCATCCAGGTGTGGATCAGTCCCTAAGGAAGCTGCCAGGACCTCAGCTTGGGAAGCTACTGCCAGGGTCTCAGGGAGCCAGAGTGACTACCAAATGCAGTGGCTATAAAATGTCAACCTAATGTGGAAATGTAATGCAAAGTTATGCATGAAGGTGAGGGTATCGCATGTTTCAGGGTTTAAATAACATGCCAAGAGTCAAGGACAAAGAAATAAACCTTCCTCCCATCTTCTCTTTGTCCCAAGGGGTATTCTGATGTGTAGCCCTTTGCTGACCAACAGTAAAGACTGACCTTTGAATAATTTCTTCTTTCTCTAGAATTTTTCTGAGAAGAAACTGTTTTGCCTTATCCAGTCTCTGCAGGTCCTTTTTAAGGTCTCAATTCAGGTAGTCAAGGTTCTGTTTTGTTGCTTCTACTTTCTGTATTCCCATCATCTCCTGTATACAGGAAAATCATCTTTATTACTAAACTCAGGACAGGAAAGCACAGCAGTGCTAAGAAACTTCCCACCACAATCCCATTCAGTCCCCCATCTTCTGTTATTATTATGTCTAACCATCCCTACATTGTAATTTTTTGTGATAAATTGATTTCTACAGTATTTTGCCTAAAGTAAATTCCTGGAGTCAAATCACATTTTATTTTCACACATTGTAAATGAAACCCATTAAGACAAAAATCTTTTATGAAGCAAAAGAAATGCATATTTATATGAATAATTGTACTCTAACTTACTTGTTTTAAGAAAATTTATATGCCGAAATTTATAAAGAATTCATAACAGCACCAAAAAAATCAAATTTAAAAAACGAGCAGAGGGGACATGGTTCCATAATGTAGCAGTTAGCACATCTGCTTTACACTCAGAAGGTCATGGGTTTGCGCCCCACTGGAGCCACGGTCCGTGGTCTACAGCCATGCCACTCTGAACAAGCTTAATATCTGATCTCGAAAGCTAAGCAGGGTCTGACCTGGTTAGTATTTGGATGGGAGATCACCTAGGAAGACCAGGTGATGTAGACATAAATAAGAAACAAATAAACAAATAAACAAATTAATTAATTAATTAATTAATTAAAAAAATGAGCAGAGGACTTGAATAGATATTTCTCCAGAGAAGATCTACAGATGGCCAATAGACATAAGAAAAGATATTCAATGTCACTAATCATCAGAGAAATGCAAATTAAAACCACAATGAGATATCACATCACATCTATCATCAATAAATTAACAAACAACAAGTACTGATGAGGAGGAGAAAAGGGAACCCTTCTACATTGTTGGTAGGATTGCAAAGTGGTGTAGCCTTTATAAAAAAAGTAAAGAGATTCTTCAAAAAATTTAAAATAGAACTACATTATGACCCAACAATTCCACTTCTGGGTATTTTTTCAAAGAAATCAAAAACACTAATTCAAAAAGATATATGCATTCCTGTGTTCATTATAGCATTATTTACAATAGCCAAGATATGGAAGCAACCTAAATGTTCATCAATAGATGACTGGATAAAGAAGATGTGGAATATTACTTGTCCATAAAAAAGAATGAAAACTTACCATTTGCAACAACATGGATGGACCTAGAGGGTATTATGCTAAGTGTAATAAGTCAAAGAAGGACAAATATGATTTCACTTATATATAGAATCTAAAGAACAGTATAAACAGAAAGTCTCATAGATACAGAGAACAAACTGATGGGGAGGTTGTTGAGGGGCAAAGAAGGTAAAAGGAGTAAGAAGTACACTTGGTAGTTACAGAATAGTCGTGGCAATGTGTAGTATAGCATGTAGAATATAGTCAATAACATTGTAATAACGATGTGTGGTGCCAGGAGGGTCCTGGACTTATTGGAGGGATCACTTCATAAATTGCATAAATATCTAACCACTGTGCTGTACACCTGATACTAATATAAAATAATATTAAATGTTAAAAACAACTTTTTAATTTAAAAATGTTTTTAAAATTTTATATGGAGTATACAGAATCTTAGCCACACCTATAAAGCATTTAAAGATCTGCAAGGGAGAGGATTTCTCTAGTTCCTTTTTATTACAATCTCCTAAGGAGTTTATGTTGAATATTTTTCTACCCCAGTCAGGTTAGCACAAGGACTGGGTGGGCGGCAGGGATCAGAATGAATCTTTTCCCTAAATAAGACAGATTCACTTTTTGAGACATTAGCTATCTCTGAAAACCCCACCATTAGTATGATGAAGTCCAAAGAACTGAAACCAAAGTCTTTTCTCCCCAGGAAGCCTCCCCGGGCTTGAGGAGATAGTGCCTCCCACAGCTGAGGTTTTCTTCCTTTTTATCACTCTAGGCTTCCCATAGTAGCTCCTCTGCTGAACTCTTTGATCGTTCTCATTACTTACACAATCACCAACGGGTCCTGTCCAACTTTTTCCATTGCCTGTTCTCTAAAACGTTACTGCAAACATTGTTATGGAAACAATGTTCCTAATGTTCAACACAGTAATGGGCCCAGGAAGGAGCAGGCCAAAGGTTTGACCTGACAAGACAAAGCTAAAGCAGGAAACCAGGACTCCTAGATCCTCTCACTTTCCAGGATCAGTTGCAATATTTTGCTAAATTTCAGTAAGCCAGATCATATTTTAATTTAAAATCTCATAAATGAATCCCAGGGGAGTATAGAAATTTTGTTTTCATTTTTTTTGCTTTCTCCTCCATAGCCTGCATTGACTCAGTCACAGGGCTAGTGCTAAGGGGTCCTCAGGCTTCTGTCTATTGGCAAATATGCTGAGAGTTTATTTCTAGCCCAGACCTTCAGGAAAACTTAGGGAAAAAGTAACAGAAGAATCAAAGGGTACTAATAAGTTGACTGCCTGATTTCTATTAGTCTATTGCCATCCTCCTTTCTAGCAAGCTCTAGATGTTACAGGCTGAGCTAATCCTGAAATAGCAGCAGAAACAGCAGTGTGGACAGCAGGATACAACTCCTGGAAGGAAGAAACAGACATCAGTCTCTCAAGGATGGCATCTCCTAATCATTGCAGCAAAATTAAAGTTTAGGACCAAAATCAATCTAAGAAAAATAGAATACCAAAAATCCCTTCTTTCACATTTTTCTTTCTCTTCTTTTTTCTTTCCTTTGAAACATTTTCTTAAATTCTTTTAATTATTTCTCCAACTTCCTCCTTTCATTGTTCCCCCTGCATCTTCCTTTTCTTTCTACTCTCTTTACATTCAAGGCCTATGATGCTATGCTCTGTGCTTGCCCTTTCTTCCCAAACAAGATTTCTTCTGTTCCTACCAAGATTTCTACATAAATATCAGTACTTTCAGAAAAGGTTATCTCCTTGACGATTGAATTCTCCACATATAGCTGGATCTCTCATCTCTAGCTGGGTGGGGCAGCATGTTATAGTAGGTATGGGTGGATGAGGTGGCTCAGTCCCCAGCAGGAGTGGCCGGGGTCGCGGGAGCTTCGGCTCAGCCACCTGAAGTTATCCATGGCCCAGGCCCAGGCCTGTTCTCGGTTCAGGCCCAGTGGCATGGTGGGCTCTGGACATTCCCACATCCAAGACGGGTCTTCCAAGGTTGATGGATGGGCTTCCATAGCTTCAGCCTCCTGAGTGGGCCGAGACGTGTAGTCAATCTCGGAGAATAAGCTAATGATTCCAGCTGGTAGAGTGTGCTTTTTATACCGTCCCTGTCGTCAAGGCCATATGAAAGCAACGCCCACTTATATGTGCTGACCCTCATTTGCTTTGCAAATTGCCTCGGAGCCTGATAGATGTAAGGTGTTAATTGTATCCTTCTGGGAAACTCCACAGGATTTTGATGATTCAATCAGGCAGAGGCAGGAGTGGCAGGTGGGGGATAAGGGTCTGGTTATTGACAGTTTCCACTGGCTAGAGAAAGACTCTTCATGTTTCAGATGGGCCTAGACAAGTTACACTTATTGCGTCCAAGTCTTCCCGTGTCAGGGAGACATTACTGGATTGAAGACATGAGCCTCCATGAGGATAGAGTGTGACCCAAGACCACGCATGAGCTTTTTCATGCTGAAGCTAGACCCTAAGTCCTGAAGTATATATATCTGGTTGAAAAATGAAGACAGGCTCAAAATCATTCTTCAAAACTCACATGCTGATTAAAACTATGAAGCCGTCCAAAGGTCAGGAATTAGAAATGTGGATAATTCATTGAGTTGGTGGTGAGGATTGGAGGTGACAGATCTCTCTCTAGAAGGCTGGTATGACTTAATTGTGGAAGTATTTGTGGATGGCTGTATCCTCTATTCCTCTACATCTCACCCCTGGACCCAGATCACAGAAAACATCCCATACAGGTCCCTAAAGGTACATACATGGTGACGTTTATCACAACATAGCCTGTGACTTAGGGAAGTAGGAGCCAACCATGATGTCTATGTCAAATGTCCTGTATTCATTCTAGAAAACATTCTGCGGCAGTGAGATGTAACAAACAAGTTGTATATGTAGCTAAATGGATTACTCCTAAAATCATAATTAGGAGTAATTAGTTAAATGGAAAGACTACATCAGAATAACATGTATATGTGTTAAGAACATTTACACACCCGAACCTACAAATTCTATATAATGCATCCATAATTACATGTAAGATTCACTCAAGTGAGTTATCTCTTGCTGTATGACAACTACCCCAAATTTTAGCAGCTTTTAAAACAGCAAACATTCTAAGTTGAAAAGAGTTCTGGAGATGGCTGGGCCGGTGGCTGACAATATCAACATACTTAATAACACTGACCTATACACTTTAAAGCAGTGAAAAGAGGGAATTTTATGTTGCGTGTATTTTACCACAATTTTAAAAATTGGGGGACACCTACCCCAGCAGGTATGTTATCACACAGAATTTCTGGCAATCGAGGGGGGCGAACTTGGCTGGGTGGTCTTGCTCAGGGTCTCTCTGGAGAGTGCAGTCATCTGAAGCATTGACCGGGGCTGGAGGATCACTTTCCAAGCTCACTCATCTCCTGGTTGACAAGAAGTCTCAGTTCTTTACCAGGGGGGCCCATCCTAGGGATGTTCATGATATGGTAGCTGGCTGCCCCCAGGGGGGATGATCTAAGTGAGGGAAGAGGTGTGACAGAATGACCAAAATGGAACCTGCAGTATCTTTTGCAAACCTAACCTCAGAAGTGACATATTATCACTTCTGCTGTATTCCATGGGTCACACAGTCCAAACCCAGGACAGTGTGGGAGGGAAACGCACAAGGCCGTGAATTTCAGAAGGCGGGGATCACTGATGGCCATTTTGGAGGGTGGCTCCTGCATCACTTTAAAGTTTAGTCTAAAGGAAAGAAATGTAGTGATATAGTAATTCTCAAGATCGA
This sequence comes from Eidolon dupreanum, assembly GCA_028627145.1. Lineage (NCBI taxonomy): Eukaryota > Metazoa > Chordata > Mammalia > Chiroptera > Pteropodidae > Eidolon > Eidolon dupreanum. The sequence goes on from CM053501.1 coordinate 81,618,153, forward strand.
TCATACCTTTTTTAATGCTGCAGAAAATAATTGTGAAGACACTAAAATTATTCTCAAACACCTCCAAATCAAAGAAGTAAAGTTTCAAAGGTAGGACATAGATATATATATATATATTTTTGCCTATCATAGATATTTTAAGTTGATGATACCCAATGCTACTGGAGTAGAGTGGTATACATTCTCATATAAGTCAGGTAGGATATTACTGCTACTGTATTTTAAAGAATGGTAAATAATAAAAATTAAATTTATTATACAGAGTTTATACAAGATACAGATTTGATTTGTAGAAATGTATTTATGCAAGAAAAAATTCCATGGGAGGGAGATTATTTGAGGCAAATAATAGAAACAGGGAAATGTGTGATTATAGGAAGTTTTCAATAAAATATTTATATACCCCATGAAAAGGATATACATAGTTGGTGAAAGAATTTAATTATGTAGTCTTTAAAAGTTGGCCAGGATGTTAGGAGGAAAAATAGTTACATAATGGTATGCATATAAGGATTTTGTCTTTACATGTAACTAGGAAAATTGCTGCTACTGTATTACAGAACCTCAAAGCTTTTAGGAAATACTAGGGCAGATATGCTTTGGGCTTCAGAATGTGGAGGATTTTAGATAGACTAGGAGGTGCCTATCTTGAGATAATGTAACTGTGACCCTCCTGGTGTGGGGTAGTATTCTGTAACATATCATTAATATTTACAGTATGGAAAGAATGAGTATTCATGCTAATTAGAATAAATGAAGAACACAATATATATTCACCGTAGATCAGATCTGTGTGATGTCACATAGTTTTGGGCCAAATTGTGAAGTAAAAAGAGTAAGTCGTAAGAAGTTTTGATAAAGGGGGTCAAATATAGGGTGATGGAAGGAGATTTGACTTTGGGTGATGATCACACAATGTAATATACAGATGATGTATTATAGACTTGTACACTTGAAACCTATATAATTTTAGGATTAAAATTAACCAGTTTAACCAGTGTTCTCTCAATAAATTTAATAAAAAAAGAAGTTTGAACTTTAGAACTCCTAATTAGAACTCCACATTTTCAATAGTGTTTTTTGCTTATCCCTATCCTTTTTCATGTACTTATATGTATTTCATTATTAGTTATTCTCCTTATTTGCATTTTTCTTGTACTGCAATTCTTCCTATTTGTAATTTATTTAAATGTGTATTTTGTGTTAATCAGTTTTTAAATATGTGATTTTTTTTGTGTGTGTTTATATTTTCAGCTCATGAAAAAAGCATTAGGTTATATATATTATTTTATTTATTATTTTTCACTGATTTGAAAATTTCTAAGATCTTTACATGGAAATTTGAGCTGCTGCTTCCAAGTCCGGCATATTAGACTCTGATGAGTCTCTGCCACACTTTACCTATCTGCTGTTCTCCGTGGGCACTCAGATTGCCACATAGTCACCATCAACACATACAATAGCTCCTTACGGATGTGAGAGAGAATTCTTTAGTGCAGCAGTTCCCAACCTTTCTGGCACCAGGGACTGGTGCTCCTATGAGAATCTAATTCCTGATTATCTGAGGTGGAGCTGTCTAGTGCTGGGGAGCAGCTGTAAATACAGACGAAGCTCTGCTAGATGGCCCACCGCTCACCTCCTTTGTGTGGCCCGGTTCCTAACAGGCAACAGACTGGTACTGGTCTGTGGCCTGGGGGTTGGGGACCCCTGCTTTCAGGTATACACTCCTGAGCCATACTGTGCCACAGGAAATGTATAAACCTAATTTTACCGAGTTTTGCCAGATTGTTCTCTAGGAGTGTGCAGCATTTCCCCTCCAACAACGACTCTTGAAAGTTACTTGATGCACACGTTTCTCACAGTTGGAATGACCCAGTATTCTAACACTGGTCAGGGGCTGGGTGGTCTTGATGAGGTGGTAGTTGTGTTGATAGCTGCCTAGTTTAGTGTTTTCTGATTTCTGATTAGTGTCTCTCTTGGTGAGTCATTTGCAGTATGCTTCTGAGACTTATTCTCCAATGTTCAGGCTAAAATCTATTCTTTTTTCTGTCAGATTTAAAGTTATCTTTATTCCCTAAGAAATCTATGCTTAAACTATCGAGAATGTTCTTTTTCTGTTCCTAAAAACCAGAAAAAGAAATATAACAGTGATATCGCATTCAATCTCATGTTTTTCACTTATTGGAGTCTCTTCTCTTTTTAACAACATTGATAGAATGAATCTAGACATTCATAAACTATTTAACATTTTTCTTTATGTTTTCAAGATATTTTGAGAATGCTAGTTTGCCATTGCCTGTGATTTTTAGATGAGAAAAAGACAGATGTAGAAGAAAAAGACAAATTCCCCCTCAATATTTCATTTTGAAAATTTTCAGTTTTCCTTTCTTATAAGCCTTTCTGTCAAGAAGTAAATAAGTTATTTAAGTAGAGACATTTTGATCCTTCTTTTATGCATTAATTTTATTATCATAGCAATCTTTGGACAGGAGCCAGGAAGCCTGCTTTCCAGGACCTCCTCTGATTCTAGTGGGTTGACTGCTAAATCTAGACCAGAGATTGGAGTCCAAATGTGGTTAAGGCCTGAGAGTGGTGACAGTAGTCTGGGTGGGGGATGGAGCTGGCAGAGAAATTGAAAACCTAAGAGCTCTTCCTTAGCTAGACCCAGAAGGAAAACTGTCAAAGCATAAATAATTCCCAGTTAATCAGATTCCTGCCTCCCTGCATATCCATACCCAGCTTGTCAGAGTTTAAGGCTGGTTTGTGTGAGGCTGGCAGTTGGTGTCCATATGCCACAAGCCAGGTTGAACAGCTTCCACGGACCTGTGGTCGAGAGATCTCTAAGTCCACAGGGTAGCTCAACAGAGCTTGTCTCATCACCTTCATCCCTTTCCATCTCAACACTTTTATTCACAGTATTAGAGAGAAAGGGTACTTTCTCCCTCTTTTCTCTTAATTCTACTTCATTCTACTATTGAGAAAGAGAACAGAGCAGTCACAAAAGCCTATAGAAATGTTTATTGTCTTATTAGTGAGTACAGAAGAGACTTCTGTAAGTGAAAAGTCTTACGTTTCTTAAAAAGAGGATGAAATTTCAGTAGTCCTAAGATCCAGTGGTCACAGCTCAGGGGTTCAAAAGCAGCATGTATCTGTGGTGGGGGAGAAGGGCATCATTCTGGAAATCCCCCGCCCTCCAAAGATCTCAGTTTCCAGCTGAGTGGGTCCAGAGCTGGATGGATCTGAGCAGGAGAGGCTGCTGGGCAGGTGATCTGTAAGCTCTGTTCTTCTGGGGCTGATTCTGACTCCTTCTAGCTTGTGACTGTTGTGTCTTAGGCAGGCAGGCAGGTCTAGATCTGGGTCCAGAGTGCTCTGGGCTCTGGACAAGTATCTGTGTCCAGGGCAGGCCAAGCTCAGTAGCCCATATGAACTGGAAAGCAGTTCCCAGTTGAAAGTAGACTGTCCGCCAGAGCTCCCCTAGCTTAGGGAGAAAGCTCAAAATCTTTTGAGCTCAGAGACAAAGGCAGCTGAGGTTCTGATGCCATCTCTTTGGAATCCCAAGCTTGCTTTACACAGGTGCAAAAATGTTGGTCATAACTTCAGCCTCCGAAATCAGGAGAAATGGAGTGTCTGGGCTGAGAGGAGGCAAAGGACCGAGCAGCCACTCAGTGTGGAAGTTTATACCATTAGGGCTCTTGTGCAGTCCCAGACTAGGATGTGTGAGGTAGGGTGGTGACATTACTTTTTGAGACTGAGTCTGATGACGTTAAGTCAAAAGTTTAATTATCTTGGATCTAATTACATAAAATTGAATTGGTATCAGGGATTAATTGGATTAAAGTTAAACATAAGAAAGGCCACATATGAAGTTACTGATTATGAAAAGCCAGATACTTTCTGTTTCCTTTATATATGTGATGTCTGATGTTCACAGTATTTCTGCCAGGAGGTAACCTCCGCTTGTGGGAAAGTTTAAATCATTACCTCAAGTCAAAGCACAGGTTATGCTGGGGCGGAGGTGATAACTTAGGTCTCCATGGATGATTTCTGCGGGAAAGGAGTATTTGGAGAGGAGGTGGGGACCAGAGTAATTGGCTAATTCTCCAGTCTTTACTTGGACTCTCAACTTCCTATTTTGGTTCTCTACTTTTGAATTCCTAAATTATAAGGACAGGAAGAGAGGGAGGGGGAGAGAAACACTTTAGATACAAAGGGTTAAACATTTCAGGTTCCAATTCTTGTTTTATCTTTTACCAAATGTATCTCTAAGCCACAGGTGAAGTGAGGACAGAATCTGTGAAGTAAGGACAAAATTGACCAATTTCAAAAAGTAGCTTTGAGGATTTTATGAGATAATATAGGTAAAATGACAGTTCCTGATACATAAAACAGTGAATAACCTTTGTAGAGGTATAATCATTATTATTTGATCAGTATTTTTATGGTAGAGACATAACGCTAATGCAGAACAAAATGCACAGCGTGGTTTTTACAAAATGTCCCTCCTGTAAGTAGATTTTTACATTCTTGGGTCAGATCCACAATTGAATTGTGTCAAGTGTAACTGTCCTCCGTTTAGCATCTTAGATGACCATAGTTTACTCTGTTTAATTGATCCTCAGTGTCACAAACTCTGCATAATCATTCAGGTAACAAACCTATACTGAGAGCCTGCTTTTGTCAGATATTGTGACAGGCGCTCTAGGCAAAACGACAGTTAAAGCGCATTTCCCCCAGGCTGCAGCTGGAAAGAGGCCAGGCGCCCCAGGATTGCCCCGCGTGGGGCACCACGCTCGCGAAAGCGCTGCGGGGTGCGACCAGAGCCAGCCTCCCCCAGGGCTGCTGCGCTGGGTTCCTTAGGACGCCGGCGCGATCTCGACCGCTAGCGTATCGCCGCGCTCTGCCAGGCTGGCTGGGGCCCGGGCTCGGTTCCTGGGCCTGGGAGCCCAGGGCAGCGCCAGGGGAAGTCCTGGTCCACTTTGGCCAGTGGGTTCGGGAGCGCCGAGGGAGGCAAAGCCCTGCTCGCTCTCAGACGTGCCCCCCTGGGAACTTCCCACAGCGACTCTGTCCTTGGTGTCTGCGAAACGCACGCGTTCTTCAGATCTGCCCCCCAGCGCTGCCCGCCGGGCGCCGGGCCCTGCTGCAGCTCCCCAGAATCTCCACCCCCACCCAGTTCTCCTTTGTGGGGCAAGAAGGTGGGTGCAGCGCCGCGGGGAGGTAATGTGGTTCGCAGCCATCCGAGGGTCTCCGCGCGCAGGTTGGTGGGGGCCGGGCATTTCCTTTAAGCGCCCTTTGTTTTCTACGCTTTAAAAAGTTCTCAGAAAGAAGTCACCCACATTTGGTCTTTACTGGTTTTCTAGCTGGTGGGGGAATTTTTCCCAATGAAATGTTACCCTCCACCCCCAAAGTAAAAGTCATTTCATCACCTTATTAGCTTAGTTGTTAAGCAGGAGAGCATAAAACTCAGTTAATGGACAAATACAAGTTCTTTGCGCCCAGCTTTTGCCTTCCAGGTTAAGCCCTGACACCTCCTTGCATTTCAAATCTGTTTGCTCAAAATAAGACTAGTGGCCCAACTGCACAACATTATTAGCTAATGATAAGAAACCCAAAACATTCACATTAAAAACAAGCAAGCATCTAAGTAGCCATTAAAGAAACAGTTTAAACCTAACTCAGAATGGGGAGAATAGGGTAGATCTTAAGTGTTTTCAACACAGATAACTGTATACGAGGTGTTAATTAACTCGATTGTGGTAAACATTTCACAATGTATAAAGTATATCAAAGCTTTACCTTTTATGTCTCAAAAAATGAAATTAAGAAAAAAAAAATGGAAACATAGAAAGTCTGAATCAGAGAAGCTTCCTGCAGATGAAACAAGTTGTCACCTTGTTATCTCCCCTCCTATCATCTAATACTTTCCAACAACACAAACACAAGCATTTATGTTTTATCCTACAGTTCACACACAGCCATGTCAGAATAACAATTCCAATATTAATAATATGATTACAAAAATCATTATAATTTGAGGCATTTAAAATCTTTGGTTTATCCCACTAGAGAGAAATACTAAAATTATTGTCTTGTAAAATCATGTGAAATAGTTCCTCTTTGAATGGTTATGACACCAACTTGTTATATACATTTAGGATTCTTTTTTTGTTTAGTTTGGTTTCAATTTTTAAAGATAATTATAAAATAATTTTTAAAAAGCATTTAAAAAATTTAAAACCAAATTGTCAAATTGTATTCAGAGATGTTTAGCTTCTATCCAAGTGTCCTCTACTGAGAGAGAGAGAGAGAGAGGCACACAGACATGGAGAGACACCCACTATATTCTCCTCTCCTTGCTCTTTTTCACTTAATATATTCCCAGTACCAGCTTCTCCCTACAATCCTTCCTCTGTTTTTCAAGATTCCACAAGGCAGTTCTTACCACACCTTCTTATTGGTAAGGGACATAATTTGTGGTAGAAAATTGAGATTTCTCCTCCTCCTCCCCACCTATGTTATTGATTTAGAGTGAGAAAGCTAGAGAGCTAAAGGGTGAAACATAAGAAAAATGATTTAATCTCAAGAACGAAGGAACTTAATTTTCATTAATAATCAAAAGCATTCGGATAAATGGTTTTTACTCACCTGGTTTCCCACCATTTGATGTGAAAATATAAAGACTCTCTTGATCTCCCCTTGTTTATTGGTGTTTTCAGGTTTGGAAAAGGTGTTTCAGAAAATAGAGAAAAATATTTAAAACATGACTGGGTTAGGAGATAGTGATAATTCATAAAGTGCATTATTTTTTATTTTTTTTTAGGCGAGGCAACCATTGGTTGACCTCACAGATTGCAAGGACCTTGTCAGTTTACAATACCTTATTTTTTAAACCTACAGCCCCTGGTCTTCCTAGGTGTTCTCCCATCCAAATACTAACCAGGCCCGACCCTGCTTAGCTTCCAAGATCAGACATTGGGCTTGTTCAGGGTGGCATTGCCATAGACCAAGCTGCATTCTTAATCACTCTAGAGATCATTGAACCTAAAACACCTTTATTGAGATTTAAAAATAGTTTTCACTGTCTAAAATGAAACACTTTATTCTTCAGCATTATTAAAAAACTGCAGAGTCCATTAAGAAATTTCTAAGTGCAGTCAGACTGCTGTCTCCACACCACAGTCCTGAAGACAAGCACTTCTGACCCATTCTCAGCAGAAATTGTGCAGAGCTGTTTATACTTTGATATTATCCACCTTCCCATGCCCAACTGCCACAGTCGTGATACATCTATTCATATGGCCCAGGCAAAGACCTTTCCTCTCCTCCTTTGTACTGGCAAGCAGGTGTGGCCATGACTGCCAACAAGAGGGTCCGATTAACCTGCCAGACACGTCTCCCTGGAGGACATACAAATGGCCAACAACTATGTGAAAAGATGCTCAACATTGCTAGCTACTAGGGAAATGCAAATCAAAATCACAATGAAATACCATTTCACACCTGTTAGAATAGCTATAATCAACAGGACAAGTAATAACAAGTGCTGGAGAGGATGCAGAGGAAAAGGAATCCTCAAACACTGCTTGTGGAACTGCAAATTGGTACAGCCACTATGAAAACAGTATGGAGTTTCCTCAAAAAACTAAGAATTGATCTACCACATGGTCCAGCAATCCTTCTACTTCTTTGGGGTATTTACCCCAAAGACTTGAAAACCCATTTCCAAAAAAATATTTGCACACCGATGTTCATAGCATCATTATTCACAGTGGCCAGGACATGGAAGCAACCAAAGTGTCCTATGATAGATGATTGGCTAAAGAAGCTGTGATACATATGTACAATGGAATATTATTCAGCCATAAGAAGAGATGAAATATTGCCATTTGCAACAACATGGATGGACCTCAAGATAATCATGCTAAGCAAAATAAGCCAGATAGAAAAAGCTGAAAATCACATGATATCACTTATATGTGCGATCTAAACCTAAAAGCAACAAATGAGCAGGACACACAGAGACTCATGGACATGGACTATAGACTAATGGTTACCAGAGGACTATAAAATAGTGGTTACTAGTGGAGTGAGGGAGGAGGGGGGAGGTAGACAGGGTAAAGAGTATCAAATATAGGGATGTGGGGGTCAGTGAAGTGGGTAAAAGGGATCAAATATATGGTAGCTGAAAGAAACTTGACTTTGGGTGGTAAACATAATAGAATATACAGATGTCAAGTGATAATGTACAACTGAAAATTATATATTGTATTAACCAATGTTACCCCAATAAACTTAATTTAAAAAAAAGAGAGAGAGTCCGATTTGTCAATGGAAGACAGAAAAAGCCTTCCCACCTGCCCTCCCCACCTTTTCCTCTCAGGGGGTGAGATGTAAGTTGGGATTTGTAGTTCACCTTGCTACTCAAGGTGTAGTCGGCAGGTGCAGCACGGGCATCACCTGGGGGCTTGTTAGAAACGCAGAACCCCAGGCTCCACCCCAGACATACTGAATCTGATCTCGTTTCAAAGTCATCGGCAGGTGATTCGTTTTCACCTTAGAGCGGAGAAGTACTCTGTGAGATTGGGTTTGGGTGTTTGGGAAGCAGCTCCTTGTACGAGGCCTGGGGGATGCAGACGCCAGCTGTAGTCGTCTGATCCTCAGTCATCCGATCCTCATTCACCGGCCTGAACGCAAATGACATACTTGCTACCCAGCCCAGAGCCACTGTTTCTGGGAGCAGCCTTGCTGCCGCCTGCTGAGCAGCTTAGGAACTGCCGGGTGATTCCAAGCCAGATGAAGCCAGAGGCACTGCCTGGAGAACGGGACACCTCTGGCGACTGAAGTACCACAGTATCTCTCATTCTCTTATTCCCCATCCTCCTCTTTCTTCTCCTTCCTTCTCTCTAAACGTGGAGTTTCCTTTTTGTTTGGGGGAATTATTGTGGGACTGCTAGTCCACTACATTTTACATACAAATTAAAGTTGTAATTCTTTTGGACAGATTGACTTAGAGGTTGGATTTAGGGGCAGATGGTAAGATCCTTATGAATGGCTAAAAAAATTTTTTTTAGCATGAATGAATACTGAATTTTTATCAAATGATTTTTCTATATCTGTTGAAATGATGAAATCTTTTTTTCTTTTTATTATTTAATGCATGGAGTTACATTGATTTATCCCTAGAATACATTCAATTTGGCCTCAAGATATTTCTTCTTTATTTATATTGCTGGTTTTGATGTTCTAATATTTTGTTTTGCATAATTGTATTGCCATTCATAAATGAAATTGGCCAGTGGTTTTTATTTCTTGCAATAACCTTTTTAGGCTTTGCACCCAAGTTATTCTGGCCTCATAAAATGAGTTGGGAAATGTTCTCTTTCTCCATTCTCTGGAAGTTTGTGCAATGGTAGACTTATTTCTTCCTTTAAGAAACTGGCTTCCCAGAGGGATGATGTTGAAGGCAATCAATCCGGGTAAATGACAGGGCTTGGTTGAGCCCGAGGCTCCAGATCTTGCCACAGGTAGAAGTGGATACATTCTGAACCGAGAATGCCAACGTGGCTAATTCTGTAATGTCACAAAACATTAAGAACCATGGTCTTGTAATATGCTTTGTGACTTAAATAGCCTCATTGCACAGTGAATTCAAACATTTTTTTCAGTGAACTCATTTTTTTTCTACCAAGAAGGAATTCCAGCCTAATTTTATTGATATAAAGAAACAAACTCAAATTTATCATAAAACTTTGAAAACATTATACCTGGAAAATGTTATAAAATTAATATTTACTGTTTTTCTGAATACTTTTTAAAATCATAATCATAATATTAAAAAGTAATGACTTTTAAAACCAAGCCCTATAAACCTCTCCCCAATCCTCTTCACTTTATTCTAGGTGCCAAATATTTTCATCATCTATGTGTGCCATGATATAAAAACATTGAGAAGTGCTGTTTGAAATTATAGGACAACTTAGTTACTAACTATGTTTATGCTACATATTTTCAAAACTTTCCATAGAATCATAACTTATCTGACTTAGGAAAACAAATATTTGATATTTTAAAAGCTTTATCCATTTCAGTTTTTATAAAAATATTGAATCTCTACAAGGATGTATGAATGCTTGCCTTCCAATAATGTTTTCTGTGGTGACTGCAGTGTGGCAAAAGCAATGAACTGTAAAGTCACTCTAGATTGTAGGAGCATTTAAAAAAATACTGGCATTAGTAACTTTAGGAGTTTTCACTGCTAGCCAGAAGTCCAGAAGGTAACAGTTAACACTGGGCTCTCCTACCATGCCTCTGTGGTTCCATGTACTGAGATATCCTATAAGAATAGTCGAAATAATCAAGACATACTTAAAGCATTTTCCTCTGAACTCAGATAAAGCCAGAGGAACATGGGAATCCTAATTGGACCACAGTTTCATCATATTTCCTCCCTCTCCTCCCTCTTCCTTGGTCCTATATTTTCCTCTCTAGGACATCTTCCACTTTTTGCCAGAAGACTCCCTTTCTCCATGTGATTTTTTTCTTAACAACCAAAGAATAATCAGTAACGTAAACATGCTCTGAGAGACTCAACGTCAAAAAGGAATCCCCACCACAGCACAGACAGCACCCCTTGACAGCTAAGAGTACCAGGTGAGGAGGCACCCAGGAATGAGCTCAGTCAAACCTGAGTGAGCCTCACCGCCACTAGCGGTAAGGATCTTGAGGTCTCAGCTTCATCTCCTGTGGGACTGCAGATGGAAGAGCCCCAGAATAGCAGAGACAGTTAATTTAGTGAGTCTGGCAGAAAAAGGTAATCAGAGTCATGGGGGAGTGAAATGGCACAATTGTCCTTTTTTTGGAGGCTGCTTTGCTATTGTCTTCAGACTCTGGAGAAATACCTAATAGAAAGGGGCGGGGGGGGGGGGAAGCTTTTCTTCTCTAATAGCTCCTTTCTACAGCAAACTAACCCAGCCCTTTATTTTCTAATCCCTAGTCCTCCACCTAAATTAGTTTTTCCCCTCCATTCCTCACACTGCTTTCTGTGCTGGCCAGAAGCTGTATTATCCAACAAACATGGGGTCGGAGGTCTCTGGTATGCAGGAAAGGTAGAGAAAAGGAAATTTGGAAAATTACCAAAATTTGCTTTATACCTGTAGAAGCTTTTCATTCACTGCTAACAAAGTTTACCCTTAATGTTTCTACAGCTTTTCTAGTGAGTGTTAGCACTGAGGGGATATAATTTCTGTATATTTTTCACTCAAGCCCAAGCAAGGAATTTCTTTTCCTAATCTTTATTTGTATCTGACAACTTCTGCCACAAACAAAAATGAATATTCAGCATCACCTGTCTATCATTAGTTTTTCAGTCAGCTGAGAATCAGAGATTAGAAAGTCAGTTCTCTAATCTAATAAATGAACATTATCCCTATTCATTCACACATAATTACACATCATATACCAGGTACTGAGCTATGTCATTGGAAACAATGGAGAACAATGCAGATATGGTTCTGCCCTCAGACAGCTTCCTCTTGTCAACCACCATCATCTGCCTCTGGGAAGAGACCAGATACCTCAAAGGTTTTCTTTTTCTGGTGGCTCCATGGGGAGCAGAGATGATGTTCCACGGCTTCTTGGTGTACACCACACTACTTGGCTCCTCATTCATTATCTCATTCTCTGAGCACCAAATCAAGTCCTGGAAGGAACCTAGGAATTAGGTGAGGAACTGGAATAAGATCAGGTTATTAGGGTTGGAGCTCAAGTGATTGGGAACAAACCTGTGGCAGCTTATTATCCTCCATCAGGGAGCTCGTGAGAGAGTAAGCTGAGGTGCAAGAGCAAGGTGGGAGCTGGGGTCAGTGATGGGCACACATCCCTGGCCATCCCGAAGGGTAAGGGGGCCCTTAATTAAACCCAGCAAGTTGGATGGGGTTGGGGTGGGGAGGCAATAGGGACAGGGCTGTCTTAGCTTCTAGCCTGTTTCCAACCGTGATGGTTTGAGAACGGAGGGAGGGTCGCTAATCTTGCAGGGGAGATGTATGGGCTTCTAGGAGAACTAGCACAGAGAGCAATGGTTGAGAAAGAGAAAAAAGGTTGGGGAGCATTTATACTGGAAGTAGAGAGACTCACCGTATTCCTCTAGAGTGGTGGTTCTCAGCCCTAGCTGGGGCTAGAGTCATTTGGAGGATGCCCAGGCACAATGCTCATGATTTGAGCATTGGTCGATGTGAGGCCTGAGCACTGGTTTGTCTTTAAAGCTCCACAGGTGGTTCCAATGTGTAGCCAAGTTGAGGACAAAGCATCACCATCATCTGGAACACGTTAGAAATGCAGACTTTTTATCTCCAGAACTATTGAGTCACAATCTGCATTTTGACAAGATCTCTAACTGATTTGTATGCCCCCTAAGTTTGATAAACACTTTGTAAAGGAAAATGATCTGCAGGCAAATGAGAACTAGCCAGAGACAGGGCTGAGCAAGCTCTCTCTCCAAGGCTTAGTCTTTTCATGAATGATTCCTCTTAGCTCCTTTCATCATCTTCTCCTTCCTATTCTGTATTCTTTGAACCATTTGACAGATATGCCACCCTGCTCTGGTTCTAGCCATTCCTTTCTGATCCCTGGCTTTCCCCTCCCTTGAATTTGTATGAGTGATATGCCAGCATTGGGATATACCCCGTTTTTTGGTATCCACACCTACCCGGGAGAGAGGATCTCTATGGCTGTGTCATCAGGACTATATCGTTCTATACGTCGGTCTCCCTGATGCCCTCCCAGCCCAGGAGAACTGTTCTATCATAAATCTCTCATTTTCAGCCTCAACTCAGCTTTGTTGTTCCCAAGACCTCCAGTATCCCCCATCTGCTGCTATTGCCTAAACTTCTAATTGCTGCCACTTTGTGGGGTCTAAACTGCCCTCTCTGATTCCATTTTCTAAATTCTTGGGTTTAAAAATATGTCTTTTATTATTTCATCTCAGTACACCGTCATAAAATATGAGCTGTTATAGACGATATCATGAACATTCAGCACGTTCCTGCCGGTGTTTGTCAACCTTATGGGGTCCTGGTGTTTCTTGTTGGCTCTCCAACTAGACTGAGAGGGTACGGAGGATGGGATCAGAACCTCATTCATTTTTTTGTGTGCCCAGCATTCCACACACTGCCTAGCACAAAGCAGACTCCCAATGTCTGTTAGCTGAATTAGACCGTGTCTAATGGACAGAATTAGTCCATTAAACATAGCAGAAAAGACATGGTTAATCACTATGCTAGAGGAAAATATTTGTTTCCACCAATGTTTCTGAAAACAGGATTAGAAATTGACTACAAGTATAAGAATTATAAAGTAATTTTACAGTATATTTGATTTAAAGAGTCAAAATTATCCTTTCATGGCAAGAACACACTAAAACTCTTTAACAGTCACTTTTTTTGCATTTATTCTTCATCGATGGCAAGTTTTTACCTTAAAGAATAACAATAGTCATTAATTGAGCGATTTCTTTGTAGTAGGCACTTTGGCACTTTTTCTTTTAAACCACGTTAACTTTCTGAGGCAGGTACTCTTACTGTCCTCACTTTACAGGTGAAAGAAATCTAAGGTTTTAGAAATGATGACACAGAGTTTGCAAATGTTGGGACCCATATTTGCGTCTAGATAGTCTGAATTGCAGAGCTCACCCATCATTTTGTACTTTTTGCTCACTTACACTTAAAAAAAAAAATCGGTGCCTTTGATTGGGTTGCTCAAAAGTAGAAGTTGAAAATAGGTAGATGTAGTCACTCTCAGAGAGAAAGAGATTAGTGTTTTTCTGCCTGCCTCTCTGTCTCCTCTCCCTATTGCTCACCCCAAATATGAGGCTGCTCCCTCTTCCTAGCATAAAGGCTGCTTGTGAATCTGAATTCCACTCCTGCTCTGGCACTAACTGGTACTGGGAACTGAACCTCGCCCATAAAGCCAGGCAATTCCAACGTGGAAGAGAGGCCATGAGAAGTAGACAGCACGACCAATCTAGAGCAGACGTTCCCAGATGGTTAGAAGCTGTAACTGCATCTAAATGACCTTTCTTTACCAGGTCTTCTACTGAAGTTTGTCCGACTCTACTTCTGCTTTAACCCATACTACAATCAATTCAACTTTGAAAAATATCATCCAGGACAGTCCAATTTCCCCCTCAATTCCATCAGTTCTGACATTTTGACTCAATGCCACCAAAGAGTAATACCAAAACCCACTACTCTGTCCATTTTTGGTTTCTGTCACCCGAAGAGGCCCAGAACGAACTTCACCTTATCTCTTAGCCAAGACAGCTTCTTCTTCAGGCCTGGAGACTGAAGCTATGGCACATCTATGCTTTTCCTGTAGAAAGCGGGCTTGGAATTCTGCAGCAGAAGGGCCAGAGATGCAGGAGTCACTAGTGCTACTCCAGGAACCCTGTGGGCCATGGGCGCTGCCTTTCTACCCCAGGCTGGGCAACCCCTTTCAGCACAGCCTGGAATTCGTGGACCCACTCCACTGTTTTTGTGGGCTGTCACGCAGGAACTGCTCTGGATATGGACATTTGTTCAAGGAAAGCTACGAGCCCTGCCCAGAGCATCCTGAGTCCGAGCCCACAGCTTGGACCCGGATGGATCCAAAGACAGCCAAGGAAGAGGCTGACCCTGCTGAGGATATGAACCCCGGGACAATCAGAGAGCCTGACACCTTGGGCGCCTCCCAGGAGACAGAGGCCTGCATCAGCGGGGACCCTTTTGCACCCCTCCTGGCAGAGTCCCCCTAGGGGCTCCAACTATGAGGTGTGAGCAGCCTGGCGAAGAGAGGGCTGCTCACAGCGTAGCCACGTGCACAGCGCTCAAGTCCAGAGCCTGAATGCAGGGCTTGGAGCCCTGGGTCTACCCCTCCACAGGGAGGATCCAGAGGTCTCCCCCGCCAAACAGATCTTCCTTTGATCCCCCTTTTCCTAGATGACTTTAAAGCTTTTCAATAAAATTTTACAAAAGAAGATTACCTTCACTTTTCCTTTTACTGTCCAATTGAAGGGAGAGGGTGGGCAGTGGAACAGGGAGGCAGAGACCCTGCTGGAAACGGAGCGTGGATCAGGCCTTTCAGAAGGAGAAGAGCTCAGTAGATTCTGTTCCCCTAAAGACAGGAAACTGCGGTTTGTTCATTCTCGTTATTGCATAGTATTTGACTTTGTGACTAGCTCACAATTTATCAGTTATACAGCTGATAGAAATAATTTTCAGTTTGGAGTTATTATGAATAGTGTTACTTTGAATATTACTTACTGTACATGTCTTTGGTTGAACTTGAATATGTGCTCCTGTTGGTTATATAAGTAGGAGTAGATTTTTTTTGTTGGATCATATAGTCTGTATGTTTAACCTGAGTAAAATTGATCTTAAAAATACAATGGTCAGTTTTTATTTATTTATTTATTTATTTATTTATTTATTTATCGTGACATTGGTTAATGAAATCTGATAAGATTCAGCTGTACACTTTAACAGTAAGGCATATATATGTATTTACACTGTGTGTCCACCTCCCATAGTTAGATTTCTTACTGTCAATGGTCAGTTATTTTACTAGCAAAAATGGGTTTATTTCGAAACAGCAAAGAATTGAAGTTCGGGACAGGTAAGCTATAGCAAAGGCCACAGATAAGTCCAAAGGAAAGGAATGCTATTTTATGGAGGAAAAAGGAGAAAGGAGGGGTTGTTTTGTGTAAAAATCTGTTAGAGAAAAGCAAGAGTTTAGGGTGATGACGGTTTTTCACTGGTGGAGTTCCTGTAGAAGGTGCAATGTACATTTTGTCCTGTTGGGGCCTATAACTCATGCTTCTTTCCAGTTTAGGATTCTTCTGTTGGAGTCTATAACTGACAGTTCTTCCTGTAATTGACGGTGAGTAGCACTGTGTGACAGTTCCCCCTTCTGGCCTCCAGACTCCTTGTTAGTGAGGTTTCCCTTTATTAGTTTTCACAGAAGTTTCTAACAGATTTCCACAATATTATACTAACTTACATCCCGACTGCAGTGTATGGGAATCTGGGTTGCTCCATATTCTTGCCAATTTTAGGTATTTTCTGTCTTTTTCATTTTAGGCATTTAGGTGGATGTGTAGAAGTAGAGAATTGTGGTTTTACTTTGCAATTCCCTAATGACTAATGAATCTGAGCACCTTTTTATATACTTATTGGTTCAGTCCCACTTTTATCTCTTGGATTATTTTTATACAGCAGGTCTTTATTACATAGAGAGGATAATATTGAAGAAACCAGGTTTGGCATTTTTAGGTATGGTTCTGTGGAGACAGCTTGTTTTCTGAAGGTCTGCAAGGAGAAAGCTAGACCCAGAAAGTCTTCTAACTGAAGGCGAGTCCATCACACAGGCATTAAACACAAAACTGGATGCAATTAACACAAGCCATTTAACACATGACTTAGGGTGCAATTAAACAGATTCAATTTTCTATGACTCATATACTCTATAGGTGAACAATGTAATGCTTTATAAATTTTGTGGTCATCCCATGCTTTGATATTAAAGGTTACATTTCTGAAAGATTAAATGAAAGCTTTGTGGTTAACTGTTGAATGTTTCTGGAAGCTACTGGCTCCTTCTTGCTAGATACAACCAGAGACAAAGCCCACACACACTTAATTTTAAATAAGAATTTTTCTCGACTTGTCTACATTGCTCTTTTCTTTTTAACTCTGGTCATGAAGTAAATATTTCCTAATCTACCCATTATCTTATTGAGAAGAATAAATTGGAATTTCAAAATACTTTTCTTCTTGATAAGGCTTCTTATCAAATATCACAACTACCTATAATTTTTTTAAATTATGACTAAGGCTGACTGAAGTTTTTTTAGATTTATATTTTTATTATTTCCAGAGCAGTAACTGCTGACATTTAGCCATATAGCTTACTGTACAACTAATTCTGTTCATATAGACACTTTCAGCCCTTGGGCAGGGTTGTATGCTTACCTCAGTTGAGATATAAATTCTTCAAAGAGATCTTACTGAGTGTCCACTCAAAAGTATCTCTATCACATTACTTTATTTTCATCATTGACTTAACGTTAACTGATTCTTAATTATTTGTATATTTATTGGCTCCTCCATTATTAGGTCAACTTGACAAAGTAGACGTTTTGTCTGTCTTACTCAATACTTTGTCCCCAGGACCTAGGACAGTGTTTGGCCCCTCTCTAGATGCAGGGACACGCACAGTATATTTGAGATGTGGCTCATCAGTAATATCCACTTGTCCTCTCACTCTCTTTCTTAGCTGCCTTCTTCATCTCCCAAATCCGTACCTGGAAGCAGCAACCACTGGCTCACCCTGACTCCTGGGAGAGTCTACTATTTTTAAACCTCAAATATTCCCATAAATCCATAAAAATATAAAAGACACAAATAGACATTTTACAACTCCTTTAAAGAAAGGAGATTCCCAGTGTGGCATGAAAACTGTGTTGCATCACTTCCAGTGATATAGATGGGGTGGGGTATGTATGGGTTTGACTCAATACCACAGCCAGCTGGATATGGTCTTCTGATCTTGCAAGAATTTACTTGAATTGAGTATTTTTCAGACCTCAGCACCATCATTTTATAAAAAGCAGTCTGGTAAACACTTCTGCAACCTAATCACACAGGTGTCAAGGAAGGCTTCTCAGGTCAAGTAATGTTGAAGATGGGACTCGAAGGAAAAAAAAGAAGTGTTGCAAATGAAGAGAAAAAGGAAGAGGCCCCAAGCAGAGGAACAGCCCATTCCATAGAGCTTGGTAAGTGTATTTGGCTAATTAGAGGAACTTAAACAAATCAAGCACATGGGTCTTGGAGAAAAAGTAGGCAAGTGCCATAAACAGAGGTTAGAGAGACACTCAGGAGCTACATCTTGGTGTGCCTTGTAAGTTTTATTAAGGATTTCAGATTTTATCCTAAGAGCAATGGAAAAACACAAAAGGTTTGTTTTGTTTTGTTTTGTTTTGAATAAGAATGTAACCTAAATAGAATTGTTTTTGTCAAAAAGTTCAGCTTGCTGTGTAGAAAATAGATGACATGTCCAGATTCCCCCTGTGGGTGCTAGGGAAGAGTTTAGCTGTTGTGTAGGTCCATGAGAGAGGTGGTAGCTTGCTTTGGCATGGTGCCAGTGAGAATGGAGTTAAGCAGAGAGGCAGAGGACACTGTCCCACTGTTCTGTGGCTTCTAGCAAAAGCAAACCTAGATACACTTGTTTTCAACACTAGAGCCTTTTCATCCTTCTTATATTGTCTCTATCCTAGAAACACTGCCAACAGTCCTGAAAACTGTATGCCTATGTGTTTAGTTTTATCTAGATTGTGTTACTATATTTATATAGAGCTCTCAATTTAACATTCTTTCTAATAGTTTCCTTTATAATGTTGACAATCAACATACAGGAAATATTGCCTTCTAGTGCAATGTTCTGAATATAGTCAATCCACCCAGGGAAATTAAACTGGTTGTCATGCAGAATGTTTCCTGGCCCTGGCAGACTTCCTGGTGTCAGGCTCCCCACCTACCCCGTGGCTTCCTGCTTTCGTTCCAAGTTTGCTGGCCCTGTGCACCCAACCCGGGCCCCCTGAGCCGCCCCCAGGGAGAAAACTGTCTTGCATTTTGGTTGTTTCATCCCGTATTCCAGCCGTTTTAGAATGTTAGATCCCATACTTGGTGGGCCAGTGTTTCACCCAAAACCCAAGCAGCATACCAACTAAGAAGAAGTGAGGGGGTAGTTGAAGGTATCTAAGAAGATGCATAAATTTGTGTCTTAAAACTGTTTACCCCTTTCCCGCTCATATCCACTCATATCTTCTCAATATATCCAGCTTCCAAATAATAATGTAGAGCTTCCCATATTTTTCTTTGGAAACAAAAATGTCTTCACTCTTTGCTTATACGTAAAATTTCAGATCCATCTAAGCACAGATTCATCTTCTAGACAGCTAATCATAATCTCCTAGAAGAGGAAGGCAAGAGTTAAAACAAGCAACGTCCCCACTTCTGTGGCTGGTCTCAAGGCAGTCAAACAGTTCCCTAATGCTACCACCAGGTGGAGCAATTGGACCAGGCCGGATTTCTCACGCCCTGAGTAAGGATGGTGGATGCATAGTAGTGTAAGTTACGTGTTAGTGATATAAGAAAACTTTGGGAAAATGTTTCCAATTAAAAGTATACTAAGTAGTAAAATATTATTAACAAAGTATCTACTTTAAAATTTTTTAGGTTTTGTGGTAGAGTGATACAGACATAAATCTCCCAGGTGGTTGCAATGTGCTGTAGCCAAGGCTGAGAAGCCTTGCTTTAGAGCCTTGCTGTTCAAAGTGTACTTCATGGACTACCTACAAAGGCATCACTTGGCAGCTAATTAGACACAGGGACCTACCGAATTAGAATTTGCATTTTAACCAGATTGATTCTCATGCACAGGAAAGCTGGAGATGCTGTTTTAGAGCTTTGCTGACATCTACTGGAGATAGCAAATTTTTAAGAAGTTCCTGGAATGCCTCATTAGATTTAATCACAACCCCAGGTGTCACTGCAGTAAGCCAAATTTGTGAGGAACTACTCAGGGAACTCTGAGAACAACACATAAGGGAATGATCATGCAAAACTCAAAAGTAAATAGTGAGGATGAGAAACATGCTTAACCTAGTCCCTTTACTAGTGAGGGAGAGCAGAGTTTGCCACCCCCAAAAATGCCTTTTGAGGATATTGATTATTTTAAGCCTTTTGAGGATATTGATTATTTTAAGCTGATTATTTTTTAAAAAACAAAAGGCTCAGGAAGAGCCTTTTACTGCCCTCTAACTGCCTAAATGAATTCAGAAAGAAAAACCTGCTCCAGGGCAGAAGGCTGCTCTGACCTGGGGAGAACCTCACCCACATTTCCTTAGGTGAGAAAGGTCCTAGGGACCTGGGTTCTCTCTTTTATATACTTTGTCCCAATAACTGGACCATATTCTTTACCAGAGAGAAGAAAATGCTTAGCTATCACTGTGAATACGTGCCTGAACATTTTATTTCTGTTGATTGCTACTAACCAGCGGGGCATTTGATTCCTCATAGTAAAAGTTTCAGATAGAAATTTAAATATTATTGAGTTTGATAATGAAAAAATGAGGATACTTCTGGTAAAAGATTTAGAGGTAGAAGGGAAGGGAAGGTAGAAAGAAAAGGGTAGGAATTCTAATATCCTAATTTTTCACCCTGGGGATTCCGTATATACTCTAGATGGTAAATAATAATAGTTAGACTATATGATTTAAAGTTGTGGATACTAAGTAAAAGATCTAAAAATCATTATATAACTACTGAAAGTTTAGAGTGGGTAAGAAGTAGATATATATGTGCCAAATCTCCGTAGTGCAGAAGAGTCATCAGTGATGTTTAAAGTCCATCATCCCCCAAAAATCTTTATCATAAGTCTATTATTCAGATATAGAGGCAAACACCAGAAGGAATAAAAGCTGAAAGATTTAAAAATGCTTATATCTGGGAAGCAGAACTCAAGTGTGAGGGGGAAGGGTGAAATCTTATTATATATTTTGTACTTTGTTTAAGAAATAAAATTTGACTAGTATGTTATTTCATAGAGTAATTCTTTATATGGGTGAGTTAATTGCAGAGAGCTAGGACAGGCTATAATAGCCTGGGATTTAAAACTTGAGTCCCACACTTGGAGAGTGCCCTCAGTCTCCGGAACTGGGGTAAAGGCCAGCTCTGAAAGCAAACGGGGCTACTCGAAGCAGTGGAGAATCCAGGAAGTCCAGGAATACCAGGAAGCTCTGACAAATAAGGAAAGGTGATGCCCAGATTGGTGACAGGTATCTGGTATCAGGGGGCTCTGTCAGGTTACCAGGGGAGGGAGTCAGGGATCATGGATGAGCCATGGTTAGCCACCAGCCTTGGGAGTTGGTATATGAAGAATCCTAGTGTATTAAGCTAGAGATACTTAAATCTCTCTGCCTGTGGTGAGTCCTAGAGCCTGAGGATAGGCTGGCCTACTGTAACCCCAGCAATGGAGAGAGGCAGGCTGAAGGTGAGGGATACAGGCTATGCCTAATCTGGGGACTTGGAAATCCCCAAGGGAATCTACATGTCTTGATTTATGGAAGTGCAGCCTCAAATGTAGCCACTAGACACAGGGGAGACAGATTTCTGTCCCTTCACAGATTTCTGTCCCTTCTCCTTTCAGGCTCCAGCCTGAAAGGAGACACATGCACACTCTAAAGGATAGCTGGACCAGTAAGCTCAACTCAAAACCACTCGAATGGTCTCCTATGTAACCCGTGTATTTCTGCGGCCTCGGGACTTAGTGGCCTTTATATTTGAAGAGGCCTTGCCTCTTTAAGAACCCCTATCGCTGCTTCTAAAGAAAACTGAAATTATTTAAGGCCTCATGGTTACTGCTGAGAGGCTCCCTACCTCTGGTTATGCTCCCAACCCCAGTTCTCTACATTTCTCATCTGAATGATAAGAAGCTGCTTAAGCCCCGTCTACTGGAGCCCCAGCACCACCCTCCATCCCCTGTCCCTGTAGCTCCATTGACACCTTCTGTCCATTTCTCTCCTCCCACACCCTTTAGTTCCTGATGATTTAAGCCCACTTGGTCCCTACCCATGAATGCATGCTTACCTCAGTCAATCCAAAATATTCTTGGAATTTTGGGATTCCTAGGCACAGCTGCATTTTGGCCTGGAAGCTGGTCCTGCTCAGACATTGTGCCCTATTCCTGTTGCCAGGCTTCCGTTTTGTTCCTGAATCCAAGCCCCTGTCTCGTAGTAGGTCAGCACCTTGCCCAACCCTCTTTGCCTGAATGACATTTATAATCTACCCAGGATTCCACTTGGTCTAAAACCTAGGCACCTGCTTTATAGTTACTAGCTTGCCCTTCAACAACCATCCAGAGTCCTGCCCCCTTGCCTGGCACTAGAGAACCCTGGTGCTCCCCTAGGTTCTGTGCAGAAGGCTTGCTCCCAACCCTATTCTCAATATAGAGCCTTTAGGGCATAGTCAGGCATCAGGCTAGTGCCCCAGAAAGTGCCTTGGTGCCCTCTGGGCATTGCGCCCCCTGGATTGAGTGTGTACCCCTAACGTCTGGGTCCTCGGCATCTGCCTCACCCTGAAGGCTCACTCCAGCCTCTCAGGAATCTACTTCTCTTTTTGCCACTCTATATCTTTCCACTGTGTTGGCCCTTACGTCTATCTCCTCCAATGTGGAATCTGACTGAACTGGGCAATAGGGGCAGAGCTGCTGTGTTAAAGGTTAAAAGTCTATTTTAAAGAAAAATGAATGGAATCCTGAAACCCTAGTTGAAACTTGAGTAATATCTTCCCTTAAAGTAAATGTGAAAATTAGTGTTCTAAGTTGGCTTCTAAAGTACTTTTAAGAAATGTTCTCATTATTCAAATAATATTTGTTTATTGTAAAATTAGAGGCTGTGATTACATGAAAAGAAATATTTACCTATAATTGACTCACCTGGACTCAGTGGTTTCTAAAGCTGTTTGCCCATCATTTTTTTGGGAGATCTTGTTTTAGATATTTCTGATCTCTAATCCAGAACTAGTGAGTCAAAGAATCTGTGTTGTTAAATTTCTGATGCAGCAAACTGTCTAATTGCAAACCACAAATTCAGATAGAACTATTTGATAGAATTTACATTTGGTAGATTCTACCATTTTCTCTGTTTGCATATGATTTAATTAATTTCTTTTTATAAAAATTTGGGATAATATTGTGTATTACTTATGAGAGAGCCCCAACCCCAATTACCTTGATTAAAAAGAGAGTTTACTGATTCACCATGAAGATGTCGAAGGTTGGCTCTGATTTTAAGAACTACGCAATCTGATGTCTGATATCTTTACCATCTTTAATTTTATTTGGAAATTATGGTCCTTCTCTCTATGTACTACTCTAGGAAGAAAAGATCTAGGAGTTTTTCTCATTAGTCTGTCTTTCCTAACGTGCCAAGGGAAGGAGGAATTTAAATATGCTCTGAGTTGCTTCCCTGGCTTATGCGGGTTCAAGTCAGCACCACTTGAAACACGTGGAATCACTTCCCTATAGGAAAGGGAAGTTCTATCAGTAGAAGAGGGAGGGCAAGGACATGTTTGGATCAGACACAAACAACAGATGTGCAGCACATGACACAGATAGTTCTGCTTCCGGCTGTTTTCATTTAATATTGTGCATTCATCACTTTTTCATGTCATTAAGTATTCTTTGAAAATCTGACATTTTATTGCCACGTAACATTCCACTTTATATGGACAATGTATTAGTTACCTATGGCTGCATTGCAAATTACCCAACATTTAGCAGTTTAAAACAAGCAAAAAATATTGTCTCACACAGTTTCTGAGTGTCAGGAATCTCAGACTGGCTTAGCTGGGTGGTTCTGGCCCAGGGTCTGTCGTGAGGTGCCATCAAACTATCAGCTGGAGCTGCAGTCTTTGAAGACTTGATGGGCTAGGGGATCTGGGCCTCTCTGTAGGGCTGCTTCAGACGTGGCTTCCTTCAGAGCAATCCACAAAGGGAGAGAGAGGGAGAGAAAAAAAATGTAATTTTTAAATCACCTAATCTTAAGTGAAATATTACCATTTCTGCTTTATTCCATGGGCCTTATATATACACGCTGGGGCAAGGTAGGAGAGGACTACACAAAAGTAAATGTGACTACCAGGAGTTGGAGCTCATTGGGGGCCATTTATCAGCTATAGACCACAGATACCATTCTTTTATTGTCAGATCATTAGATTAGTTCCAATTTGTGAAGAGTTTAAGTGATACTATAATGAGCATATAGTACAGCAAGCATTACTTTTATTTTTGGCATATGAAAATTTATTACTACTGTGTTTTCATCCTTGAAACTTATGATCTTGGTCTTCCCTTCTTGCCTTTGTATAAAGCTAAAAGAGAGACACTGGCTACTTTGACAACCTTAAAGCAGACTCCAGTAATGTCACCAATAGTGTGACCTTTGTGACCAAATGCAGCAACCAGAACATCATTCTCCTCAATAAAATTCAAACAACTATCATTGGGTACAAAGGTTGTGATCTTTTTGCCATTCTTGATCAGCTGGACCCTGACACACTTCCTGATGGCAGGGTTTGCATGTTTGGCTTCAACCCCCACTTTTACAGCACAATTCCCTTTGCATGGGATGCGCCTCCAAAAGGGCTGGCCTTCAGGTCTGTGCCCAAATGGGCTTTCTTGTACTGTTTATCATGCCACTTCTGATCTCGCCAATGGCTCCGGAGCTTCCTGGCAGTAGGAAGACGGCGACACTTGCCCGTCCTGCCGGCATCACAGGCCTAAGCAAAAGAGGCAGCATTACATTTAACATTAGAAAATAAAATATTTTTTAAAGAATTAAGAGCAGTTATTGAGAACCCTGACGATTGACACAAAATAAATCATATCCTGACCAAGAGAGATTCACTAATGCTCCAAAGAGAACTTGGGGAATCCCACCGAGTGTACATAATGCAAACTAAAGGTGTGTGAGCGGTTCACTCAGCGGCAGTGGCTCTGGGCCACCATCACTTAGGATTTCAGCAGCAGCTGTGATGGACAGGTCCGATTTCGCAGAGCTCCTGCCTTGTGTCTTTCCACATTCTGCCCCTGGGCTTCTCCAATGCCCTGGGAGCTTGTTTGGCTCTTGCAAGTGCAGCTCAGAAGTACAAAAGGATTGAAGCCCTTGCGGCAACCCTTACAGGAACGTCATGGAACATTTACTTCCTTTTCCGTCTTTGGAGTGAACAATTGTGAGAAACTTCTGTGCACTACTCAGGAGCCCCAGCAGACCTGAGCCTCCGTTGCCCACAGTTGGGACCCCAATAATGCCCCCTGCACAAACCCTCCTGCCTTTCCTTTCTCACTCTCCAAGCTCACTTGCTCCTGCTTTCCATATAATCTCTCAAATGAACTCTGTGTACCAAGTGCTTAACCAGGGGTCTGGTTTGAAGGGAATCCTAAGTAAATCAGCATGTTTTGATAATTACGTAGCAA
Organism: Eidolon dupreanum; assembly: GCA_028627145.1. Taxonomy (NCBI): domain Eukaryota; kingdom Metazoa; phylum Chordata; class Mammalia; order Chiroptera; family Pteropodidae; genus Eidolon; species Eidolon dupreanum. The sequence continues at coordinate 81,643,215 of CM053501.1, forward strand.
TCATCCTGTTGAATTAAACTGTGAAGTCCCAGAAAAGGCCAAGGATTCATTGCTATCATGGGACATTTCATACACACTGTCTTACTATGCTTTTGGATTAATTAAGAACCATCATGGACAAGGACTGCAGATTAGTGGTTAACAGAAGGAAGTGGTTACCAGAGGTAGATGGGGTCAAAGGGGTCAAATATTTGGTGACAGAAGGAAATCTAACTTTGAGTGGTGAACACACAATGCAATATATATAATATACACATATAGATATGTATATTATATACACACACACATATATATGTGTGTGTATATATATATATATACATATATATATATACACATATATATATGAGAGACATGCTGTTGAAACTTATTTGATTTTGTTAATCAGTCACCCCAATAATATTTAATTAAATAAAAGAGAAAAAGAAAACCATTTCTTTAATCCTTTACTAAATACATTTACAACAAGCTGCATAATAGGTCCTAATAGAAAACATTGCTTGCCAGACAGGAGTTTTCAAAATAGGTTACATATTTCAAAATATCACAAGAGTTTTTCCTCTCAGGGAAAGATCCAACCTATGTGGCCTCTTCTCTCCTGGGAAATCAAAGCCTCTAGCTCCTTCGGCAGGTCAAGGCCATTGGGAAATGGAAGGCGCCACTTAAACAGGATTGTTTACCCTAACTGCAGTGATCTTTAGCCCAGACGTGTAGCACACCAAAGCTACCACTCAAGACAATTTCCCACTTGCTGATGTGTCAATACTAGTAAACAAAGTACAAAGAACAATCTGAAGTCCCTGGGCTGGTCATGTACGTAATTTTTTTTTTTTAAATCACTGTAAAGGTGGAGGAGAATGTCCATTTACTCATGCAGAGGCAGGATAGTTTTAGAATTAAATTTTATCTTCATTAAGATTCTTGACATTCAAAAAGGATGCTAGCTAGTCTCCCAGAACCTAACTGAAAACATGGTTTCCAAGAGAAATGGCAGAACTATAGCTATAAACTTACTGTGATTTAATATATATTAAAAGATTAAGGTGAAATGTGTAAGAAAACACTAATATTAAACACTGAATATATTGGTAAAGTGAAAAGTAAATACTTTTATCATGTAAGGAACCACTTTATGTTTGGATTTTTGACAAATTGGATTTACTGGTGAATCACAAATTACCTGTTTTACTAAAATTAGTTGACATAATTTTAGCCAAAAGCAAAACAAAAACAAAAACAGACTTGGGAGTCTAGTGAGTATTTGCAACATTAGAGTAGACAAATGAAGATGTAGTTTTTTTTGTTTTTTGTTTTTTTTTGAAATAGAATCTTAAACTTCTCAGACTTTTATTATTACTTTCATGGAAACTTTAGTGTGGAGAGCGGTTTGTAAGCTGACAAGGTCCTTGCAGACTGTGAAGGCAACCAAGGGTTACTTCACCTCCACAAATTCCTCTTGAGAACAAGATAGGACAGATATAGCCACAGACAGATAATAAACTGAAGGCCAGGAGAATATGTAATCTCGGGGAAACAAGAAACAGTGTTACTATGCTTTGGGGAAACTGCTTATGACAGTGGCAATTGTATGTTCCTGTATAAAAGCAGCTTGCAAACAATAAACTGGGCCATCATCAGTGGACAGCAGACCTCCTGATCCCCATATCTGTCTTCTTTCTTTTCTCATCTCCCGCTGTTCCTACTCAGGTTTATTTTCCAGGGCCGCGCTGGATGTGGCAGGATTTACCATTCGCTGGACATGGCACTTTAGTATCTGAAGACCAAGATTAAGAGTCCAGATTTAGATAACTTTTCTGTTTCTTGGAAGTGTGGGTCATTTGGTCCAAGCCGAGGGCCCTAGCAATTCAAAATTATCATCCTTCTAATGTCTGACTATCTAGAAAACAAAAGACTATAAAACAGTCTAGAGAGAGGGCCTTGACCACCGGGAGATGAGTTGGTAGCCAAGTCCACACTGCAGGTAACTCTTTTACTGGTGGAGTCCACACACAGACTGTCTGATTAGCACTTCTAGACTGAACTTTCACTTTGCAGTGTCAGAGTGGGCCTGTCTGATGCTGCTGCCCGTGCTGGGGCCTGATCTTAAGCTGGCGGTAGATCATAAGCAAGCTTTGCTTTGATGTCTAAGGTAAAAAAAAATTTTAGTCTTTATGCTTTCCACTCTACCTTCTCCCCATTCTAGACCCCAAATCTCCCCTCTCTTACCTGCACCCCCGACCCTGTATACAGCACACACACATGCTTGTCTCTCAACAGAAAAGCCCTGAATACAATCCTTCTCAGCTTCTCTCTCCACACACACACACGCGCGTGCGCGCACACACACACACACACACACACTGCACTTAGGAGCAGGAAAAATGGACCCAAGGACACAGTTTACTAAGCACAGGCTACAAAGTGCTTTTTCATTTCTGACATCTAATGACTCCAGATGTGGGGTATCCTGCGGAGGAGCTCAGCATCAGGACAAATACTCTTTCTACTCTTTCCTAATCTTTTCTTTCTTATTGGAAAAGCTAAATGCTGGATTCACGATTTTTATAGTGAAGTCAGATTTTCTAGATTTAACACTCAGATTTTTAAGTAGTTGGCTTTGGTGCTTAAAAATAAAATTTATGAGTTCTTTTTTTCCTTCCAATCCTCCCTTCAGACAACATCCAAAAGAGAGTCATTGTAGGAGGATTACTGGACCCTTACTGTCCCAGCAAGGAAGACGCCGGCCCAGGGATTCTGCTTTCATCCCAAGGACAGCTCTGTCTGTCACTTTCTGTGCTCCTCTGACTGCCCCTGAGTCTGCTGTGTAAGGAATTCAAATGTTTGAGAGAGACCTTGATAAAACCGCTAAGAGGAACTTGAAGGTCTGAGCTCTCTGTTCTCCTCTGGCCTTTCACCCAACTGCCCATGTGATCTCGAGTTTCTTAGGCCTCAGATAGGATTACAAATATGGGAAGCGAATGGCTTGCGTTTTCCCCTCCTCAGAAGGATTCCCTTCCCACGGTCCCTGGATTCTCAAGCTTTCTCCAGCAATCTGAAGTTCAATGACTTAATAATGAAAATAGCAAGCAGCATGAGTACCTATGGTGTTGGGGGCATGCACTAGACATATTATATGTAGTAACCTATGTAGATTATTACTGTAATTCATGATGATGAGGCTGAGGTTCTGTGAAGTTCAGTTGCTCATGCCAGATCATTCAGCTATTAGAGCTTGGATCTGAACCCAGGCCTGCCTGATTCCAGACTTTGTTCGCTGCAGGATACTGAGAATGATCATATTTCTCTGGGGCTTAGAGCACAAGCATCCACATATAGTGTAATGGAGTAGAATAAAACAGTGCATTCAAGTCTGAGTTGTGCGATCACTTAGGCGTATGACTGGAGAAGTCTCCTAATCTTCTAGAACACTCTACAAGGTGGAGGATTTGGTCACGTCTGAGGCCCCCTGACATGCTAAGGTTTTGGTGTCCCCTGATTCTAGACGAAGGCAGGAAGGAGGTATTGCATCAGTCAGCATCTGGTAGAGGTGAAGATTAAACAGTGGAGAGAAGGGTGGTTGGGCTTTCTTATATTCTTGGAGTCTTGGCCTCCAGCAGGCCTTGACTCTGAAACACTCCAATATTATATGGGGAAATATAGATGAATGATGGTACCTGAGGCAGGGTGGGGACAAGTCTCTGTCTCCAGAGATCATTGCCCTTTGGCTCTAGTTGGCGGAATAAAAGCTGTCTCTCCTGCCCTGTGCAGAGGCCCTGTTCTGAGCTCTCAATGCTGATCGGTCTTTCCAGTGCACTCCCTTCCCATGTCCTTCTCTTCCAATTTAATGCGCTTGGCTGTAACTGAGGTCTCCACGGGCCTCTGCACCCTGTACATGAGTGTCGCCAATGTCAGGGGCAGAGAGTAGATGAGGAAGGGAGGAAAGGCACAGGCTCTGGACCCCACCCAATGGATTCTCCTATTCACCACTGGCAGCCAGAACCTTCTGCTATTTGGAGAGTTCCACCCCTCCCAGCACTCCTGGCCTTGTCACCTGAACTTCTCTGGGACAGTGTAGAGGGACTCATCTATATCTGAGCCTTTCTGTATCCATCTACACAACCACCTCAGTAGGACTTTCTCCCGAAGCCTGTGTCCCATGCCTATGGGCTGCTCTCTGAACACCCAAGTAACAGTCAAAGCTGCCGTTTGTTGAAGCTCTGTTTAAGTCCTAGGTATTGTAATAGCAGCCTTGGGTAGGTTATCTAATTTGATTTATTCCTCACAACCCTATTAGTTGGCTAGCATTATTCCATTTGCTCATGAGATAATTGTTGTTCAGAGAGCTTGAATTGCCCAGTAACCCAGCTGGTGGAAGGCAGAGACAGTATTGAAACCACTTTTCTGACAGAAAAAAAAAATTGCCTTCTTAAAGCTATTTGTCATGACCTTGCTTCCTTAGCTAAAAGTTAAAACACACATTTTGCTCGAATTCAGTGTGTGTGAGCGTGCAGTGGGATCTCTAATATTTGAGGTCAAGATCATGCTAAATGAACTGGAAGACATATTTATTGAACCCACATTTCACAATGACCACTTTGCCCATCTCCCACATGCTCCAACCTGGTAGATATCAACTAGCCCTTCAGAAGGGAGAGATAAGTGATAAGTCATGCCAACCAGGCTTCTGTGTTTGTGGTGTCTTGTTCTGTTTTCCTCTGTGGTGTGAGAAATGGGAGGCCTCAAATAATGGAGTGCTTTAAGGATTTTCCTGTTTTCCCTGCCACCGTTTTCATGTGGAAGTTTGGCGCTTGTGATTGCTAATTTAACAAGGACTCTTCTTTGTTCTTCTTGAGCAAGGCACCAAAAGCTCATTTTTTCTCTTTGCCTCACCCAGCAGATCCAAAGCCTACCTTTGTCTGTTCTCCTGCCAGTGCAGCAGCATGTGATTGCCTGTTAACTTCTTTTTCCCTTTATTAATAGGCTCTGTAAAGAAAGATAATGAATCCCAAAGAACCTCTAGCTGGTGGGGTTTCTGGTTGGGAGAGTTTTCTGATTCCTCTGAAATCACACACAGTGTAGGCATCTATCTGCTCTGAGAGCAAGTGAAATGAGTACTGGGAGGAAGAGGGGGCGAGCCTGTGAGCTCCCTAGGAGAGGAAGAGGTGACAAATCCACTTGCCACCCCTACTCTGTTATCTTCTGGATTGTACAAGAGGCAGGCGGCCCAGGATCCTGAGAGGTCTGAAAGTAACGGCTTGGAGGCTGCTCATCAAGGCTGTTTTCCCTGGACGGACTCCTGGCTTCTCACCACCATGGACTGAAACCTGTGCCCATCTACTTCCAGTTTTCAGTTTGACCTCCAGGTTCTGCTTCTTCCTTCTTTGCAGTCTGGAGAAGAGGAAGCGCAGGAGGAGGAAGGATGACTCCCCAGGGAAACAGAAGCTGTACCGAGTCCAGGGCTGAGGTGGTTGGCTCAACACTTCTCACTGGGGCAGAGGGTGGACACACTAGAGTAGGTTCTGGACCTTAAATGTTTTGGACTCTGAAGGTAGAAGAGAGGGTATGGGAGAAAAGAAGAAATCTATTAGGCCAACAGGATCTGGTAAAAGAGGTCACAGCACTGCCATTAAGGGACCTACGTCCTAGACCTAGTGAAGCGGGTAAAGAGAGTGATATCTATTCCCATGTCGGATGAAAAAGGAGCCACACTAAACCTGAAAAGCTCAGGGGAGGCAGCATGGTGAGCCTTACAAACTAGGAAATCAAAATTAGCCACAGGATGGTCTGAACATAAAAATTCCTAACTACAAGTGGATTATGGAGGTTAGTCACATTTTAGGCTTACAGCTTCCTTGACAAAGGTCAGCCTTTACCTTAAGTGAGTCTGTGTATTATCTTTTTGCAATTAAGATAACACACCCTTGTAATGTTAGAGTAATCCCTTTTTCCAGACCCCTCAGGGCACAACCCACTCGGGAGACCACAGAACCCCTCACCGTTATCTTGTTCCCCTGCATACCATCCCTCTGTGCTGTAAATGTCAATTATTAACTATCATGTACTCACTAATGTAAAAGAAGTATGGGTCTCCATTTTACTTTTTATCCAATCCCAAAAATTTCCTCACTTTGCTTTCTCCCGCCCCTTGTAATCTACCACCAATGGATTTCATGTAGGCCTCCTTATGGCTTCTCTTTTGATTCTAATGTATAAAATAAGCTGCAAAACTGCCATTCTCTGGAGCATTTTCTCAATCCATTGAGATTTTGCTTCCCAGTAATTGTCATCATTTTGGCTCAGATAAACTCATCAAAATTCTCTACAGGTTTGGATATTTCTTACATCAACACTACATATTTATCCAAGAGGGTGCCTTTGAATGAAATGAGAGGTTTTAATTTTACTCTGTGTTACTAACTTTAGATTTGTTAATTTTCCAAGGAATGAAAGACTTGAATTTTCTGTCATTTTTGTTTTTGCTATTTATCTATTTCTGAGCACCTTAACATGGGTAGGGAGAAAGGGCATGAACGTATCACAGCACCCACATAGAGGTGTGTTTGCTCTTATATACAACTGACGCCAAACTCAAATGGGCAGGCAACCTGCATTTTGTCTTCTGTGAAGTTGTTCCCCCCTCTGTGAGTGTGGGAAAAAATATCTGCCTCATCTTATAAGTCTGTTGTGAGGGTTAAATGGGTTAATAGATTTTCATTTTTTCCCCCCAGTAGATATTCACCAAAGGCCTTTTCTGTGCCCACCCTCCTCTAGACTTTGAGGTTCTCTGTGAACAAGGTGGACGAGCACTCTGACATCAGGAACTTCTCATAGTGCATCATTTCTTTAAAATTAAAAATTAGGTAACTCTTTGTTTAGTTATAGTCTTACCTAGAAATCCTATCTGTAAAGTAAATAAAAAGGAAATAAGGGCAGGGACTAAATTTATGCTGGATTATCCCAGCCTCAGTTTCCCAGTGGGCTTTGGGAGCACATTTGAGAACTACCTCAAGAAATTTCTATGCACACGCACACACAAGCATGTATGCACACACACGTGCACACACATGCACTATGGACTGAGGACACGATGACTCTCACCTTCGCAAACCCTCTGTGTAGTAGGTGCTGTTGGTGCCCGCCCAGACGCCTTGTGCCCGTCCAGACGCCTTGAGCTCTCATCCCACCCCCACTGCTGTGAGTGGTGGCCACTAGCAGATCACAGCTGATCTCTAATCTAGAGACTTGGTCCTTGGCTTTTGGGCACTTCCTTGCTGAGAGAAGCTAAGGGACACCTCTTTCCCTTGCCTCAAGGTGGAGCAACTCATTGGTTAGGGTTCTATCATAAAACACATGAGAGAATTTGTCAAAAGGGGTGAGTGAGCAGAATTTAATGGAGAGTATTTATCAAGAAAGGGACTTAATAAATGGAAACTTATACAGGATGCTAAGGCACCAAGAGACTGGCAGTGAGGAGAGCCTTTCCACCCTAGGTTTGAAGGGCAAAGGGAGGGAGTAATCACCAGTGAGATTTAGTGAGAGTTGCAGCCAAAGGAGGCTCCCCTCCTCCCCAAGCAAAGCCAGGTCAGAACACTCTGAGCTTTGCCTCCTTCCTCCCTTTAATCTTCTGCCAGTGCATTCCACTGTCAGAAGACAAGAGACCCCTGGTCATGCAGGAACCGAGCAGGGTGAGAGGGCGGAAGAGTAGGTCTGGAGGGGCAATCGAGAACATCCATGACGATATCCTGCTTGTTTCAGGCACTAGGCAAGGCCCTGCAGACACGAAACGGATGAGCCACAGCCCCTTTCTGGAAGAGCACGTCAGTGACTCTAGGAGAGTGTGATGGAGAGTAGAGTGGGCTTGAAATCATGGTCCTGAGAGCGATCATCTTTTATATGAAGATCAACGACAATTCAAAAGCAATCTAGAAATTGAAATCCTTATGGCCTTTATGCAACGGTAGCTTCCAAATCAACCCGTTGTTGATATGCAGCTCCGTTTTGGTCTCTTTCTCTGAGAGGCTCTTTGTCCCTATTCCATGCGCCATGCCAGCTCAGGAAGTCCTGTCACATCACAAGGGACGAAGTTGTGTAAAACACGACAAACCGTGAAACAAGATAGTATATTTAAGTTGTGAAACCTAAGTCACAGCTCTGTGTTTGGCAATAGAGTAAATATCAGTCGTGCGTGTGTTTGTGTTTGTGTGTGTGTCATTTTAAACATTGAAAACAAAGATAAAATATGCAGATTGTATGGATCCACTTCTACATTAGATTATTTCCTTCTCATCTTGGTAAGTCTCATTATGATGGCAGTAAAGGTGGATGTGAGTGCACATATCAACCTCAGGTGGGGGTGGCAGGGCTCCTGTCACCTGAATGTTGGTGGCCCTTGTCCTGCAGACTGTCAGAAGGCAGGTCCCAGGAGGCCTGGGGGTTTGTCAGTTCTCTGATCCCAGTGAGAGTGTGCTCACTGAGAGTAAATAAATTTCATCCTAAATATAGTTCAGTCTCAAATTAAAATGCCACTTGGATTGTTAAGACAAACAAATAAATTCTTAATCAAATAAAAGTATGAAAAGGATTGTTTTGGTCACAAAAGTTTTGTTGATTTTTTAAAAAAATGCCAGCAAATATGTAGAAAAACATCTGATAAAGACTACAAGAGTCCATGATTCTGACTTGATTTTTCTAAGAATTTGAAACTAAATAACTTCATTGAGATAGAAGGGAAGTGGCTAACTGGCCCTCTCTGAGCATCAAGTTTTCGGGGGAAAGGGAAAGGAGAAGCCAACATTTATTTTGGCAACATCCCTCTCATGCCTGAGCCCCTGAAAAAGTGGGAGGATGGTGTTTACAAATTCCTCTCTGACAAAAAGATCAGAAAGTTCTCTTGGGAGCACAGAGTGTTCCCGTCTGACTTTGTTTTAAAAGCTGCTGTGCTTCCATTCACCTAAGACTATGCTTTTTAAATGTGTGTTATAGAAAAGTGCTCTGGCTGGTACAGAGGGGAAAGGAACCCCAAGTGTTGGCAAACAACAGATCAATGCATACATTGTTCAACCAGCTGGTCAGCATGCCTGGGAATCTGAATGGAGACAGTGCGGGAGCCAAGGCCAGACGAGAGAGCTGCTCAGCTTTCCAGCTGTTGGGTGTTTGGAGAGCTGTAGCTCCTCCTCGTCCCCAGTATGTGACAGGAACGAAGTACTTCTTGTTCCTGAGAAAACAGTTCATGACCCTGCTTATAGTTAGTCTTCTGAGATTCCTTAGCAAGTAATCAGACTCAGCATGTTCACAGCTTAAGGCTTGCTGATTTTCCTTTTCATGACTTTGGATATGGTACATGTTTTGAAATGGGAGGCTTCAGGTACCAGTTTTATTAGTGGAAAAACTGGACGGAAGAATGCTGTTTGGACTAAATGCCAAAACACAGCTTCCTTCTCTTTTCTCCCTTGAACTGAGTTAACCGGCTTAGCTACTGGGAGTTGAAAAGGAGGCAGTGGAAGCACAGCTGGCCCTGCCAGAGAGGGAGGAAAGCAGGGGGCCAGTGCCTCTGGACACTGGCAGGTAGGGGAGAGGGGAGGGAAAAAGGGGGACAGGGGAGGAGAAGGAGAAGTGGAGCACTGATGTCTTCCTGACTACACTTATCTTTGCAAGATTGTTCACCATTAAATAGAAGAACAAACGTCCTCCTGTTCCTGTTTTTCTCCTTTTGTAGCAGCCTCACACACCACGCTACATGATGCTGGACTTGGATCCTACTCCACCAAGCTATTAGTGAGTCTTGACAAGTCCTTTAACTTTCTGGTTCACTGTGAAAAGGAGATGATAATAGTCCTTTGGCATTCTGAAAATTCCTTGAGATAATCCATTTAAATCACTATAACTGTGTTCGGGGGAACAGTAGATTCTCAGGAAATGCTGATCAAGCCCCAGTTCCTCCTGATGACAACCCCTCTGGGTTTCCCCAAGGCCCTTTGATCACTGGCTTGGGGGTGAGTGAGGAGGCCTTGGATACAAGCAGCGACCTGGAGAGTGGAGAAAAAATTTGTCAATAGAATCCTCTTCTTTCTGGAAGTTTCTGAGTGTGGCAAGAAAGTCAGTGGCAACAGCTGATTAGGAGACCACACAATAAGTATTGAGGAACTAATGATAAGGACCCTTGCTTCAATGCATGCTGTTGACTGTGCCACACAGAGGTGGTACTTAGTCCTGCAGATCTATAGCAGGTAACAGGTAAGAAAAAAATTATTCATCCAGATGTGGAGAGGAAAAATGTGCATAATGAGTAGGAGTAAAAAGTAAGGAAATACCTATAGGATTAGCACCAAAAATCTTGACTTGCAGAAAAAACTCATTTTGGCTTGACCTGAGGCTGTAGAAACTGGAAAAAGTAGCAGGACTTGGTGCGGAGAGTTTTGAGATGGAAAGGGTTAAGGCCAGAGATCGGGCAGAGAAATCATTGCTATCACTTGCGCCATCAATAACAAATATTTACTAATCTCTAGACAATTTTTGTCTTGTAAGCAATACACCCTTGGACTTTGAAACCAGATTGTTTACACAGAACAACCCTACTTGGATAATGTTCTTACTATAATTTTTTTCTATGAAAAGCTTTTATTTCTATGTGATAAATTGAGTGAGTATGCTTTATGAATCAGCACTGAGAAGTGCACAGGAGAAATAGGGTAAAGGTTACAATGCTAAGGTCTTGTCCCCACAACACGAAATTCTCCTTCAGCCCCTATGGCAAAGACAGTGCAATGTGTTCACCAAGCTGTACACATTTGCTTCCTGAGCTCACAAGAAAACCATGTTTTCCAGTGCTCTCGCATCTAGGTGGGACCAGACAACTAGTTCCGGCCAACAGAATATTAGTAGAAGTGACACAGGTCACTAGCATTTCCTAGATCTTCTATTCTTTCCCTCTCCTTTCTACAAAGCAGAGCCCAGATGGAAGGAACCTGGACTCCTGAGTCAAAGCTTAGAAGAAATCTACCTGGGAGAGCCACCCAACCAGCATGAGAACGTGAAGCAGAATAGAAATAAAGCAGCTGTATTAAGCCACTGAAACTTTAGGTTTTTGTTGTTGCTGTTGTAGAAGCTAGCGTTAATGATCTTGACTAGTACAGTGTCAAAACAGCAAAAATGATCAATGTTGAACCTTATTATTATTAGAGTAAACATGGCATTTCAGAGCAATAATAATTTCTTTTGCCTTAAGATTTTCGGAAGTTGAAGTGCATATCTAGAAGTATAATACATTAAGCGATCAAAATTCGTGATGACATTTGCTGAAGTCAGAGACACATGAAATGTATAGATTCATTCATTCATTCATTCATTCATTCAACATTGAATGAATAATACTACGTGCCAGGCAAGGGACTAGATGCTGAAGTAGTTTGTGAAGGATTTGTTTAGTGGGATGAGTATTCTTTTTTTAGATCTAAATGAGAAACGTCTGCTTTCTGGGGTCCCTCCTCCTTAGTTTTTATTCCCCAGTCACACCCAGGAAAGGCAAGAAAAGAATTCCAAACTATGAGCAGCTGGACTCACCCTTTATGGCACAAATAGACACAACTCCTTGGCTGAGATGCCCTGGGCTGGGAAGGGGGAGAATAGGGAATCCAGGTTGGGTAGGTGAGAGAGGACTGTTAACCCATTTGTGTTAAGGTGGGTACAATAGGAGCCAGGAGGTCTTAGAGTTTGGGGTTCCTTGGAATTGGGATCTTTTAGAAGGTCTTGATGTCTAATAATGATCATGTGTATTAAAATGAACAAAAAAAACCAATGTGATTTCTCCCACCTATAGATAAATGTTCATCAGAATTCTTTCAACTCTCTGAGTATGACAGATTTTGAACAATGGGGTGAATGGCTGAAGCAGGATTTTAAAATATTAAGTGAGCAAATTCCATATATAGAGAAAGAGGTAGAAAATCACCTTAGCATAGACACTTGTTCCATTTTATGAATGAGATTGCTTGAGTGGCTTCCTCTTAATTATCAAAGATGAGACTAGTTTCGAGCTTTTGGAGGCAAACAACAACAACAACAACAACAAAAAAACTAGAAAGAAACAAACAAAAAAACCACGGCTGGGCATCAGAGGGTGGGTCTGGGCCTGTGAAATGAAAGAGCTAAAACCTTGGAATTATAACCTAGAGCAGGGGACAAGCAATCACTAGATAAAGCAGGGACAAGAGTAGCAGAGGTGCTGGTGGGCTGGTGAAAACCCTCAGTTCTCTGTCTCTTATCCATTGGTTCTTGGAAGCTCTCTGTGCTCTTACACGACAGGAGGTTGTGTGTTGTGGGAGTTGGAGGAGGCCACGCTTAAAAGGAAAACATGAAAGGTCTACAAAGCTTGGAACAATTAAGTGAAAAAAAGAAAAGTAGATTATCTTCACCTTCAGTATATCTAAATGAAGAATGGGATGGGAATCAAACCCCTAAACACATTGGTCAAAGGAGTACAGAATTTGTAGCTGTGGTGAAACAGATAATTTAACGAGCATGGGATTTGTGGCTGCTTTTTGAGCTTGGGCTGGCCTGACCATGAGACCAAGATGAATAATACATTAGCAGAACAATGAGCTCTATTCACATATCCAAGCTAGTTTTGAGTTATACTAAAACAGAAATTAATTCCCACTGCTGTACTGATCTAGAGGAGAAAAGCAACTCACTTAACACAGGTTCTCCAAAACTTTATACAGACTTTTTTTTTTAAGGGAAAATACAGATTTCCACCATTGACTTAAATTACTTTTACTATAATGCTAAGTGCTCTCTCTCTCTCCTCTCTTTTCTTCTTTTTCCCTTATGCTTGGGGCTCACTGAAGTTCTTGATCTTGAGTTTCTTTTCTATTTTTTAAAAATCAAATTTGGAAAAATTTCAGCCATAATTTCTCAAAAGATTTTTCTATTTCAACCCTCTCCCCAGTTATTCCAATGGTGTAAAATTGTGTTGTCTATATATACATATTTATAGTACAGAGAGACAGGTAGTTTCCATATCTTGGCTGCTGTGATAATGCTGCAGTAAACGTGGGGTGAAGATATCTCTTTGATATCATGTACAAAACCACTTTCAAAATCATTGCCTTGTTTAATGTGACTCAGTTATTATTAATACCATTTCCCCTCTACAGATGTGGAAACTGACTCTCAAAGGCTTCAAACAACCTGCCCAAGGTCACACAGGACGTAAATAGAAAAGCTGTAGTTTGATACCAGATCTGAACCCTCTCATTCTAAGTTTCATTTTTTTTTTTTATTTGCTTCTTTAAGTTCAGAGCTCATGAAACATTCTTTTAAAATTAAAGAGAAGGGGGATAGCTTTTTGCCTTCTTGCTGGTAGTGCCCTGAATCTTTAGAAGCTACTATGTAAACATCAGGGCCCAGCACTTTGGCGCTGTCAAATAGTCATTGTTTCTGATCAGCATAGGTTAGCAATTAAACACCACATGACTAGCTCCGTGTGTACTGCTCACACAAACCACCTGCGTCCAACCCTCTCTGGCCACCAAAGTCCTGCCTTAGAGAAGTACAGCCTCCTCATAAACCCTGAGAGAATTTTTAATCAAGGAGAAAAGTCTTGCTACTTAAAGGGTACTCATGGGACTGGCAGTATGGGTATCATTTAAAAGTTTGTTAGAAATACAATGGAATATTACACAGTCATAAAAGAAATGAAATCTTGCCATTTGTAATAATGTGATTGGACCCAGAGAATATTACTCTAAGCAAAGTAAGTCAGACAGAGAAAGATAAATACCATATGATTGTACTTATATGTGGAATCTGAAAAACAAAATAAATAAACAAAACAAACAAACTCATAGATACAGAGAACAAATTGATGATGGTTACTAGATGGGTGGGGGTTTGGGAGACTGGGTGAAAAAGGTGAAGGGATTAAAAAATACAAATTGCCAGTTATAAAAACAGTCATGAGGATATAAAGTACAACATAGGGAATATAGTCAATAAAATAGTAATAACTATGTATGGTGTCAGATGGAAACTAGACTTACCAGTGTGATCGCTTCATAAGTTATATAAACGTCTAATCACTCTGTGGTACAACTAAAAACTAATATAATATTATATATTAACTATAATTGAAAAAAATTTTAATTAAAAAAAGAAATGCAGAATTTCAGGCCCTGCTCCAAGCCTATTCAACCAGAATCTGGATTTTAATAAGATCCCTGAGTGATTCATGTGTACATTAAAGTTTGAGAAGCACTATTAAATCTAGGAATCCTTTGCAACTTCTCAACAGCAGATGACCTGGCCAATTTCAATTATTCCTGTGGGGTATGCCTGATCACGTTAGCAATGTTATGGCTGTCGTTAAGGTTGTGATGTCAATAAGCATGTATGCCTTGAACTTGTCACACCCTGAAGTCACGCAAGAGTATTTATTGCTGAAGATCCAAGGAGTGTGCCTGCATTGGACAGGTGCAGGCTGGCCATGAGTAAAACCGAGGGTCATGGCCTCCAATGCTGAATGCCTCCTACTTATTCCATTCCACTGAATTTAAATCGGGTGACTATAAATCATGACATCTTAGTGATGGATACTTTTAGGATCGTCACAGGTAACATTTCATTCTGTAATGTCTTAGGAATGTAGGTATTATATCATGAAATGATAATAGTGATGGGTCCAAAATTTGATTTCTAGCTTTGATTTCTTTGCTAGTTGTGAGAACTTGGAAAGAAAATTGATTTCTCTGGGCCTCATTTTTTTTTTTTGAAAGAATTTGTCTGCTATTAAAACACTCTTATAGCCCCTTTAAACAACAAACACACCTGTTGCCAGACAAAGTAAGAGTGATAATCTATATTTACAACAGCTATAAAGCTTGACTGTTATCAGATAGACATACATGTATCAATTTATGAAAATTGCTTAATGAAATCATAAAAATGATAAACATAGACTGACAGAGACTTGGAAAGAACTTTGAAAGACTATTTAAGATTACTCTTTCAGGAGAATCCAAATGAGAACGTGGAGGTCACTGTGACCTGGGAGGACAGGCAGGACAGTTCCTATGAGCCTGACTCTTGAGTTCAAAGTTCAAATGCTTACAGGGACACTCCCCTACAGAAACAGAAGGAAACGTGTTTATTTCTGCTTCTGTAGGAGGTGAGGCCCTAACTAGACAAAACTGAGTTTTGCTATTTCAGCTCCTTTATTTAGTGAAGATACAGTGATTATGGTATGTGTGATCAATTAAAAGCATTAGAAAGTTATTCTTTAAAAAATTTTTTAATTGTAAAATATTTCAAAAATACAGAAAATACTAAATAGACATAGCTATTGAATTAATAAATATTAACATCTTGTCCTATTTCTTTTAGACTTTTCCTTTTCTCTATAGAAATTAATTATACCTAGTCACGCCCATTCCAACATCCACTCTAAAACCATATTGCAATTCTCTCCCTTTGAAATTAGATATTATAATTTTATTCCTATAATGGTTACTCTTACATTAAAAAAATAGATACTTTAAAAATTATCTCTCTCATATTCTTGAGAGATTAAAACTGACCTCTCTTATATCCTTGAGTTCTTTTGACATTGTAAGATTTACTGTATGATTTAGTGTTGTTTTAAATATTTTTCTGCGTATTATTAATACTTTTCTGCATTTCATTTTCTGCACATTAAATGCTCTGAAAATATCTTAGTTTGTACATTGCTTTGTCTTTCTCCCCCACATCCAACTCCAGAATAATGCTGGAATTCTAATAATAGTTAATTAAGTTCTTCTTCATTGATTACTGATAGATTATCTCATGCTTAACTTCTGGGTAAAATTATTGTACAGATAATATTTACCTTCTTTGAGTTGAATACTGTCACTTGACATAGTTTTATAAGTACATGAGTGAATAAGAGGTACAGACTTCTAGTTATAAAATAAATAAGTCACAGGGATATAATGTACAACACAAGGAATATTGTCAGTAACATCATAGTAACTTTGTATGATGACAGATGGTTACTAGACTTATTGTGTTGATCACATCGTAAGGTATATGAATGCGGGATCACTATGTATGACACCTGACACATATCGTATGTCAACTATACTTTAATAAAAAATGTAAAAGAGTGAGGGGTAAATTCTCTTTTAAGTGTAGCTATAGCAAACAACATGCTGTGCAGATTTATTTTTAGAGACTCAAAAGTTCACATTTTGAGTGTGGCTTCATGTTCTTTAGGGACATGTGAGCTTAATCTGTAAACATTAGCACATATGAGAATGATGTATTATTTGTTTATTGCACAATCACGAATCCACAGCCTTGTGGATGTTAATATTTTCTGGGAATGACAACAAACTTTGAAAAGATAAAAGCTGTAAAAATTGTCAGAAGTTCTCGATAGTTTTGGAGCCTGAATTCTATCACACAGGAAAAGACCAAGATGAAGACGAGCCAGAGTGACAATAAATTAGCCCAGGAGTCAGGCAGGAGCTTAGATTTCTAGTTCTATTCTATACTGGTTCAAGCCAGCAGACCTTGGAGAAATCTATAAATCTTACTGGGCTTCCAGTATTTCATCTTCAAAGCAGGAGGATTGAATTTCAGATTGGTAATGTCTCCTCTACTTCTAAGATTCTACTATTTATTTGAATCAACAACCATCACTATGACAGAACGAATATGTAATGGTAATTGAAAGCATTAACACCGAAAGATGGAATGGAGAGGAATGGAGAGGAAAAAATTAGCGATCTTTTTTTTTTAAATATATTTAAAATAATTAATTAATTAATTTCTTTTTTGGTGACATTGGTTAACAAAATCCAGCTGTACACTTTAACAGCAAAGCATATGTATATTGCATTGTGTATTCCCCTCCTATAGTTAGATGTCTTTCTGTCACCACATATTTGACCCCTTTTACCCCCCACACCTCCCCCTCTCCCTTACCCTGTGGTAACCACTAGTCTATTGTCCATGTCTATGAGTCTCTGTTTTTGTTTGTTGCTTTTAGGTTTATATCCCACATCTAAGTGATATCATGTGGTTTTCAACTTTTTCTGTCTGACTTATTTCACTTAGTATAATTATCTTGAGGTCTATCCATGTTGTCACAAATGGCAGTATTCATCTCTTCTTATGACTAAGTAATATTCCATTGTATATATGTACCACAGCTTCCTTTGCCAATCATCTAGGACACTTCGGTTGCTTCCATGTCCTGGCCACCATGAATAATGCTGCTATGAACATCTGTATGAAAATATCTTTTGGGGTATGAGTTTAGCAATCTTTTGATAGAGGACGAATTCAATTCTTCAACCCAAATGCTTAAATGTCACAGCTGAATATTTGAAACGAATCTCAACTGAGATAAATATTTATGTGATGACTTCACTATTTAAAAAAATTTAGAAGTCCATAGATATGTCCAGCTAAACATTAAATCAGTGAGACCAAGATATAAATAGATGAGTTTCATAGAACTAGGAACTCTTCCAGCAATTCTCAGTTAGTCGTTTTGTATTCCAGGGCCATGAAGACCAAACTTCATGGTCTCCATGACAGAAACTTTTTAATTATTTAGCAAAGTTATCACTCAATGCAGCCAAAAGTCCAACTGATATGGAAGGCAGCATGTAGCTAAGATATATAGACAACAGTGGCTTTGTGAAACTTCATCTGGTGACTAGTTCACAAGCCTTTTTCCCCTCCTTTGAGGATATTGGGGGCTGCTCTTTCTCTGCTTATGTCTGAGGTAATCCTGGGTCAATATCATATGATGAGCAGGCTTGTTAGTTCTTTTATTTAAAGAGTATCAAGACTTACTCTAGCTGAGTGATTGAGGAATAGAGAGGGTTAAACAACATGTAAAGAGGATAAACCGGTAATGTGCTTCTAAGGGACACAGAAAATTCATGGAAAACCAGGAACAGCTGGATTTGATAGGTTTCAGGGAAAGAACAACAGTATTTGGGTAGCAGCAGAACCAACAGAGTTCTAAACTGCTGAGTTTCCTTGTTGATCCTAAGTAATGGAATTCTCTTCACTGAAGCATTGCCTTGGATGTGACCCAATCGTGCTCTTTGTTTGTCTTCATGTCTGGTTACTTCTCTAAAAATCAACTGCGTGAGGCTGTTTTTATTTCCCCAGTCAAATTCCTGAGATAGAGTTTATCAGTCTAAGTAATAATCATCATCTGTTTGAGGCCGTGTGCAGAAACAAGTTAACATAGGAGGCCTAAGACTTAACTTTAGAAAGGACTGCTTGTAAGGTTGGCCTTTGGCTGGTGCCTGGGTGTTCTCACCATTCTCAAAACTGAGAAGGGTGGTTCTTTGTGCCTAGACTGTTTGTGCAAACAATGTGATTTATGATGACAACCTGCTTTCCCTCTGGGAGTCTGGAATTTTGGTGCTAGGCAGAGAGTGCAGAAGTGACTAGTTGCCCCCAAAACATGTTGAACACTGAGTCTCTCATAGGTTTTCTTGGGCAGAAACATTGCACACATGTTACTGCATTTTTCAGTGTTAGATAAAGTAGCATGCTCAACTGTATCAGAAGGAGCGAGCATAGGAAGCCTGTGCATGAATTTTTCTAGATTCTGCCTGTGTCTTTTTCCATTATGATCTGACTGTGTCTCTTTACTACATCACTGTAATGGATCTTAGCCATGAGTCCAACTATGTGCTGAGTTCCATGAGTCCTTCTCTCAAATCTCTGAATATAGGGATTGTCTTGAGGATTCCAACATAGGCCACCTCAAAGAACCCAAGCCAACTTAGGTACTGGCTGTCTTTGGGCCCAGGTGTTCAACACTAGTCCAATTAATTGTATACAGGAGAGGGAGGGTGGAGTTGTACTTGACCTGGCCACTCCAGCTTATGGAATGATCCAAAGCAGTGGTTCTCAACCCAGCCTGCAAGACAGAATCTTCCGTGATGGTGTTAAAAATTAGACCCCATCCAAGATTAACTAGAATGTTGGAATTAGAATCTGTGAGTATGGGACCTGGATAGACACATGCTTTACAAGCTCTCTAGTGATTCTAGTGTGCAGTCAGAGCAGGGATGGAAGGTCTGGAGCAATTTTCTCCACGTGTCAGTTCCCTCTCGAAGGTGACTGTATGCTTGGGAGGCATTGTGATACATTTGGCCAGTACAATGCACATTTTTCACATGAAGAAATGAAGAATCTGTGGCCAAAAAAAAAAAAAAAAAAAAAAAAAAGAAGGGGGAGGGAGAGTCTATGGAAAATAATCTCACAAGATGATCTGATTATAAATTCCTAATTGGGCAGGTTATGGTGGGTCGTCAGCTCTGAGCATATAACTTATTCAGTGAAAGGCATTTCTCTGCCTTAAACCAGCCCTGTCCATTGTTTCTGTGCATTTAGGATAACACACCTTTGAAATAAGCTGTAACCACCCTCAAGGGAACACATAGTCTTATTAACTATCCTGTAATCCAATCCCCACTTTGCTTTCTCCCACCTCCATATACTCTTTCTTACATTTCCTCCTTAATTTCAAGTGCATAAAAGAAGCTGCAAAACTTATTCTCTGGAGCATTTGAGACCTTGTCATCAGTTTGGCTCAAATAAACTCATAAAAATTCTCTATAGGTTTGGACATTTCTTATGTCGACAAACTTATGTCTTCAGGCATCCTGAAAAATATGAATGGGATTGCTTAGCTGTACTTGCAAGCCAAACTGGGAATTGTCATTTTAGAGGTTCCACTGAGGCCATCTTTATAGCATAAAGTTTATGCTGCCAATCTTCTGTGCTTTTAAACCCTGGTGGAAAAACAAACAGGAAAAAAAAAAAGGATTAAAAAATATGTAACCAGCTGCAGCAATACTTTGCCACTGATGCACATCTCGGACATACTGTTCCACAAAATCTATCTCTTATGAAATATATAGTCACATGTGTTTGTTAGGATATTTAAAGATCCATGTTCGATTGTTTATCCTGATCAGGGATTCTTACTTTGTCTTTAAGAAATCTGGTTGGCAGGAAAGCTCTGCCAGGGCACCTGTGGTGTCATGGGGATCCTTCCCTTTCCCTGCAGGGGGGCACAGCAGTTGACCTTTGGGTATGTGGTTTGGAGTCTCTGCCAGTCTTTCTGTCGCTAGCTTCCTCACACTCCAGTGCCCAAACCCTCTGATAACTGTTGCACTAGAAAGCCCCCAGCATCCTGCAGCCACCTTCATTTGGCAGATCTACCTTCATGCAAAGTCCTGCGCACAGTAGATGCCTGGCAAATATTTGAGTTGATGTGATAAGGGAACTACTGGAAGAAAGGACTGCCGCTGACCGGCCACCAGCTTGTGTTTTCTGTAGAGCCCAAGGCTGCTGCATAAAATGGCACTCTGATAAAAACAATTGTTTTCCGCAGGGAAGCAGCCTTGGCCTGAACAGGATGTAGTCTCTTCCTGTGATAGCGGTGCGGTATTCTAAGCGACCTTGAGCACCTAATAGCTGCCCCATCCCCTCCCCCTCCCCCCCGCCCCGCCCCCAGCTGCCTGACCCTTGCACAGTTGAAGGTAAACACGACTTAACTTCAGCCTCTAGCCTTCCATTTGGAGTTAGTGTCTTTTTTACTCACATGTGCCACGTATTCTCTCAAGCTGTCCCCTTCCCCCATCAAAACCCGCTTTAGGAAAGGACTTGAAACGCATTTGTCTTAAGAACGTCTGGTTTAAATACTCTCTCTGGAATATTATTTTTGTATTTTAGCAAAGATCAATGAATAAGCTTCGGGTGAAGAAGGTTGCTTTTTGGTGGCAGTTGTGGTATGGGGACGCTGAGGGGGTGGTTTCCTGGTTCCCTTGGTACCCCGACCGGAGTCGCCTCCAGGGTTATTGCAGCCCCGGGCAGCCTGGCTCTGGCTCAGACGTGTGGCCTTGGGGCATGGCTGACCCTTCCAACCGCTGCTGAAAGCGCCGGAGCAGCAAACCTCCATTCTGCCACCACCATTTCGCGGTCCCCAAACCACTTCATTTTGTGACCCCACTTGGCCTCCCTTCTGCGGGTTAACCCAGGCGCCTGGCTGCCGCGGCGCAGCGTCAGCGGGCACAGTTCTGTTTTCTCTTTGCCTCCTGGCGACGACTCGAATTTGAACGAATTCTCAACCCAGTTGTGCTTTTGGAAGTGTTCCCAAACACGAGAAGACTGCTAAAAGACCAAGAGTCTTAAAACAGCATGAAATTCTACACCAAGAGGCCTGAAGAAAAGCTGTTCAAATAAAAACCACGAGACCAGAAAAAGATAGTATGTGTGTGTGTGTGTGTGGGGGGGGGTACTTAATGCCCAGAAACAGAACTTAATAAATAGCTAGTAATGAAACTGTACCAAACAAGAAAAAAAAATGGATTGCAAAAGTAACATGATCAGAATTGACCCCATTTTGATAAAATACAGGCTGTGTAAAAATACATAGGCCATTTGTTATTTGCTTAGTACATGCAGGCACTTTGTTAAGAGCTTATACACAGAACTTTATTACATAAATAATTGACAAAAACCAGGGGAGGCAGTTCTTATTAGTCCCATTTTAAAGATGAGAAAATGAAAGTTCATGGCGGTTCCAACTTGACCAAACTTGACCAAAGTCATTGATTATATGTGGGAAAAATCCATCAGAATATTTTGAACCCTTAAGGTATATATCTGCAAAGATAAATGAGTGATGATAAACCATAATATTAGTTGATGAAGGATGAATGATTTTTATTTTCTTCATTTTGCTTATGTATATTTTTAAGTTTATCTTCAATGAATATCTTTTGTTAACTGTTGTTTTTTAAGCAAGAAACTTATACCAAATAACAAATAGTTTATAGATGAGTTAAATATATTTACTGTAAAGGATGATAAAGAAAATTCTGGGCAAATTCTCTTTATTCTGTTTGTGAAACCATAAAGACTTCTATATTAGTTTGCTAGGGCTTCCATAACAAATCCCACAAGCTGGGGGATTTAAACAACAGCAATTTATTTGCCCACAGTTCTGGAAGCTGGAAGTCCGAGATCAAGGTATTGACAGGACTGGTTTATTCTGAGGCCACTGCCTTTGGCTGTCAGGTGGCCATCTTCTTCCTGTGTATGCGCATGGTCTTTCCTCTGTGTATGCATGTGTCCTCATCTCCTCTTCTTATAAAGACATCGGTCATATTGAATTAGAGCCCACTTCATTTTACTTTATTTATTTTTTAATGTTTTTTTTTTTTCATTTTACTTATTTATTTTTTAATGCTTTTTAAAATTTTCTTTTATTGACCTCGTTCTACTTTAATTACCTCTCTAAGGACTCTATCTCCAAATGTCGTCACATTCTGACTTCAATATGTAAATTTGGGGAGGCACGGCACAGTTCAGCTTGTAACAACTTCCATCATAGAAATGTCTAACTTAAAAAATTCAAGAAATTGATAATTAATACCAGCAATGACAACAACAGTATTAGGACTTTGAAATCATCCTGTGTCTTCCTTCAGATACTTCATTTCTGAAACAAAGACTATTTTTAGAGTAAACCTTATAAGACTTTTCCAAAGACTCCAGAAAGAGCCAAATGAGGTCTGATGCTGTTAAAACAGATGTACATTTATTGTTCAACAGGAATTTAAAATCCTATGACAATCATCATTATGTCATGTTTTCTAGTGGTCTGTATTTGTGACTCAAAATTTCTGTCTTCTACATTTCATGAGACATGTGCAACATTTTAATGAAATTTCTAGAGTCCAACCCATAAGCTATAAATCCTCAGAATGCTGCATCTGAAAATGCCTTTTGTTTGTTTTGTTTTCCCCTAGTCATTTTCAGTGATGAATGGTTCATTCACGCTTGGGAACAATGAAGCAATGTATAACATCACCTCAGAGATGGTACAATAAACCAAACAGAAGAAATTCCACTCCTTGCCCTATCTTTGATAAGATCAACAAGTTAAGGACACAGTATTGGGGGGCAAGAAGAGGATGGTTGCTTTCTCCAGAGGCCTTGATGCTGGTGGGGACTGGCCAGAAAAGAAACCCTGAATGAACTTTGTCCTTTCTACCCTCTGGACTTTTCTCATGACTTTTCCACTAATTTGTAGATTCTCAGATGTCTGCTTCCCACCTGCCACCATCCACTCACTCCCCATTGCTGCCTGCCAGTTGAATGCCATCTAACCAGTGAGGTCTGTCCAAGAACCCAGATCACCTCTTCTGGAACACTTTCCTGGACTGGACCTTCAATACCACTGCCTTTTTTCAATATTTGTAGACCTGTCTAGAATAAAACTCCTAGAAGACAGAGAACTCTTCTCATCCCTAAAATGGTTTTATCTTAGTAATGCTCAATAAATAGGTACTAAGCAAATGCATAAATGAATGAGTCTCAGATAATGGAGCCCTCACTTTGGACACAGGTTCTATATTAATTACTTATTGCTGCATAACAAATGACCCAAAAACTTAGTCACTTAACATAACAAACACTATTTCACAGTTTCTGGAGTCAGGGATCTGGGAACAGGTTACACAAGCACCTATACCCTAAGGTCTCTCATAGACTGCAATCAAAGTGGTGGCTGGGGCTGTAGTCTCATCTGAAGGCCCAACTGGAAAGGATGCAGTTCCAAGCTGGCTCATGCAGTTGTTGGCAGAATTCATTTCTTTCCTGGTTGTTTCACCAAAGGCCTCCCTCAGTTCCTTGCCACCTGGGCTTTTCCATGGGAAAGCTCACAGTATATCAGCTGGCTTACTGCAGAGCCAGTGAGTGAGGGAGAGAGAGAGGAAAGATGGTAACTAGCATCTCTTTGTTATCTACTATTGGAAGTGACATCCCATCACTTTGGCCATATTTTATTCTTTAGAAGTGAGTCACTATGTCCCACCTACATTCAAGGAGAGGTAATTACACAAGGGCATGAGTACCGAGAGAAAGGGACCTGTGCAGAAGTTGCCTACCACAATTCCACTCGCAGTCTGCATTTTTTCTTGCTGCACTTGGTACTTTTCTCTCCAAGAAGTCAGTTATAACCCCATGGAACAGACTTCTGGGGACCCCAACTCTGGGCTGCGTATAAATGTATTACTGTTGCTTTAATTGAAGAAGGTTTCAAACAGATTCAAACATTTGCTCCTGCTCCTCTTTCATTTGTATTCCATCAACTGGGCTTCCATTTTAAGTCTGAGTGATTGTCCTGGATTTTTAGCTTTCTTTACTCTGTAGGTCAAACTACAATTCTGGATTTTTTATTGACGCATTAACCACAATTTGGATTCCTCTTACTATGTCACTTTGAAGATCATTATGGTTTCAAATTGGCCAGACTCTTTAAGTTCATCCAGAAACCAAGTGGAAAAAAACTTTGATTTTGTAGAATACTTTTGCATGATCTTGATTTAGATTGAGAGAAATTTTAGAGTTAGGGTAAGAAGTGCTTATTCTTCAAATCTAATTCCTACCACCAGTTGTTAATTCAAAACTGAACAGGATACACCATATTAAGCATGTAATATTCCATTAATATACATAGTTATACTCTTACCTAAAGACCAGAAGTATCAGAATTGGATGTTGAAGACCTGCATCTGATTTGCCACGTGATGTGGGGAGAATCAATGAAATCTCTGTCCTGGGGTCTCTACAGCTATAAAGTGAGGCTAATAATAGTGACCTCACAACATTATTTTCAAGATCAAATAAAATCCGTCCATCAACAGATTAAAAAACTTCATTCTGTTATCATGATTGGATAGTCTATTTTTTGAACATGACAATCGTGGACTTTTTGGATATATGAAAATAATGACAAATTAATATTAATTTTAAAAAAAGTTTTCCAAAATATGGAGAAACCCACTACAGTAGTATTTGAGAACAAAGTCTATAGAGTACAACAGTCAAATTTGGGCCAATTTACTAGGTTTATGGTTTTGCCTCTATGCCTCAATTTTTCTTGTCTGTAAAATAGATATAGTAATAGTAGCTTTCTCATATAATCAATAGAGGTTAAATAAGTCAATAGACATAAAAGTGCTTAAATCATAATTGGTACATAGTAAGTTTTCAATAAAAGTTAGTTTTCTTATGTGTACAAGAATTACAACAATACATGAGTGAAAGCCTTTAGGCATAGAATAGAAGTAAATTTGGAAGGGTATAATTAGGCTATATGTCATTAGTTCTTTTTAATTTTCTTTAATATAGTAGCTAGCACATACTGTAAACATATTGTAAAGCTAAGAGTGTTATACAAATTATCTAATTCTCACACTAATCTTATGTGATAGTTACTATTCTCATTTCAGGATGTAGAAATGGAGACTTAAAGAAGTTAGGCCATTTTGCCAAAAATCACACAATAACAATGTGGCAGAGATGGCACTCGAATATAGATTTGGACTCACAATGTGTGTTTTTAATACATTTGCTATACTGCTTTCTCTAATGGTACATTTTAGTAATATTTTCAATATTTATTGAATGTCTGCTATGTGCCAGGCTCTTTGCTAGACACTGATTCTACAGGAGTAAATAAAACAGCCACAATCCTTGGCCTTAGTAGCGAGAGACAGAGAAAAAACAAATACATAAATAAATAAGCAACCAGAAAATCCAACTATGGTATAAACTGCGCCATGGATGAGGTGACAGAGTAGCTGGATGTCTATTTTAGAAGCAAGTAAAGAAAAGCCTCTTTGAGGAGACAGCAGGTAAGCTGAAGTCTGAATTACAGTATAGTGTAATGGTTAAGAGCAAAATCTTCAGAGTCACTGTTCTCATTTAATAACTGTATGATCTTGGGCATGTTATTGTGGTAAAAAAAAACAAAACACATATTGTAAAGTTTGGCTTCTTAACTATTTTTAAGCACACAGTTCATCAGTGTTAAGCATATTCACATTGTTGTGACTTACAATGCATATTTCGCAGGAGTTTGCAGGATGGGAAGATTGCTGGGACCTAGGGAAGACCTCTCTCTCTAAAGTACTGTGAGAATCTAGTCTGAGGCAAGTGTAATCCAACTGCTCAGATCAAGGTCATAGCCTCCACTCCGGGGAGCCCAGATCTCAGAGCTCATGAAACATTTAACCAGGTGACATTCCAGTGAAGTCAAAGGTGCTGGACATACCAATTTAATGCCCAACATCTAGCAGGGTGTGGCTGCTTAACTGACGCTCAGTTATTCATGAACAAATAAATGAAAGAGAATTACTGCAAGTTTTGTTGCTAAGCAACTTTTACCATCTTATGTAGGGCCACCTCATGTGGTGTCAGTACTGGACTAAATAATATTTTTCGTGCAAGTACAAAAATGGCCACTGTGCATCCTCCAAGAGCTCAGGGATGCCAGAGAGACTGATTGAAAGGCTGCTTCCTGGAGTTTTCCTTAGCAAAAAAAGAAAAAGAACCATATTGTTTTCCCTCTCTATAGGCCTTTAACTGCTAAGCATAAAGCTTTTCTCAGACTGTCCATAAACCTGACCCTTGTACGAAGAAAAGAAAATTCCAGGCTTTTTCTCACAGTAAAAGCAAATAAGATTTCGACAAAAGTCTTCAACTCCAAGGAACGCTGTGCTTACTCTCACCAGAATAAACGATTACCTGGCCCCAGGCCTGGGGGGCTGTGGCTGGGCATTGCCAGAGAACACCCAGGAAGATGGGAGCCCCTGAGATCTGCCTGACCGTCATGCAGCTGTTTCCACTCAGGCTGTCATGCCACTCAACACAGACCTTCCTAAGAATCTTGCCTCTTCCTTTTATCAGTCACTTCTTCACTTTCATCATGACCCTAAATTGCTTTGCTTTAGGAAAAAATATTGACAACAAACTACGCATAACATACAATTGTGGTCACCAAAATGGCAGGGCATGAGTTTTGAGTCTCCCTTGAAAGCTACGAGGGTAGATAAGAGTCTGGCAACAACCTTAGAACAACACTTTAAATTAAGTTTGGTCTGTCTTCGACTCCAAATTATTCTGGCTAAGGGTATGAACAGCTCCTCCAAGCTCCTTGCTGAGCCGCTGAGCTCCAGCGAGAAGGGGGCTGATGGTCAAAGGGGCAGAGCTTGGCTTTTGGAGAAGCTTCTCTGGACTCACACTGCCTCTCTTGCTGCTTTTCCATACATTCCTCACCGTGTACCGAAGTAATCTCTGAAAATACAAATCTGATCATGTTACACACAAACACTCACCAGGTCTACACGGCCTGGCATGGTCTGGCCCATGGGCATGTCTTCCGTTTCATCACTTACCCTCTACTCCAGCCACATAGTTCAGTTCCTTCAATTGGCCATGTACCTTCCCACCAGAGGTCTTTGCACATGATCTCCTTTCTCCAGCTTCATCTGACCGACTCCGACACCCCTGTCATATTGCAGCTCAATTATTGCCTCCCCAGAAAGGCCTTTGCCAGCTCCAAACAGGCTCCTTTCCATTCTTTACCCTCTGCTACTTAGTACCTGTTGATGTTTGTTCTACCTTTAGACTATAAGCTCAGTAAGGGTGAGAAGGAGTTTTCTTCTATTTTTTTCTTGTTTGTTTGTTAATGTGAGTTCAGCACTTAGAACAATGTCAGTGCTTAGATATTCAATAACTGTTTTTGGAGTTAAGGAAAAACACATTCTAATGACAGTGACCGAGATACTATAAATACCATGTCTTCCCTTCTTGGGATTCCTGGGAGTTTTAATATACTTTTTAATTTTTATACTACTTCTGGATAATAGGGGGAAACAAATATTATTTAGGGGAGCAGAGCTATAAAGAAAGCAAATTTCACACAGCCTACAAGTGGAAGGAAACTAGGTCTCTGATGAATTATTTGAATGTTTTCCCTTGACCATGACACACATCTGTTTCTGGTCCTTGTTACTGGCCAGTTGCAGACCAGCCTAGCTTAATGGAACACCTGGATACTTATTGAGAAAGTTTTATGTGCTAGGTATTGTGATGTCCACTGCAGAGGATACAAACTGAATAAGACACACTTTTGGCCCTTAGGAGTTCATAAATGGAGGAAGATAAAAAAAAAAAAACCACACAAATAGCTAGAGTAGAGAAAGGATGTGATTAATACTAAGAGGGAAAG
Organism: Eidolon dupreanum; assembly: GCA_028627145.1. Lineage (NCBI taxonomy): Eukaryota > Metazoa > Chordata > Mammalia > Chiroptera > Pteropodidae > Eidolon > Eidolon dupreanum. The sequence continues at coordinate 81,671,314 of CM053501.1, forward strand.
GTGTCAAAAAATGCTGTGAAGGATCCAAGAAGGAAAGGATTTTCTGGTCCACCAATTCCTACATCAGTCCGAGGATGGAGAGGGCAGGGACCTGCTGCCTTTGGGGCCACGCAGGCCAATCTAGGCAAGTGAAGAAGAGGACAAGATATGAAGAGGTCACTATAGACAGTGCATTTTCTCTTCCAGCCTTAGGTCTATTTTTAGCCCAATTCCCAGGGTGAGGGTAGCTTGTTAAAACATTGTGTTGTTTAATAAGAAAATTTGTATCTATAGCTCATACTAGTGTTAAAATCTATGTTGAATTAGTAGCCTTTCAAAATTTGCCATTGCTAGAGTATCAGTTATACAGTAGTTAAATGCTAAAGAAAAAGAAGTTCTTACAAAGATAATTTCATAACATTCTCAGCTGTTTAATTCATCCAGAGAATTTCTTAGTTTTAAAGAATCTGACCACCAAGTACAACAAGAAATGCAAGAAAATAATCTAAAGTTCTAAAGTTCCCAAACAAAAAACTGTTTACTGAGGAGCACCCATACAAAGAGAACTGGGCTAAGCATTGTTGCTGGAGGCCAGCTCCAGCCAAGTCCAGGGCTGAAGGAAACGTGGAGTCGGCAAAGGAAGAATGACAATGAGAGAGCTGAGCTGCAAGGCAGTTCTCTACTTTATCTGTGTACACACAGAGTTTATATGTTGTTTGATTATATAACATCGTTTTTTCTAAGCTTGTTTCATACATTTATCATTAACTGATTCTTTGCCTACACCTGATCCCCATTGTCCTCTAATAATTATCTTATGTCCTAGGAAATTTCTTCTTGTTCCTATTTCAGCTTAACTGACCCTATTTACTTCATAAATTTTATTACTGACAAGCTATTCTATTGCAAACCGCTGAAATGAGCAAAGCCACAAACTTATATTTAATATTTAACCTATAATGTATTTCATTTTCTTACCCTTATGACCTATCATTTTACTTTCCTGTGATTAATGTGTGAAGCAAAGCAGAGCAAAGTGAGAGACAGACATTTTCTCTTATGACTCATAATCATAAAGGCAGCATTTACATTTTATTTTCCTATAATATTGGTTTAGCTGTTTTCTAAGACTATTATGCTGATCCTTGGTAAGAGGGCAACTAGGAGGGCCCTGCCTGGCGAGTCTCATTATAAAAGATAGATCATAATATCGCACATGTTTCCCATTTTTGTCTACTATTCTAACTCTATCTATATAAGCTCCTGTATAAGGTAAAGTAGGTAAGGGAGAGGGGGGAAATCTTCCCATAGACTTCTTTCCCAGACGGGGCTACTATGCCCTACCCTCTATCACAATAGGTGCTCAGGCGCCAGTACTTTTTGTGGGCATATCAGGGGCCTTCCACTTAAGTGCTGACACAATGGCCTGCTCAGGAAACAAATCTTGCTTTCTCCTTTCATCAAGTTACTTGATTAATTTCTCACTACTCATATTTCTTTGTGCCCTATTCTCAGAAAAATTGCTGTTTCCTCTAACACTCCCCTCCATTCCCAAGGATGGAATAGTAATCAAAAATAATACATAAATTTCTAATATAGACGATACAGAAGAAAGCAACAAGCATAGATGACTCCAGCATTGCTTGCTTTGCAAGCGACGCTTCACTCCAGCTGCGACTGTGTCAAACAGCTTGAGGTCTGTGGCTTGTGGCACATTGTGGGGAGAACTAGAGGCATCATACATTACCCTTTCAGCTTATTACCAATCTGCAGAGTTAAGAAACACAAGTTTAATAACAACAGTACAAAAACCACACAGCAGAAGAAACTTCAGGCTTCTACATGCTCAATGAGTCATGTAAAATTAAGTGTCAAGGGCACTTGGAGGAGGGAGATTTTACATCGGGCTGGTGGGCTTTGGAGTCACTGGGTCTTAGTTGGGTTTGAGATAAAAACAACTAACACTTTGTGAGTACTTACTAAGTCAGGCATCGCGCTAGGTGCTTACAAGTATTTTCTTACTCAATCCTCACAACAGCCATGAGAAGCTGTTAAGCAACAGAAAGCTGACCACTGCGGCATCATTGAGTAGAAACTTATTTTTCCTCACATGATAAGAATCCAGGGGTCGGCAGTCTGGGGCTGATGTGGGTGCTTGAGAAAGCGTCCAGGGTCCAGGGCCTGCTAGCTTCCTGCTGCACCCGGCTCTGGGTATAGTTTCCACCGCCACGCTGCAGAATGGCCATCGCACTGGCATCCAAGCAGAAAGGACACTGCTGATGATCAATGGAAAGAAAACTTACTGGAGGTTCGCAGTAGACTTCCGACTTCCACTCCATCCCGCTGTTTTGAACCGTGTTGTATAGACACCTCAGCTGCAGGATTGGCTGAGAACTAGAGGCTTTTTTTTTGTTTTGTTTTTACGTTCTAATCTGAGCACAGAGTTACCTAAAGGTTTTGGGGCTGTGGAGTGAAGGAGGGAGAAAAGAAAAGGACGTTGGATGACACTTCACAGTGCCTCCATGAGAGTACTCCTATCATTCTTATTTTCCACGTGAGAACACCTAAGCGTTGGAGAGTTAAGTAACTCGCTCAAGGTCATATAGTTAATAAGTAGAAAAGCTGGACACAAACACAGGCAATCTGATCCCAGGGTCTGAACTTTCAACCCTGTGCTTGGATTTGTACTGGAGAGTCGAGCAGAAAGCACTCTGAGGCAGGGGATGGTGTTGACGGAGGTATAGAGTGGGGATAGACCACATGCCACGGAGGTGTGAAGGCTGGAATAGGGCAACCACATGAAGGAGTGTTAAGTCAGGTGGGAAAGGTAATTTGGGTTCATTCTATCTGCCTGGTTATGCCTCAGGGTCATGAGCTTTGTCAGCCCTGAGATGGAAATAATGATGACGTGACTAGGCCCGTGTTGTCGAGAAGTGAAAACCTTGTCCAGGAGGCAAAAGCCAAGTCACCTAATACGACCAGGGTCCGTACGTTAGGAGATGGGAAATGTGAGCAGAGTCAGAACCACAGTTTGTGGCAAGTCCAAGACTGAAGCTGGAGCAGCTAAGGTTTGGTCCAGGCATGTTTGGAGGTTCAGATGCCTCCCACAGTTTTAAAGAGATAGGAGCTAGAGGCCAGGCTCTGGGTCTGGTGGTTTGGAGTCAGACAGTTGAAGAACTAGAACCCTGGAATATTACATACTTACAGACTGACTGGTTTTATAGCAATATTTGTCCATTTCAGCATCCTTGGAACATTATTGGCACATTACTAAGCTTTCGCTTTCAGCCTTTACAGTTAAACACTTAAATCGAAGAGGATGTGATGACCCCAGACTATCAGAGCACCAAAGCAACAGAGAGAGATGTTTTCTATTGGAACTTATTACTTTCAAATATTAGCTCTCTGTCTCTCACAGGATAACTAGAATGGGAACACAAAGGAAAAGGTAGAATTCATAAAGATGGAGCTGTGAAAAATGGCTAACCACATCAGTTTTGTATTATATGCCTTCCTGGGTGGTTCCTGAGTACAGAGCTTGCACCTTGAGATTCTAGGTTCGTGTAGGGAGACATTACTTGTGATTTGGTAGGCTCAGCAAGACAGCATACCACCTCTCTGAGAGGTGAGTTTTCCGGACTGGGAGTGTTTAAAGCAGCGCCTAGAAGATTGTTGATGAGCAAGGTTTCAGGATTGCTTTCTGCATAGAGTTTGAGGACTTCAAATCTACATTTTTATAACTGTACAGCATGCGCATCTGAAATCAGTTTGAATTTGAGCCTCTGAGTAGTCATCTGAGAGCATTCTGTCCTGAGGTAGCTGCCGGACAAATAGAGAGTCTTCTTCTTCCTAGCACGAGTCTTTCTTCAATTGAAAAAGCATAGCAGTTAAGGTATTTTGAAAAATAGTTATAATGACTATTCTCTAACAACCAAGAAAATGAAATTCAAAATTGGATGCTATGCATTTATTTAAACGTACCAAGCCTCAGCATGCATGTACCTTAGTCTTAAAAATGAAAACAAAACATACATACATGTACATACATGTATACACATTCATGAAGAAAAGTAAATTTATGTTTCTTGTAGCACTTAAACTCCTGAACTCTGGAACTGTGTCATTTGAATTCCAGCTCCTCTACTTTTTAGATTGAATCTGGGTGACCTACTTAACATTTCTTTGCTTCAGTTTTCTCATCTACAGAGCATGGGTAATAAAGATTAAGGATTAAGGATTATGAGGATTATATGAACTATTACCTATAAAAGGCTTGGGATTGTGACTAGTACATATAATAGCCATTATTATCGTAGACTTTTTAGAAAAAAACACCTGAGCACAAAGAACTAAAAATCACCCTTATACTGAAGGAGAACCACTGTCCATTCTTCGTATGTCTTCCTAGTCTTCTAACATGTACTTGTCTTCTGTTTGTTCTTGCTCTGGAGTCACACTCCAGTGTCTAAAATTTCAGTACATGAGTGTGTACACACGTACACACATTCACATTCTTTTAATGTTTCTTGTAAAGGTTAGGATATGTTTCTTAATGGTTAGATAATCCTACATAAATATCTATTCAGGATTAAGCTGTGCACCGAAAGGTCAAAGCTTGCTTTAATAGTTATCATATAGTCATTTTTCCAAAAAGAACAAATACTTTACTATTTTTTCCATGAAGTCTTTAATCAGGAAAAGTATATATTTCACAATTGGTTGCTGTGTTTAAATATTTATATTTTTGAGTTACATAAACATGGAAAGCCTTAGCACTGAAACAGATTCTTTATCTACACAACCTTGTTTAATTTCAAAAGGGAAAACAAGGACTATATTACTAGCTCTAATTGTAAGTCACTGATGAATTGCCATAGTGTTTCCAGAAGCGAACACAACCCTTTACTCACCTTGCTCCTGCCTTCCTCTCCTTCTTTCCCCTTGTAGAGAAGTCATTTTATCTAACATGGACCTCTCCTCGCTTGTTTGTGAATTGGCCTGCGGTGATCTTTCTCCCTTCTCTGAGTTTATGATTCTAGAATTTTGTAGTAAAAAACATAATTACTGTTTTACAAATTAGAAAATTGGAAGTTTCCAGGGAGAAGTGGGGAGTGGTGTATCTCCTGTTTACTATCTGTCTTCCAGAAGGAACATGCTCTATTTAATTTCTTTTCATCTTCACAACATGATCCCTGCAGGTCCTGGGACCATGTGTCTTGTCGGTGAGCAGCATCACCCAGTAAGTACATGGTAAGTAAGGTGTGATGATGACAGTGCGACTACTTACTTTCTTATGGCTCTAAGCTCTATAAGTTTCATCATCTGACCCTCCTGGGTCTTATGTCCTTAGGCTCCTGACCTTGACTGTGCTAATGGCACCCGTCCCTCTCAGATAACCATTTGCTTTATCTGAAGACTTTCTGGAGACAAGGAAGATTCTATTGGGAGGACGTAAGGCACAATGGAAATGTTTTTATTTATCTGCCTACAAAGGGAGCTGGTCCCACAATCGCTGTTTTTTATCTATTTCTTTTCAAAATGACCATTTTAATGACTGCTTGCACCAGCACTATTGAGAGTGTTAATAGTGGGGCAATAGAAGAGGAGAACTTAGAGCTAAATATGAGTGCTGGCTTTATATACTTAATAACTAGGATGTCTCCATGCTACCAGCATTACAATGGAACTAAGTTATAGCAAAACCTAGTCTGAAAATCCCAAGAGAAATTGCCTCTAACCAGCATTTAAGGTCATAAGAAAGGAATATCCCTTCTACAACTAGGCTTATGCTGCTGATAAACCAGAATTTAAAAGATACGTTTATGTAAGTCTATACATGAAACAGCAAAGGAAAACATGCAGAGAAATCCAAATTCCCTTCAAATGGGATAGTTTTCCCTTATCTGCAGGGAAGACATTCCAAGGACTCAAGGGGATGCTTGAAGCTGCAGAGAGTACTGAACCATAGATAGACTATGTTTTTTCTATATTACATATATTTTACTGCTTCTCTTTGGCATATCCTAAGCATCACTACTCTTGGCAGAGGGGCCATTACTAAGTAAAATAAGAGTTACTTGAACATAAGCACTGTGATGTGCGACAGCTCCTATGATAACCAAGACAGCTACTGCATGACTGATGACGGGGTACTGTATACAGCGTGGTTATGCCGGACAAAGGGGTGATTCACGTTCTGGGTGCGCTAGAGCAAGATAATGCAAGATTTCATCATGCTGCTCAGATAGTGTGCAATTTAAAACTTACGTTTATTTTTGGAATTTTCCATTTAACGTTTTTGAACTGTGATTCACCATGAGTAACTGAAGCCATGGAAAGCAAAATCGTGGATAAAGGAGGAGTACTGTAAAGTTTGTAATAAATTTTAAAAGGCAAACCAATTAATAGTATAATAGCCAAGCAGAATGAGCTGGCATTTCACAGAAGAGGAAGTACAAATGGTCAATGTTATGGGATGAACTGTGTTCTCCTAAATTCGTATATTAAAGTCCTAACCCCTAGTACCTCGGAATGTGACTATATTTGGAGATAGGGCCTTTAGGGAGGTCATATGGATGCACCTTCATTCAACATGACTGTTGTCCTCATAAGAAGAGATTAGGTCACAGGTACACACAGAAAGACCATATGAAGACACAGAAAGAAAACAGCCATCTACAAGTCAAGGAGAGAGGCTTAAGAATGAAACTGACTCTGCTGACACCTCGATATTGGACTTCTAGCCTCCAAAACTGTGAGGAAATAAACTTCTGTTGTTTAAACCACCCAATGCGTGGTACTTTGTTATAGCAGCACTAAGTAAACTAATATAGTCACTAAACTTACAGATAACAAAATGAACTAAAATTAAATAGTAATTTAATGATGGAAACAAGTATTGCCATGTATTTTTGAGTAACAGTATAATTTGGTGTACTTTGAAGGGAAATTTGGTAATAACAATCAAAATTTGGAATATGCATTCCCTTTGACCAACAATTTTGCTTCAAGCAGAAATTATATGTCATTCACAAAGATATATCTATATCTATATCTATATCTATATCTATATCTATATCTATATCTATATCTATATCTAAACATAGTCAATTAAATTTTGAAAACTGGAAACAGCTTACATTAAAAGGAATTACACATTATGGGTTATTTATAGAATGAAATAATGCACAATTTTTAAACAACAATAATGAGGTAATCCCATACATGTTGACATAGAAAGATGTCTATGGCTTAGAAAGCTGTTCACGGTCTGAAATTTTTACACTTAATTGGTTATTCTATGAGAAAACTCATAATATTTGCTTTAAGATTCTATCAGAAAACTCTTAAGTTTTGAGAAATCATCAACACAAGTCCTAGAAGATTTTTTGGTGGTATATACACATATAAAATGAAATGTCAGATTAAGACCACCAGAAAATTAATGGTAGCTTGTTTTGAATTATCCATTTAACTGAGATGAGAGGCGTGGTCCTGGAAAAAATGTTTCAAGTAGATAAACCTTGCCTCTGAAAACTGTATAGCATGTTAGACACAACAGAAAGCTCTCTACATTTTAAGGAAAATGAGCATAAGTGTTTTCAGCAGCTAGTCTAAGGCATTATTACTTTTGAAGAGGAATTCATTAGACGGACCTGTTTCTCAAGTCTAGGTTATGTGAGGAAATGAATATTCACTTGAGCTTCATCAGCAATATGGCAGCTCTGATCATGACAAATGTCCAAGATGGAAATAATTTTAAGAAAATGATTTACTTTATTAGGTTTGGATCACTCTTTGGATTACAAGGAATTTCATAGGGATTGCAATGGAATTTTATATTCCAGAATTTTGACTTCTCATTTCATAAGTCTCATGTAAAAATTTATCATTCATTTACACATTTTTCAACAAATACTTATTACAGGTCAGTAATTTGTATCAAACTGCCAGGTGGATCTCCACTGTTGTGATGCAGAACCTCCAAAGTTTCTGAATGTTAAGTATGTAAGAACCAATTACTGTCAACAGGACCTGTCAAGTGTCCAAACAAGCATGACTTCCAGATTCTTCTTTTGAGCCCAACCTCCATGATCTTCTCTCTTGGTTCCTTTCTTCCTAGTTCTATACCTGGCTTTTTGAGCCCTTTCATTGGCTCCCCTTGTTTGTTGACGTATTTGGGCTTTTACAAACCTCAGCTTCTGACTTAGATTTTAGCTATTTAGGGTCCTTCAACTTCAGTGTCTCCTGAAGCTTTGAGTCAGAGACAATCCAACCAGTCCTAGCTAATTCACTTTTATAAGAAAAATATAATGAGTGAGGTTCATTTATTAGAAAATATAAGAATAGGAACCAAAATGAAATAAATGTATTTCATTTTAGATTTTAGAAACACTAAATAGGATGCTCAGGAAGAAAGTCCATAAAATCCATTCCAAATACTGATCTGAGCAATGTCATAAAATTTGCCAAAAATATTATCTCCATAAAAACAGTTTATTAAAAATCATTAAACCTACAAAAGGAGTCCTTGATAAAGCCACACATTTAGTTTGAGGGCTAGTTAACTTCGACATTAATTTGCTTTTTCTTCTACAAAGACTGGGGACCCAACCTACTTATAGTCAGGGCAGATGGCATGAGTCAGGTTATCACTTTCCCACATTATCTGTCAAATGTGGCTGCAGTTGACTAAAAAAAAAAATCTTAGCCTCTCTCTCTAAGCATAATAGCTGTGTGTGTTAGAATTTAAATGCCAGCTATAAAGTATCAGTTGGACATGGCTCTAATATATGCAAAAATACTCCTTCGAGCCTTAAAAAAAACTGAGAAGCTCTGGTACTGATATTTTAAAAGACAAGTTAGAAGTAAGTTAATAGAACATCAATTTTCAAGAGTATGCAATTTTTAAAATGTCATCATAATGTTAAAAATTCAATGTTAAGTAAAATACTTTTAAAAATTAGCTGAAATATTTTATTCTTCATTTTTTGAAACAATGTTTAAAAAATCATTAATATTAACCTTATTATTTAAAAAAACCTAACAACTGTTTTAAAAAAAACTGTCAAATTCTACTCGTTAGCAAATGTGTTAAAAAACTTATACATGCACTTGGTTTTGCTGTAAGTTAAAACACAAATGGCAGACTCTATAAATGTGAGTGTTTTATTCAGGGGTTTAATGTTGTTTGGGGACCATTTGATGCCCCTACATGCTTATTGCATGTTGATGCCAACACTGTGTCCCATGAGGAGCTGCAGGCACTAGCGCTAGATTTGATGAGTTTTCTTTCTTTCTAATTAATTAATTAACTGAGTAATAACATCCTATTCTCTGAACGTGCTCAGCCAAACATGAAATTAGGTACTATATGTAGTTCCCTCCTTAATTGAATTTATGTTTGATATATTGAACAGTACTCAGATCTGTAAACTTATGGCTTTGAAGAAGAGCTCCCTTTAAAGCATATTTCAGTTTCATGTGAATCTCAAAGGATCAAATGAGTCCTTATCTAATCCTGTTGCTGCTCCTATGCCTTCCTCTGGCCATTGTTTTTATTTATCTTGTTCACTTTGAAAACATCTTGTTTTTTCCTAGGCATCTTTTGCATATCTCTTAACATGAATGCTCGAACTATATTATATTTGGTACAATGCATAAGATGATGTCTAGGGCACCCTCTTGTACGTGCAAAGGAAGGAAGAATAACTTAAGTCAAAAGGCACTATTTCCTAAAATACTGGGGAAGCCTTCATTTCCCTTTGCATGTAAAACACCAGCTAACAATCAAGCTAAGGGGGTTAATATTTTACATAGGCCCTTCACTGTAGCAATAACACTCTTTCACTTTCTATTTTGAGACATCAGTGTTTTACAGTGTTACTGGAGCAATGCCATAGTATTATCTGCTATAGCTAATAAACTGATTTATAAAATCACAGTTTATAACCCTTCTCTCTTTTAAGTATATCATGGACTCACAGATTTATAGGAGCCTGTTCTTCATAGAGATCACATTTGACCTATAATGAAGGTGAGAATGCTTATTAAAAACATGTATTAAATATATGCATAACCATTTTGGGGACAAATGATAAGGTTGTGGAAGAACGAGACGGTATGAAAAAAGACAGGTGCTTGGCTTCAGGGCTAGAAGTTTTAAGAGATGAGGTTATTAGGAAAAGTACAACTTAATAGGACACAGTCAATTAATCTTAATGTTGGATTGTGAGGCAATGGCTAGAGCAACCTGGCAGGAGATTTTAATCATTCACAAAAAATTGAAATGAAACAGCTTTCTAGACAGTGCTGTAGTCAGATCTGCTGGCTGCTCTGAAGCTAGAGTGTAAAACTGAAGATGAAATGCCTGTCGAACTTGCTTGAGAATGTGCTAACCTATCGTGCTGGCCTCATCTCCAAGCTGATTAAAATGTTCCTTTTTTCATTTCCAAGGTTCCAACAGAATTGTGTGCACAGCCATCCCAGACATTATCATGTTTCACTTTTTTCCTACCTGTTTGTTTGTCTGCCCTGTCAGATTTTGAGACACGTGAGAACAAGAGAATTTAGTGTTGTACCTGGCGTTAGCACCTAATAAATATTTATTTAATTTTGTTTGATTTAATGTAATTTGTTTTAATATCCAATAAAGGTTTGTTTGAAAATCTTGCTTTCTAAAAACTGCAGACTGCTCCCAGTTTGCTTGGCACGGATGAGGCTATTAACATCAAAAGGTCCCCATCTCCTCCTCTTGCCATGTGGGAGTTTTTGACACACATGACCTGGACACACACAATCCTTTGAGGCTAGCTGCACAAGGGTAGGGAATCCTTCTGGGGTAGAAGGCAGTTGCTAAGTCACATATAAAAGATGGTAAAATATTCAATTTCCTGCTGCAAGACAGATGTGATATGATTATTTAAGAAAATAAACTGCAGAGGGGAAATCTGCTTTATATAAAATTTTGCACAAGATTCTTTTGAGAAGCAAGTATGTATCTGTGCATTTTTTTTCCTTAGCTTCTCAAAGGGATATGGAACGCCAAAAGGTTAGTACCTACTGCTCAGTGTGAGTAAACAGAAGTGGCTTTCAAATATCAAGCTTCTGCTATAATAATAAGTTTCTTTACAGGAAGGATAACATCTGAGCCTCTTTTTTTACTTCCTGTACCTCATACAACAGTTCCCAGGACAGTCAAAAAGGGTTTGTTGGGATAAAATGCATCGGAAGTAAAAGCAAGGCTTACTTGAAAACTATCACTACCCAGGGAGGCCGTCATTACGTTGCTGCTTGCCTTACCTACCACAGCATACTCACTTGCAGGCTAGTGGAAAAGAAATGACCCCTTTCTAGAACAGGAATTTTCATTTTTATTGGTATGTTTTGAAATGTCCAAACCCTTTTCGATGTTCAGCTACTACCACCACTAACTTTTATGTGTTTGGTACTTCTATTTGTAAAGATTTTACACTAAATTCTTTAAAAATTCTGTGGGATACATAGATCTTCCAGGGAGTAGGACTTCTGTGATAATGAAAATCAGGCCTGGTTTCCCTCAGATAGGCGGCTTATTTTCTTATTCTTTTCCTTAAATGAAAAAGAAAAGACCAGAGTTCCTGTGAGATCTTAACGATTCAAGTTTTAAACACAGCAGAACAATCCAAGCAGGTCTGTAACAGCGGGAGACCAGGAAGACGTCAAACAGCTGGTGACTTTTCTGACAAAGTCCACACAGCTGGGGTTAGGCTAGCACCTGGCCACTACAAAGCAAAAGGAAAAAAAAATTTTTCTTTTTTCTTTTTTTAAAGGAGCAGCTTAACTTGCTGGCTCAGCAAATGTTTTCTGGACTTGACCTTACCCTCAACTCTTCCTCCCACCCTCGACTGTACCATTAAGTCTTAGATACTGGGGAGACTAAAAAGTATACAGAATGAATTAGTAACTGCCAAAAACTTTCCCCCACATTGTGCTTGGCAGCACTTGCTACTTTCTTTTAAGTTGATTGTAATAATCAGGTCAGGGATTTGCTCTGCATACAAGGTCACAGCCAGAGTGAGCCCTGAACTTTGGACTGTAGCTGAGGAGTGAGGTAAACAACAGGACTATAAATATCGGAGTTTCTCACAGTGCCTTTGCGAGCTGCTGAGCTGAGCAAAGAGAAAGGAAGCTGCCCTGTCAGAAGGGGTGGGTAAGTAGGAACATTGTGTTCTCCAGTACTTGATGCCTTTAGAGTTTGGTAAATAATATGATTCTGAGTCTGACAACAGTGTTTCTTTCCTTAGAAGATATTAAAAAAAAGAGAGATAAGTAAAGAAAATAAAAATGATACAGAAGAAAGAGAACAAAATACTCTAAAACTGGGTGTGGTGGGTGCAGTTCGGCAGTGGTGCATTGATGGTCTTGTTGATTTCTGCCCTGTTTTCTGCACAGCCCAGAGTGAAGGTGGGAGCAGGAGATGATGGAGAAATTTAACTTTGACCCTGCAGTTTGACTCTGCAGAAAGCCGTGATGTTATATAGGCAATATTGTATGTGGAAGCTTCATTATTTCTCACTGCAATGCAGAGTGAGAACTCTAAGGGCAAAAACAGCCCATGGGTTTGAAGAGCAGAGATAAACTATGAAAAAAGGTTCTACATGCCCTGCCTTTTAATGGGGAATTTTAAACAAATGTAGGTTGTATGTGGCCAGCAAATCTAGGTTATGTGACTGAAAAGTGGTGGGATTAGTGAAATTTATAACTACTTTCTAAATGTTATTGATCAGCCTCCAGTAAATCCAATTTTGTTATTTATCTTCATTATTTTTATGTACCTGTTTGACAATTTTAATTACAATAAAAAATCTATTATGTAAAAAATTATCTTAAACATAGTTGAATACCTTATTGATTATAACAACAGAGGAAAATCTGAAACCTTTACAAATGGTTTTAGTTATTTTTTCATCAAAAAAATAAATGAGGGAAATGAAATAGTCTTTTCATTTATATTCACTGTTTAGCCAATTGGAATGTTATGCTACATGGCAAAGTGCTGATTTATGCTGAAGGTTCTATAATTACTAAATTAGTAAATTTATTTTCTAGCTATTCCAGCAAGAAACCAAACAGCCTGAATGATTTTAATTTGTTTATTTGCCATAAACAAACAAAACTCTGGCTGTTGTAATTATTGAAGGTGACCTATCTAAAAACTGTTAATATATTGCAGTGGCTAAGAAGTCATGTTTTAGATTTAGCAGAACTGGTCTGAATCCGGACTCTCTAGTGACTTACTACATGTGTGGACTGGGCAAGATGCCTAAAGTCACTCTTAGTCACGGTTTCCTCAACTGCAAAAGGGAATAAATGGTCACATAGTTGTTAGAATTAACTGACATAAAATAGTGCTTAGCATGACCTGCATATAGTTTTATAAATGCTCAATAAATGATAGCTATAAGGATAATTGTATCAATATAAATACTACACTAAAGAAATTCCCTAGATTTCATCCAGATATATCCTCTCCTTTTTTAAATATTAGAATTTAAAAAATATTATAATAGTTGGGATGGTCTTAGTAAATTAATTTATCCTCTTAACCACCCCACCCCTTTACTTAGGCTCTTATTATAGAGGTAGGAATTTTGTGGTGTTAAATGATATAAAAGATAATCAGGTTTTATAAAGTTCTATCCATGTCTAGCATTGCACTGGAGCCCAAATCAATCTGATTTTAGCCTTTCTATTCCCCTCAATTCTCGGCTCATTAAGAAACTTATCATTAGCTTCCTGCCCTCCAGGCACCCCTACCCCCCCACCCCCCAAAAAAAAGTGGTTTTTATCTTTTTTCTTAATCTCATATCAGTGCCTGAAAATGTGCCAACTTCCTAGCTCTGGAATTTTGTCCTGATCTCTCTCCACAGACTCCTATGTCAAAATGAGCCTGATTACCTGTGTGAGTTTTTCTTTCTCGGCTCGTCTCTGCTTGTGTCTGCTGAGTGTGTTTCTTTTTTCATCATCTCTCTACAATTCACCTATTTTGTTAGTTTTGGGAATATTTCCGGTCAGCTATTTAACTTTCATACTTAGAGGGGGCATCTTTTTACCCGAGAATGTGCTGTCTAGTAACAGAAACTTCCTGAAAGTACTGGTAGCAATAGAGTGTAGATTCCAGTGAGTCTTAAATGGTACAGGGAACAGTCAGTTCTCCTTGGTAAGATTTTTTTCATTGGTTCTTTTTTATCTTAAACATGGTAGTAACATTTGGGCAGGTAGTTTTAAATCTGAAGAGATTCAGATCCTTTAATATCGACATAGTGTTAGATTTTAAATAAGAGCAACAAAAGGGAGCCATACCCAAGAGACTTATAATGTAGAAAGTTTGAACCCGAAGAGCTAAGTGCCCCACATGAGCCACCTTCGTGTTGGTAGACTGTCCTCACTGCTGCCTCCTTTTTTCCTGAGTTCTCTTTCCATGCTGGCTCTTTCTCTTTCTGTGCAGGATCCCTGCTTACCCTTTCCTTTCTTAGATTGGTAAAGAATGGAAAGAAGCAATCGGAACATGCTGTATCTCAAAAAAAAAAAAAAAAAAAAAAAATCAAACCCTATTTGCAGAATGTTATAGTGGCCGCAGTCTCAATTTTTTTTTTTCTAAATATGTATGTACCATTTTTTAGAGAAGTACTTGGCTCCCTGTTCAGGCAAGTCTTAGCATGCTCGGTGCAGTGTCTTACCTAACAGCAGATAGTTAAGAGGCGCTTTGTTTGACAACTCCCCTGCCTCCTCCCGCTGATCTTTTCACCTTCATAGGAAGATTTGGTGCATGGAGGTCCAACGTAATGAGCCTAACAATATGTAGACAGAATCCATGGCTAGAATTTATGGGAAAGTGAATTATATCTGCTGGATTTATAGAAATTCCTAGATATGACCGTGAAGCCATCTTTGAAGATGATATAAAGATTTTCTCTTTTACAGGACAACACTAGCCATGTGGAGAAGCCTGGGCTTGGCCCTGGCTCTCTGTCTCCTCCCTTGGGGGGGGACAGAAAGCCAGGAGCAAAGCTCCTTTTGTAAGCAGCCTCCAGCCTGGAGCATAGGCGATCAAGACCCAATGCTGAACTCATATGGTTCAGTTACTGTAGTTGCTCTTCTCCAAGCCAGCTGATACTTTTGCATTCTACAATCATCTAGGTAAGATAGCCTTTCTGTGGTCTAAGGGAAAAGCTGTTAAATACACACATACATAAAATAAAAATAGAAAAGATATATTTGTTAAATCACGTTTTTGGAAAAACTATACATCTTTGCATAGAATGTGTTAGAAGAAAGACTAGGAGGATACACACCAAAATATTTAGTGGTTTTCCTGGGTCTATGGAATTTTTTTCTTCTTTTTGTGGACATATATTTTATAATGTCCTACTAAGTATTACTTGTGTAATGAAAATGCTCTAAAATGTACTCCTGCAAATGGACTATTATTTCAATATAACAAGCAAAGATGAGTGCTTGCTGTGCCAGAGCAGATTGAACACTAGACTTGCTACAAAGGTCATGGGTCATTTAACAAACATATATGTAATTGTTAAAGGTATATAACAAGTATTTCTTGGGTTACTTGCCAAATCTTTATTAGGTAGAATTCTCTGTAACTGTAGGATGGATTAAAACATATACACTTCAGCCAGAGGGTATAGGGGATGATGGAGGAGGAAGGTAGATATGGAAGAAAAAAATTTAAATCAGTTCTTTGATTTAAAAAATTAATTAATTAAAAACTATTTACACTTCATAGGATCAGTTTGAGGACTAGATGAGGTAATGTTTGTGCAAGCATTTAGCATAAGGTTTTAACTGAGCACAAGTGCTCAATAAATAATTTTAAAAATGAAAGTTTTAGTTCTTTACAACATTATAAAGAAGAGGTGTAAATAAATGAGAGTTTTATATGGAAAAAATAGAGAATGAGGAGAAAGAGATAGTCACTAATAAAATTAAATGAATTATTTAATTTAAAATTAAATTATTCTTTTTTTTTTTTGGTGTTTTCCCCAAATATTTTAGTTTGGAAGACCTGCGAGTAAAACTGGAGGAGGAAGGTTTTTCTAATATTTCTTATGTTATTGTTAATCATCAAGGAATCTCTTCTCGATTAAAATATATGCATCTTAAAAATAAGGTTTCAGAGCATATTTCTGTTTATCAACAAGAAGAAAACCAAACAGATGTCTGGACTCTCTTAAATGGAAACAAAGATGACTTCCTCATATATGACAGGTGTGTACACACATGCACAAACACACCATAAATGAAAAGATAACTATTTGTATTTAATAGAGAGTGATTTAAGACATTTGCTTTTATTTTATTACTAAATACTCAGTTTCAAAGTGAGCACGTTAAAATGTTTGGTTTTCATATTTTTGAAATGATTTTCTTTTACATGAAAGAATTTACCATTCTAGGAGGGAAATAAAGAAAAGTGACTATACTTTCCCACCCTGTAAATTGGCTTTCTGGTTAAACAAAAAGAAGAATCAATCTGTATATTACATACAATTCTAACCTAAGAATTCTGCAGATGAATAACCACACTTTGCTAACCATTTGCTTATCTCTAACCTAATTAATAATTTTAATGCAACATATTTAAATTTCTTAACTATAAATTATGTTAATTATTTAGGTATAACCAGCACAAATCTACCTTTGATTCCATGAACAAATAAAACATTTGTATTTTGAGGGAACCTGAGTGCATATATTCGTTGATATTATTAACATTCCTAGTTGGTGCTCTGTTTCTTTTTGGCTCTTCAGAATGGTGAGCTAGACACTGCTTAGGCCTAAGCCCTCTTGTTCTTACTCTAAATAATTTTTAATATTACAAGTTATTCTTTTAGAACCACAAACTTCTAATTTAGTCAGTTGCAAAGTATGATCCTTTGATATTCACATAAAATCATATATACTGGGTAAAATGTGGGCAAGAAGGACATTTCAATTCTATCATTTTTGAGAACGCCAAGTGTTATAATTCAACATTGTTGTGTCAGATATATTTTTAAGTAAATGGGCTACTGGCCAAGACTCTAAGATTTTTTTGTTATGCTCTGATTTCTTATTCTATGTAATTTGTGCTGCCTTAGCAGTTATGAAAAACTCATGTGATTTGCAGAGCCTAATGTATGATAAGTCAGTGGTTTGGGCATTGGTAGAATTTTTAAGTCAATTATAAAATTGTATTTGACTTAATCACACTGACTATACTATACAGTTTTGATATGCTTTATAGCGATTTATCTGTAACACATAAAAATGCTAGTATTAGACTCACTGTAGTCTTGCTATGACCACCTGACCTGGTATGCAGGGCCAAGGAGCTTATTTGAGACCCCACTGAAGAAATTTTACTGAATGCATGAAAGTGTCTTAGTTGTAAGACCATTAAATCTATATAATACTATTTTAGACCATGCTCGAGTAGCACCATGACACAGAAAATATTGTAATGACAGACATTGTATTTGTCCTTTTTTTTTTAGATGTGGCCGTCTTGTATATCACATTGGTTTGCCTTTCTCTAGCCTAAGTTTCTTATATGTAGAAGAAGCCATTAAGATTGCTTACTGTGAAGACAAATGTGGAAACTGCTCTCTCACGGTATTTTTCTCAATTAATTTTACTGGGAGAAAAGAGGAAATCTTTTAAGAGTTATCTAAATAAGTTAGTGTTTCATGACCAATTAGCTAGTCTGTGTTTCTGTTGTGCACGAAAAATAAACTAAGATAACATTTTTTTTAAATAATTATACATACTTCCTGTTATGTAACATATACTTTTAGTTTAAAACATCTTTTTAAGATCCATATCTAGAAAGGTTTCAGAAAACAAAAAACAACATTGATCACATATTTCTATTACCGCCAAATGACGTGATGTGAGTATAAGTGCTCAAAGAACTCTGCCAACATAAAATAATGTTAGTGTAATATCCTGAGTGTGGTTCACACAAGAGCATACCTGGGTAACTACTTAATTTATCAAGGATGCAAGACTGTCAGGTTTCCATGAAGACTTTACACCGTCTGCCCATTCTGCAGTTGGATTACTGCATTTACTTCAAAATGGAATAGGTTTTCTACTCATTACTGATTTTTTTTTCCTAATAAACATGAGAATATTTCTTCTTTGTAATAAGAAAACACTATATTTAAATATTGTTTATAAAAAAGATACTCAAGGAATTTTAATTTTTATTAACTAGACTTTTCTCCTTTCACATTGAGAAGGAAAATAATTCCAAACAATGTTTATTAGATAGAGTAGATTGGCAAAATTTAAACTCAGGTTTAAAAACAATTATGAATTTTAATCATAAGCTATACTTTCTTCATATTTTTCATATTTCAGCTCTAAAAGAAGGCTTCTCAAATTTTAATGAATCAATTAATTTAGTTGCTAAGGAGCACAACAGGTTGATTACTTTAATTATGTCATTTTTCACATTTTAATCTTCACAATAATCCTACGAGGGTTATTTAACTGTTTTTTAAAGATGGGGAGACTGAGATAATGCAAATAAAGTATTAACTCAATGTCTAACTTTTACCAAGTGCTTAATCAATGCTAAGTATATTGATTACTCATATTTTGGGATTATTTCAGTATTTTGCATTTTTGCAAAAGCCTAATAGTTATAAATATATGTAGTTATATTGAAATAAAGGCAGTAACGATTCCTGCAATATGTTCAAAATTTACAAATCATCTGTAAAAAGGAATAATGTACCATATGTATCTGATATGCCAAATAATTGGATGCCATCAATTATATGACACATTATTTTATATACTATTAAAAAATGCTGTCGGTTACAGTAGGACACAAGGCTACAATGCCATCAATAGCAGAATGTATTCTGATTTTAAAGATATTAAAATGTTAAAAAAAATACATAGTAGAATCAATAAAATATGGTAATTGGTTTCTTGAAACTAATTATACTGCTATAATTGTGTTTGTTTAATCGTTGAACATTTAGAATATTACACAGCATATTCTGAACATTTATCAAATTGTGTTTAAGTTTTTAACCTAATACTATTAAATTCTTAAAAGTAATTTAATAATAACCAAAAAATGTACCACTTAGTAGTTGTATGGTAAAATCCAATAGAATTTATAATTGTCCAAAACCTTCAAACACCAAACCAAACAACTTTGTTCTCTCAAGTTGATTTTGTAACTTTATTTACAAGTAACTTTAGGTTAAGTTTTCATATTACATTGCTATATCCATAAGCCTTGAGCTATGATTTGTGGGCACTCAAAACAATCAAGACTTTCAGCAAATTAAAACACTAAATTCACGTGGAATGGAATATTATGCTCAATGGAAAATGGGCAGCCATTTGCTATTTTCACCTGACAGCACTACAATAGGGACACATTGCAAAGCTTTTGTGAAGTTTGACACATTTCCTGGCATAAGCTGGAAAACTACTGATTTTGAGCAGTTCATTGGCATTTTTTTGAATTACCAGAAAGAAATTAGTTTGCCTCAATGTTAGATATGATGCATTGTTGACACAGGTACAAAAGGTTCCATGTAGGTCAACTGGTTTTTAGGATTTGATGTCTGGTTGACTTTATTGGAACTGATTTAAGTTTTTTTCACCAGTTTATTTAGTTTTGCTTCGATGATATAAATACAGTGGTTTGACTTTCTTTTTAAGCCTTATGTATCTCTCAAGTTTGAATTCTTGAAACTTTAGGAAATGCTCTTTATAAGGAAAGGAAAATTTGAATGTTGTTGATTTAACTAGTATAGAAGCTGAAGTGAACTGTTGAACTTGAATTATATTATACTCTATTTTATTTATTTTCAAAATATTAATATTAATTTGTAAGATGCTTGAGGATTCTTTGATTAAGTGCAAATATGCACTGGTAGCACTTTATAATTAGGTATAGATGGGAATCAAACTTTAATAAAAAGTCTAGGTGTTGAGATTAACATCTGATTTTCTCATTACTTTGATGCTAGAAAAACAAAGCTGGTTCAATCCTAATTAAAGAGTTGGTATTTTACATGTTTACTCTGCAAATCATTTTTCATAGATTCCTGCTAAATCTGTAAATGTGTTGATAAGTGATTTACAAATTTGTTCCAGACCCTGGAAGATGAAGGCGCCTGTAAAAATGTATCTCTGGTTACTGTGGAACAAACTACTGAGGCTCCACAACCACATCATCATCACCATCACCATCGCCATCACCATCGCCATCACCATCACATTCACCAGCATCATCAAAAGCATGAGCATCAGCACATTAGGAAAGGCCAGCTTTCAGAGAATAAGCAACCAGAAGCACCAAATGCATCTGAGCATCCCCCTCCCCTAGGCCTTCATAACCACTATAAGCTCAAGGACCCACAAATACATGGTCATTCAAACAACTGCTATATGCCAGAAAGTGAAAATGTGCAACTATC
The DNA here is from genome assembly GCA_028627145.1 of Eidolon dupreanum. NCBI lineage: Eukaryota > Metazoa > Chordata > Mammalia > Chiroptera > Pteropodidae > Eidolon > Eidolon dupreanum. Next base: position 81,691,782 of record CM053501.1, read on the forward strand.
TCTTTCACAAAAGAAAGTCTGTGGAAAGAGATGTATAAATCCATTACTCTGCAAGTTGCTCAAAGATTCAAAGTTGGCTCCTAGTAGCTGCTGCTGACATTGTCGACATCTGATATTTGAAAAAACAGGGCCTGCAATCACCTGACAGTGTAAAGAAAAACTCCCCTCTTTATGTAGCTGACAGGGGCTTTGGGCAGAGGAGAACGTCATTGAATCTTGACAGTGACGTTTGCCTCCAGCTGCCTGACAGGCAAGTCAGCAGCTCGAGCCCACAGAAGCCCGCACCAATTGAAGCTGAAAAAATAAGGCAAAAATGTGAAAATGACCGTCAAACTAAATATTTAAAATAGGAAGTATTCCCCAAGTCAGTTTAGACACAATTTCATTTCCAGCATTTTTATAAGCTGCCTGATTAAAATAACCAAAAAATAGGAATTGGATTTGTGGCAAACATGGAGAAATCTACATACTGGCTTCCAAATTTCAAAATTTATTTCAAAGAAAAAATTTGACCCAAACCATTTTTTTTTTAAATTACAGAGCAACTGATAGGTGATTGCAGCATTTGGTTAATATGTCTTCTTTTTTCTTTTTCCAGCATTCTACTTGCATTAATGAGAACAGGAACATAAACTATGACCTAGGGGTTTCTGTTGGATAGTTAGCAATTTAGAACGGAGGAAGAACAACAAAGACATATTTTCCATTTTTTTCTTTACTTATTTCTCGAAACAATATTATCTTTGTCTTTTTAACCTTAGTTTCAACTGATTAAACCTTTAAAGAAGTGAATTTTGTCTTTTAAGATCTAGAAGTACTTAACATGAGTATTTTACTATGACTACATTTTAAATATTCATTTATACTTTTTTATAGCTAAGACTCATATCTTGATTTTTACTATCACATACAAATGAAGCCTTTATATACTGTTTTCTCTACCTAGCATTGTATCACACTTTTTAAAATTTGAGAATGCTTGCCTTGAAGGTATAAGAGGGAAGATAAAAGGATGTTGTCTATCTCTATTGCTTAGAAAGTATTTCCATAGTCAATGATGGTTCAATAGGTAAACTAAGTCCTATAAACCTGAACTTCTTTATGGTTAATACTATTAAGCAAGAATGTAGTACACAATTGGCAAAAGCGTGGATTTGTTTCAATAAACTCAATTTAAAAAGTTTAAAGTTATCTTTTGTTCATTGTTATTATTTAGGCAGTATGTTATATTGACTCTAAATAGAAGTAAATTTTTCAACTGCTTTTTAAGAAGTTAAATAGCAACTAATTAATTTACTGCCGTACTCAAAGCCGTTTACGTTTAAGGTGAGAATCTTTGCCAGTAGATTTAAGGTAAGAATCTTTGCCAAGAGAGAGGCGTTGCTCTAAATCGTGAATGGTTTTACGAAGAGTTGCAATTTCCTTGTTTTTTTCTTCTTGAAGATGTTGAAGCTTCTAAAGGAAGCAGAAATTTTTTGTTATTGCAATGCAGAAATAATAAGATTAAGTACAAAAACAACAAAACAACAAAGACTATACTTCTGATTTAAGTAGGTATTTAAAAAATGCCTTATTTTGAAAGATCTATAATTTTATTTTTGTGGGACTTAATAGAGATAAAACTAGTATAGGGATATAAAAACATCTATTAGCACCATTTGTTTTAACTTGTTCCCTTCTCCCTATATATAGCTTGAAATTGTAAACCATAAATAAAAGAGTTAAACAAAAAGAAATCTGAGTCCCTGAATTCCGAATAGCAAGTAAATCTTAGTTCAAAATATATTATGGAATTACTTAGATGCTCCAACGAGAGTATTTCACTAGTGTTTTAATTTACTACTAAAATTCACGCGTTTAAATTGGAAGTGACCTTTAAAGATTATTCAAAATCTAATATCTTTCTGATTGCGATATATTTTAAGAAAAATTGTTAAGTATATCATTGGTAAATATTAGACAAGTTTTATGGAAACACACTAAACAAGTTTATTAAGCAATAGTCAAGGAAGAAAACCTCACATACCCTTCTGTAGATACTCTGTGGCAAAACAGTAGAATCTGGATATAATTTTGATTTAGTTTGAACTCTTGCTAGTTTGGCATCAAACTGAATCAAGTTTAAAAGAAAGTTATTGAGAACATTCTAGTTAAACAATTAGAAATAATTGTTTCTATACATTTAATTCATTATATCCTTTGACATATATACTATAATTTAAGTGTATTCTCTGTATAACAGAAGATAGAAAAGTCTTTAAGAAAGAACAAAGAACACCCAAACAAGATTAACCCTGGCTGCATGTTAGAATTACCTGGGAGCTTTTTAAAAGTACCAAATACTGGGCACTACCTTAGATATTCTCAGTGAGGTCTACATCATCTTTTTCTTAAGACATCAGGTTTTTCTATCATGTGGGGTTAAGAGTCAGGCTAGAATGGTTGAGAATCTAGTTAACTAAAAGATAAAAATATTTTCATGTTACTTTGTGCCTCTTTAAAAGTGTAGTGTATCAGCAGTCATGGGAGAAAAACTCATATACCCTCTGTATAGACTTTGAGGCTGAACAGTAGAATTTGGATATGATTTTGTTGATTTAGTTTGAACTCCTGCTGGTATGACATTAAACCAAGTCAGATTTAAAAAAAATCTCATAAGTCATTCTTACAGGTCATATTTTTTTTTGCAAAATCTTCCATATAATTTTCCTGTTCTGGCTGAGTTCAGTGTACCCTCTCTGTGGACTAAGAATAAACTCTGTGAGATTGTGTTCTAGTTTGGGTATAGATAGGGATAATTACAATGAAAATAAATATCAAAAAGAGTTCTGTATATCAGTCAAACAATACACTTGGGTTAACAGGACCTGAATGGCAAACAAAAGGCACATTTTCAATCAGTAGATTAGAAATTGATGGTAGACTTTGAAACATGGCCTACTGTACCTCAACTGGCCATCTAGCACTCTGTGGTTTGTGGTTTCATTTGATCACAAGGCAGTAGCAGCAGCGAAATGCCTCTAAAATCAACAAAGTCCCCTTTTGCTCAATGATTATGCAGTCTTCAACCTTGTGGACCACACTAAGAACCCCAGAGTTATCAAACTTTCAGGAACATGAAAAGTAAGTTATCTTAACTAAGCCTGTGTATTCTGATAACATAAGGTAAAGTGGGAGTCAGGTCTGGGGGAGAGTGATAAAATAATGATGAAAAGGAGGTTGGTAAAACCTAGAAAATAATTTAAAGGACAAATATATTGTCAAAATTGCAATATCTTTGAGATTTTGACATCTGGTTAAACAATCTACTGAAAAGGCTTTCCAGCCAAGAATTGAAACCTTTGAGATGTTCTATTTGAATTCCCTTGAAAAAAATTTCTTAAATATCTGGTTTGTCTGTCCCTCTGATATATATTTTTCTATGTATTTATTAGGAAGAAATTTGTCTCTTTTTATTCTAAATAAAAAAGGAATTTCTAGTTGGTTCACCAGGATTCCATAATTTCTGCTGAGCAGAGAGTAATGTTAAGGATTAGAAACACTCTCCCCACAGCTGGAATGGTAATCCTGTGACTGCCTGCATAGGCTCAGCTGTAAAATGCAGGTAATCCCTGAATTACTTGACCCCTGTTCTCAGAGGAAACAATAAATACCCTCTCTGGAAACCAAGACCTTTTGAGTGACAGTAGAGCCCCACCTTCAGGCCAAGTGCTAAAAGTCAGTGTAAGCTAACAGTTGTTCTGGGTTTGAGCATTGTATGTGATGGAGAATGAGTATGTGTGAAGTCCTCTCAAAGAGGTGTTTCTATTCCTGAAATTTATCTCAGTGTGATGAAAAATACCCAAAGTATGGTCTAGACTAAGGGATGCATCCTAAAATTTAGCATAATCTTAAACATTCACCTCTAGCTGTAGTTTGATGATTTCATTCTGTTTTTCCTTTTCTTGAGTTCTTAACTTTTCATTTAACTCTGAAATTTCTACTTCTCTTTTCTCTATCAGTTCTTTATTCTTTTCTTCATTTAATTCAACTGAATAAAACAGAAACAAATAAAATCGATTTGCCTTAACATTTTAAAACTCTTATAAGCTTATATTTCTTTAGTATTTTAAATAGGCCAAAAGACAGTAAATTTTATTGATAAAAACATGTAGTATTTTAGAAATTGTTTATGTGCAGGGTAGCTTTTAGATATTTTGGACAAGCCCCTAGTGAATAAATAGGAGATTTAGTGGTTAAAGAAGGATACAAAGCTTAGGTTCCTAGGTATGGAGGACCCCAAATTACTGGATGACTCTAGAGCTACATCAAGTACCTGTTATGCTCTATTCAATATAATAAGGCCTCTCTGATATTCATACTATGTCTTTATGCTTCATCAAACTTTCTCTTCTCTCAATTTCCTTATTACCTTAAATGACACCATATCATCCAGGATAAAAACCTCAAGGAAATCTTTGATTTTAAGAAGAAAAAAGTCAATTAGTCTATGACAAGCTCCCCAAATAATAACTCAATCCCTAACTAATCTACTACTTACTTAGTTTCAGGCCTCATTTTTCCTTAGCTGGACTTTGTCTAGACTATCGCCTGTTTCTACCCCTCTAAATATTGTTGCTAGGTTAGTCTTCCTAAAGCATACCTCTAAGTATGGCCATCACTTCCTCAAAAACCTTCAATCACTTCCCATTTTTTTAGCCTGGCAATTCAAGAAGTCAAAGAATCCAGCACTAGCCACAGTTTTTGGCCTTTCTCTTACTGAACCTTTCTGTGTAGTGCAAAGAAAAGGTGGAATATGGACTATTATTCTGCAGCATGCTCCATGTCTCTCCCTCTGTGTATCTTGGCTTTTATTTTCTCTTTGTCTAGAGGATATTTTTCCCATCTTCACTAATCAACCTTACCCATATTCAAGATATAGGAGTAGGGCCTAACACTAAGGTCCCATCTTAGCCTGGGATGAAGCAAAGTCCAGGAGGATATATTTAGCTATCCAAAACCTTAGAAAAGTTGAGCTATATCTGGATTCAGTCTGTACCCATTGTGTGCCTGGAGGTAGTACTACTGAAGATATGAATGCAGAGAAGCTGTGATTAAAACAGAACTAAAGCACCTAAATGGATCCATCTTCAGATACTATATTAGAGGACAGGAGTATAATTTTCTTTATCATAATTCCCTTGAAAGGTTTTGTTATTAAGATTATGTTGGCCTTATAACATTTTAGAGAATGTTTCCTCTCTTTTTCTGTTAATCCTCTGAAAGACTCTGTGTAAGATTGGCATTATTTTTCTAGAAGAATTTGGTAGAATTTCACCAGGAAAGCCAGCTGAGCCTGGAATTTTCTTTATGGAAAAATGTTATAATAGACTTAATTTCTTTAATAGACATAGAACAATCCAGATTTTCTATTTTTTCTTGTGTGTTTTTTCCATCAACAATGTCTAATTCATCAAAAATTTCAAATTTATTGGCACAAAGGTGTTCATTATACAGTTAATTATGGAGGTCAGTCACTTTTTAAAGTTTGAAGTGCTTTTCTTATTTCTGATATTGATTATTTTTACTTTATCCACTTTTCTTGATTAGTCTTGGTGGGAGTTAATCAATTTTATTAGTCTTTTCAAAAAATTTTGGATCTGATTCTCATTATTATGTATGTGTTTGTAATTTCATTAATATCTGACTTCCTTCTTTCTAATTTTTTGGGGCATAGTTTGATTTTTTTCTCCTAACCTCTCGATATAGGTATGTAGGTAATTAATTTTAACATTTTCCAACATGTGTATTTAAGGCTATGAATGTACCCGTAAACACAGCTTTATCAGTGCCCCACAAGTTTTGATATGTAGTCTAGGTAATTAAGTTCAAAATCTTTTCTAACTTCCTTTAGAATTTCTACTTTGATCCACAGGTTATTCATAAATAATTTATAAACATATAGGAATTTTACTTTGATCCACAGGTTATTCATAAATAATTTATAAACATATAGGAATTTCTAATTATCTGCTTCTCAGAGGACCCAAAGAAGTTGCAAAATTCTTTTCTAAAGTAGCTATATAATTTTATAGTCCCACCAGTAAGGTATTAGAGTTCCAGTACTTCCACATCCTCTTCAGCACTTGTTATTGATAGTTTTAAAGATTTTATCAGTTCTAAGGGGCTCAAAGTGGTATCTCATGGTTTTAAGCTGTATTTTCCTACTCACTAATTATGCTGAACATTTTTTCATGTGCTTTTTTTCCATCTGTATACCTCAAGAGAAGTGTACAAATATTTTACCCATTTTCTTGTTAGGTTGTTTGACTTCTATTACTAAGTTAGAGTTCTTTTATATTTGGATATAAGTTCTTTATCAGATAGGTATTTGCAGGTATTATCTCCCAGTATATGGACTGTCTTTTCATTTTCTTAATAGTGTTGAAGGACAGAAGTTAATAATTTTGGTAAAGTTCAATTTAGAACTTTTTTTCTAATAAAGAAAAAAATGTTTTGTGCTTTTCGTTACTTTCCAAGAAATTGTACCTAACTCAAGGTCACAAAGATTATCCTCTTTGCATTCTTTTAGCAGTTTTATAGATGTGGCTTTACATTTAGACCAGTCATCCATTTCAAGTTGATTTTTGCATATGATATACATAAATACAGTCTCATTAAAAAAGGTTTTTAATATCCTTCTGAAACAAGTTAACTCTCAACATAAGTTCAGGTTCACTTTACTGAAGAAATAAAATTTCATTAGTAAAATGATATTCAATATGCTGAGTATATAAATATCAAAGTTAATTATACATTTTATATTAATTTTATAAGGACATCAACTATTTCATATTAAATAATATTAAGTGTAAACATTATGAATCCAATTTAGAAATGTTGTAATTTATGTCACATAAATATATAGGAAAGTAAAAAACCTAAATTAAAAGGTATTAAGGCAGTGTTCATTCAAGAATACTGGCTATTACTGAAAAAAGTTTATATATGCATTTAATTTGTTTTATGATATCTTAGAATTCAGTAAATTAAAAATACTTACCTTTTTTCTGCATATCCTGATAAAGTTTCCTTATTTCTATCTTATGTCCCTCCTCTTTGATTTTCATTTCACTCATAAGTTTGGCAATAGTACTCTTATATTCCTAAAGATTAAAAAATATATTCGTTATTCAGTTTAAAGATATGTACACAATTCTTGAAATTAGAAAGGTAAATTTTTTCTAATTTTATATGGATTTTTTAAAATGTAATCATAGTTAGAAGGGAAAGATATTGGTTATTATTTGAATAATCAGCTTTGAGAAAGATCAATTTCTGGTCCAAGGAGATAAATACCATTTAGAGACAATGTATTTTATCTTTTCTTTCTAAATATTCATCACCAGTGTTTAGCATATCATAGATGCTTAAAATATTTTGCTTAATTGTATGAAAAAATGCCATGACAACATTAAAATATGTCCAATCAAAGCCAAAGCTATACTTTAGAGCTAACAGTAGGCATTGTTCAATAGCCAGTAAACTTATATAATGCAGGATGAACCCCTTTGAATGTGGGCTGAACTTCTGTTTCTGAAAATTATATAAATATCTCTAATTCTCAGAAGGAAGTTAAGCACTACCCATGTTGAAGGTTAGCTGTATGAGAGGCTAGAAAAAGATGGATTTGGGATTTGAGAAGTGCTCAGCAGGTGCATGAGATTAGCTTCTTTGACTGTTGAAGCATGGAGGTGACTTATGCTAATATGGAGAGGGGCATTGAGAGAGAAAAGTCTCCAAAGATAAAATTTACAATTTTTCCAGTAGCATGTTCTTAAATAAATAAATCACTCACAGGTAGAAGAAAAGAAAAGCAGGAAGAATAGTGAATTATGATAGTAAAAAAGAGACTAATGTAGGCAAGAAGTCAAGAAAAGCCTCTAAACACAAAGGCAGAAACTTTATTTTTAATCACTGTTGTATTCCTCACTCCTAGAGTATACCTCTTGATGTATATTTGTTGAATAAATGAGTGCCAATAAGAATTATTTAAGTCAGAAGTTCTTAGCTTAGACTCAGTGAATGGGCTTTCAAGGAATCATTAACTTCCTGAAATTGCGTGCAAAATTATACACACTTGTGTACCCTTGAACATTTTTCTCAGAGAGGGTTCACAGCTTTTAATAGATATTTGGTGGTACTGAGGAGGTAAAAAGAAAGTCAAGATCCACTGGCTTGAATGGCTATAACTAAATATGGAGGTACATTCATCCAGATTACATAAATCCAAAGAGATATAGCCTAGATTCCTACTTGCACTACATATCCTGCCAGGCAACTTGTAGGAATAGCCAAATCTATCCAACCACTGGCTTTGATAAAAGCTTAGCAGGTAAATGTAGGGGTGAATCTCATAAATTGCCATTTTTCATTTGCATGTATCTAGATTACTAGATGGGCAATTACTGACTCAACTGGTTGCACTAAACACTTGCTGCTCTAAGAAAAAATAAAAGACAAATTTATCTATCTTTTCATTCCTCATTGACTTTGCCACCTGAAGATGCCACCACTAAAGTGGAATGCTTCCGTTAATTTGGTAAGACCCAGAATTTTCACGCCAGTCTTCAGGCATGAAGACTATCTTAATGTCTGGGCTGGGGCCAAGCAATATCTCACTAGGTTCTTCTCCTTCACTTTAGCTTGTGCGAGCCCTAATCCCTCCTTCATTCTAAGGAGAACAAGTCCCAATAAGTTCTTCTTGGTGCTTTCTTTCCATTTGCCTTCTTGGGAACTTTAAATGCTGAGGAATAGCCTCTGGCTATTATATTTTTGTTATTAGAAAACTTAAGAATTCTCTGTCTACAAATTAAAAAAAACCTCTCCCAGTCTCATAAATATGACCATTAGGCACCTCCTGAGTTTCTTTCTAGGCAGTGTGGTTCTCCACATGTTTTGGATGTGCCTGGAGTTTTATACTAGAGAATTTTCATTGGATTAGGTCATCTTGAGTTTGCTTTGGACAGCAGCTAATTAAGATGTTCAGAATCTTGGGTTGTGGTATTTTCTCACAAATTTCCACGATCCTTAAAATTCCTATGATATTCTAGACAAAGCAATATTCTATGACTTGACATTTTAGAAGAAAAAGTAGGCAAAAATGTCTTCCCCTTCTCTCTGCCCTAATGGCACCCTGACTTCATCTACTGCTAGCTCTAGAGGCAACGTATGGAAAGGATGGGAAAGAGTAAAGGAAAGGGGTAAAGAAAAAGAAAAAAAGGTGGAATACATTCTAGAGATATTTAAATTATCTCAAAATTGGTGATGAGAAGCTACCTTTTTCAAGAGCACAGGATGACATTATTCATACTCCTGAGAATTACCCAGAAGACTTTGGAGGGTTTTTGAATTAACTTGTGTTTCTTCAGAAGTTCCTCAAGTGAGAAACCAGATTAAATTTAGAGGTTATCCTTCAGGTTGAAGTTCTAAGCTGAATACAGATCAAACCTGAGTTTTGGAAATCTTAGGTCTGCTAAAGTTTGACATATTGGCTCTTGGCAGATGAGAAAAAATAGCATAATAAACCTCCCAAAGGACAGAGAAGTGGGAACTGACATTTACTGAGCACCTTTTATGTGCTAGTAACAGTGTTACATGTTTTATAATTGCTATCCACTATGTTGTTCCTAAAGAAGAAAAGAAAATAGCAGAGGGTATGGTGGCCCTTGGGAGAGAATTAATTGGTGATGCACATAAAATGCTCCTTTCATTTGGATGGTTCAATACAATTGCAAGAGATTACTCAAATCATAAAGATTAAAGACTCATTTACTTTATAGTAAAAAAAAAAATTAAAAGTACTAATTAATAGAGTATACTCTAGAGTAAAAACTATTAACATAATAAAAATATGTAGCAAAATAGTTGCATCTTTATTTTGGCAGAAAAAAAGTGCAAGTGATATATTAGTGTGTTATAGTCTGCAAAAGTACTAGGGTTCCCCAAATTTCTATTTATCAAAAATTCTGGCACACACATAAATTTACTCTATAAATTTTGGCTGAAACAACTGCTTTTTTTATAATTTGTAAAGATAAATGCTCTACAGGGAGGGATTTGATTGATATAAAGATACATAAACTCACCTGTTCATGAGATTTTAACTTTTCTTTCATAATATCAGCATTTCTTTTTAGTTGTTCATTTTCACCTGTGGAAAAATCATCAAAGAGCATCCCAATATATAGCACTTTTCAATTAACATGGGAATGTTTAACATTTCAAGTTTTCATTCAAGTATGCATTCAACACATGCAAACAGCATCTACTACACATCTACTACACATGCACAGAGTGCATGACTGTGGCAATGTTGAAACATGAAAAATTATTGCTTTTCAAAGAACTTACAGCCTCTTGATGAGATCGATGTGTAGGTAGTTATGATATGTTATGATAATTGCTCTGTAATGGCAGTTTGTCTGAAACAGCATGGATACCTGTGGATACCAGCATGGATACATGTAAGGCCTAAGTCAGCCTGAAGTCAGGAAAGGGTTTTCAGAAGAGGAATCCCTTGGGTAGAGACGTAAATGATAAGGATTAAATGATAAGGCTCCCATGTTGGAGGAGGACATTTCAGATACAGAAAACCGTACGGAAGACTTTGGGCTTGAGTGAGTATAGCAAATTTGGGGAAATTACAGTTCAAGTACCATATTGTTGGGGCTTAAACTGTGAGGAGGATGTGCTAAATAGGTCGGAGCCATAATAGGAGGTAGACATATTCTGTGTGAATTATTTTAAATTTAATTTTGTATGTTATAGAGTCATTAAAGAATTCTGAACAGTGTAGTGAAATGATTAGTTATATGTCAAAAATATTATCTGGCAGTACAGAGGATGAATGGAAGGATTTTGACTCTAGAAGAATGGATATCAGTAAAGTTACATTAAGTAAGAAATAACAGGAGCCTAAATTAGGCCAATGGCAGTAGAAGACAAAAGGAAAATGAAAATAACTAAATGATAAAATTACCAGAGGACTTAGTGACTGACTGGATAGCAGAGGCAAAAGAGAAAGGAGACCTTTGCCTTCTAGGTTTCTGGTTTGGGTAACTGAAAAATCTCCAACAGTTTGGGAAATATTAAAAGGGAAAGAATTTTAGGAGTAAAATAATGAATCTAGTTAGATCTTTACCATGCTAAATTTGAAATGGTAGAGATATCCAGGGAACATATCTGGTAGGCCAAGAAACATTTAGGAGCGGCCAAAGGAAGAATATCCTATGAAGAAGACTGAGAAGTATCCAGAGATGCAGGAAAGGGTGGTATTAAGAAAACAGAGGTTAAAGGGGTTATAATCAATGGCAATACATGCAATACAAAAGATCAAGTGAAAGAACTTTGAATTAAAACTTTGGGAGATACTCAATTGTTTTAGTTGAAGACTAAGTGAAGGCGAGAAAATGGGGATATTAAGTACAGACTATTATTCCCTTGAGGTTTGACCATAATAGGAAAGAGTGAGGACAATTGAAGGGAATAAACCCAAAGTCAAGGAAACTTTGTCTTCTTGTTTGTTTAAAGAGGGAAGAGATATGAGTTGATTAAATGCTGAGAGAAATGGCCAATAGAAAGAGGGAAATGAAAGTCAGAGAAAAGAAGGAATGACAAGAGATGCAACACCCCAGAAGAGAGAGGTGGAGAGATGTGTCTGAAATAACTCAAACTCAATGTACTGTACTTGAGATGTGTGCATTCTACAATATGCAAATTGTACTTCATTTAAAAAATCATTTCCAAAAATTCCATTAGATTATTAAAGCTAGTAATTACGGGAATGTATAGTTCAGGGAAAATGGACAAAATGTAAAGGATCAGTCATTCTGTATTTTATCTTTTGTGTTGAGGCTGAGAGTGGTGGCCACAAATGGGGCAGGGTACTTTTTTATCTGTGCATTATTGGATTGTTATATGGTGGATTAGCATTAATTTATCCTGAAAACTTTCAATCTATACTTAAATATTCTACATTTAAATTTAAACTTGTTTTTAATCAGTTTAAATACTGTGCAATATAAAAAGAAAAGCTTCCCACTGCACCCTTCTCCCATCAGTGAGTTCGACAGTAATATATCGAATTTCCCTTCATTTCTGAGTTGCCAACACCTGAATGAAATTTTGGGTGAATTAAAAGACTCTGCAGTGATGCCCATTACTAAACATCCAGGTCAGTCTAAAACTCAAATTTTCTATTTCAAATGTGAAAGTTTTCATAACGCTTATCACTGGCTAGATTTGGGGTCTGAAGGACTTGATGGAGAGGGGAAGGAATCTTAGTTTTCTCTTTAATTGTCCTTCCCAGTCTAGCTCTTCAGGGTTGGTCATAGGGACTGAGGAGAAATTCTCTAGATAATTTTGGAGGTATTCTCTGATGGTTGTGAATTGCTTCAGTAGGATGAAATAATGAAGAATCTGGATTAACCTCAACTTTTGGTAACATGTTAGCAGTTCTCTCTAGAATGTGAGAATATTTCACTTAAAAAAAAAATTTTAGGCCCTAGTTACCAATTTAATAGGAAAAGTCCTGCTCAACAGACCCCCACGCCCCATCACCTTAAAATAATCAAGAACTAGTCAAAACAACAAATCAGTGTATATTTTTGCCATTATCTGAGTGATGCTTTAGGAAGGTTTGTCTTATAGTATAGCAATTTTGAGTGGAGACCTTGGAAATGGAATCTACTTGTGAAACTATTACAGGAGCATGGGTAAGAGGTAATAAGCATGTGTTTTATGGGTAAAAAAAATGATGTTGGCTAGAGTAAACAGTAACTGCAAAGTCTGAAGTCTCGGTAATCAGGAGAAAAGAGATATTTGGGGTAGAAAGAGAAAAGACAGAACTATGTTTACATGGGAAGATGATGAGTAATACAAATATCCATTAAATCACATCATTAAAATGAAAGTAAACAATTTGCTTTCAAAGATTATGATCAGATAGTAAAGTGTTATATCTTAAAGGGTCATATTTTTAAAATACAGAGCTTAATCTTGATGGTGGCTTCGTTTTTTTTTTGTTGAAAAATCTGCTCTTTCCTTGAATGAAAACTTCCAATAATTTGAATTTTTTTTCAACTGAAACACTTATCTATAAAATATCCTACATTCTTTAGAACAAAAGAAATGTTTTCTACTCTCCCCTACCCCATTCTAATGGAATTTTCAAACCTTGGAGACACAATGCATTAATAGTCATGTAACCTCCAAATATTCAAAGTAAAATGTATCTTGTTAGCAGAATATGTGTATTTTAGAATTAGTAAACTAGAGGATTTTATCTTAATAATGATAAATAGGCTTTACTTTCTTTTATCATGCAGTTTTGTATAATCTCCAAATCTAAGGGGTGTGTGTGTGTGTGTGTGTGTGTGTGTGTGTGTTTTGTCACAATAATTAAGGGTTGAGAATTGCTTAAAAAGAGATTGTGCTAATGAGGCAACAAATACCTCTTATATCTATTGGAAATGCTGAATCATCCATTATTGAAAGATGAAAGAAAAGGTATTTGATGTTTTCCAATTTATAAAAGTATACTTGCTTGTTTTAGTATATGAAGCATGTGTAAAGGGAAGCTAATCATCCTTCCCCTGTCTCCTCACCTCACTGAAGTTATCAATGTGAACAGCCTGGTTTGTATCCCTTCCCTGCTCTTCTTCCAGTTTATTCAATTATATATAAACATACCACACATTTCTACTGGTTTTATTTGCTTTTACCATATGAAATTGTACTATACATATTACATTGCAAAGAATTTATTTATTAAAAGTGGACATTCCTTCAACTCTGTAATTTTTCTATGCATATATATACATATATTTTTATAATTTTACATAAATAGGATCATATCATACATGCTGAGATACTTTTATGACAGTCTGTCTTCTTTCTTTTCTTTCTGTCTTCCTCTCTCTTTTTTTCCCCCTTTTTCTCCACCTCCACACCCCTGTTGTAATTGTGAATCCTTCTATGTTTTTCTTCATGCTCTTAACCTCTGGATTATATATATGCATAATCCAGATACATATACATTTCCATATTTTTATTCATATCTTTTACTCATTTAAATTTTTTTATTTACCTCTGCTGGTCAATTTGTAGAGCTCTTTGTATATTGTAGATATAAACTACATTGGTATTTGAAAACGTGTTTTCAAATAAATTATTTTTTTTCATTGTTGTTGGTGGTGATTTGTTGCATTGCTGTTAAGAAAGTCTGTTTTTTCTTTATATAGCATCTGAGGTTTGCACATTGGTTAAGAAGATATCTCACAGTTCTAGGTTGCACATGTTGTATCCTGGATTTTCTTTTAACTTTTTATTCTTTTTACACTAAAGTCTTTTACCCATCTGGAATTTATTTTAGATGTTCTGGGAAAGAGTCCAACTTCCTTTTCTTTCAGATGGAAAGCTAACTGTGCTGGTACCATATGTTAAAATACCATTCTTTTTCCAATAATTCAAAATATTCCTGTATCATATATTACATTAACAAATATTGGTGCCTATTTCTAGAATCTAGTTTTCTATTCTTTCCATGGATATATTTTTCAATTTCTATGCCAATACTATATTAACTTCATTCTAATGGCTTCAGAGCATGTTGCTATCTAGTAATGGAAGTTCTCCCCCACATTCTTATTTTTCAATAGTTTTCTTGTTTATTCTTGTTTTTCTTATTTATTTGTTTCCTTTTGTCAAATGAACTTTAAGATTATTTTATGCAATCTTTTTAGTATTTTAATTAAATTGCACTAAATGTATACATTAACTTCAGGAAAATGAACATTTTAATAATGATAAGTCTTATCTTTGCCAGAAAAATTGACTGACCCATCTAAATGTTATACTACTGGGATATTATCTGGCTTTGGCATATCATAAGTATGTTAAATAGAACCATGTGACTTATCTGTGAACTAAAGCCATTGACTGAAGTAATAGCTAACCTCCTTCATACTTTATATTTCAGTTGCCTCTTTGTTGGCTTTCATCTATAGTACAATCAACACACGATTATTGTTAACACTGATTTTTTCCACAATCCCATCAGATTCTACATTAGATTTTCAAACACATATTCCCACTGTGGCTACTTCCTTAAGGTATAAAGCTCTTGCTACTCCGGCTGGAGTAGTTATAAATTTAAATAGCATTTTGTACCACTGTAGATTCTACCTAGTTCTGATATTTGACAAAGTAATATTTCTTTGACCTAGCCAAAATCCACTTTAATCTCTTGAATTCTAATAATTTTGCAATATGTTTTTCTAAAATTGGTTATAATCTTTTGGTATCAAACTGGGAGAAAAATCCTTAAGTGTGCATTGTTTTTAGATTAATTATATACTTATAATGAGTTGGCTTTCTTTGGTATCATCGATGATTGAATTGCTTAGCTTTGTAATAATTTCATTCCATATGATCTAAATACTTTTTATATTAAAATTTCTTACCTGGTTGTATGAATAAAGGCTTTAATAAAGGTGTTAATTAAAATTGAAATCATACATAAGTGGCATTTACTCAGATTCTGTAAAAGTTTTTGTCTTATAATAAACTATTTTAATTTTATTTATAAAAAAATCAGATATTGATAGTTTATAACTGACCAATTTTTTTGTCTTATTTTGTTTTGCCTTGTTTTCTAAATTTAGTTAACTTTTGTGCAATGTTAATGCAACTACCCCTTAGATTAGGCTTCTGATCAAGTATCTACCCAACTCTCTTCTTATTCATTTATAGGCAAGATCAGCTTTATTGGGTGTGTAATCTGTGCAGCTGCATAGGGCTTTGCACTCAGAAGGGTGCCACCTCTGTCATTAATACTCTGTCATTAATGGCTTGAAATTCTTAATAATTTTGCTTTCAACTTATAGTTTTAAGTAAATTCCAATGGGACAATGGAGAATGAATGTAAGCAGAGAATATATGAGTAATATTTGTGTCTACTGTATTTGCTATCACATTCATATACAGCATTTGCAATGCACCATGAACAAAGAATTCTGGTTCGTGATGTTTGAGAGTTCCGCAAGACTCAAAGGTACAAGTACAAGATAAGCATGTTCCATTAAAAACTAAGCAAGCAAGGGCTCTGACAGACCTGAGAGGCCATACTTTCCCTTTGAACTAGAACTTGCTTCAAATGCAAAAAGAAAGCAATGACATTCTGAGAAACACAAATGACCAACAACTCTATCATACCCTTTTTTAACTTCTGTACTTCCCTCTACTAGCCAACCAATTACACTGAACATGATGACATAGAAGGAAAGGGAAACAGAGGGAAATTCAGAGTTCCTTTTCCTTTCAGTCCTTCTTTATTCATTAGTAAGCTGAAAGTAGTGTTGGTAGAATGTGCACAAATCAAGAAACAAAATGAATTAAAAAATGGTTGAGGTAGTTTTGTGCAGCACTTCCACTTTTCTGTTAAGAATGAAATAGATATGCATGTACAAGCTATGAAGTATTAATTGTGTACTTTTATCATTCCACAGATGAGTTAAATGCTGTTATCTTTGTACATAAAATTGGTTTCCACAATATAAAAATGAGTAGTAAAATTCACCCTCATAATTAAAATTTCTATTTATTTATAATTACTTAGAGCAACATTAAATAAATAAAAACCTTGATAAGTTAAGAGAGCTCACAGAAGAAAGGTAAAAGCTTATTTTAGAACCTTTAATATTTTTTTTCTACTTTTTGAACATGGGGCCCACATTTTTATTTTACACTAATCCCTGCAAATTACATAGCTGGCCTTGTTCATAGGTTTTGTTCTTTAATTTCCTTTTAATGCTCTTTTAACAAGCCTCTTCTGAAAGAAGGCAATTTTTAAATAATAAAGATTTTAAAATATATACTTATAACAGATAATTTTCTGATACAAAATATGATTATGTAAACATAGCATTCTTAAAAAAATATACTAGAAGCTAAATGTCAAATTATTGTAAGGAAATCTTTTTCACAATTATGTTGAAAAAAGTATTTCTACATTTTCAAACTACTTTTAATTTAAGCAATACTTTTTTCTTAAGGAGAAACTGATCATTAATTAGACTACTTTCTCAGATTATTCTCTTACAGAATAGCACTGAACTATGTGCTATTACCATTTTAAAACATTCTGATCAATAATCAATTTTGATGAAATCATTTTGCTTAGTATAATTTTGTACAGTAAAGTTGTACTATACATAATAATATCTTCCTTGAAACCTACCCTGATAGGATATAAGAACCTAAGTAAATTCTAGTTATTCAGATTTGGTTCAGACAAGAAAAAGCAATATTGAGTTGCCAGAAATTATCAACAGACAATTGGCAAAAATAAGTTCAAATTCTATTGATTTGGGAGGTACTCCATATTTATAGCTAACTTCATGGGTATCTCTTTTCTCCATATGACTGCCTGTGTGTTTGAATTTCTAAATTAAATTCCTGAAATTCATTTGATCTGGAACTAGTTATATGGCAATCATTCTTCTCTAATGAAAGAAAACCTATGAATCTTGTTTTCTTTGCCCTGGTAGTAACCACTGGCCATAAATTAGAGGACGTGATGCCACTATCTTTCATATAGTGAATTAATGGAGTTGCCTTGATTAGCATCTATAAAAAATATACAATAATGTAATCAAGAAAAATTCCTATCACATGATATATTGTGATGAATCATGCTCTATTTCTAAGGACCCATGTCCATATCCTAAACTCTAAACATACATTTATTTCAAAGACAGGGTGGATCCATTCTTTAAGTTATAAAGACCAAAAATGGGGGTAGAGAATAAGAGAATCAAGCAACAAGAAAACAAACAAACAAACATAAGGATGCCAAAGCTGCACGATGGGCCCTTGCCTCACTCCACCTGGCAAACAGCATATCAGCTGCAATTCATTAATACAGTTTCGTAACTTTCCTTCCCAGTGTCAGGTTAGCAGCAATAACAGGAAGAGCTTCTTTGGTCCTTGGTAATGACAACATTTCAGAAAATATGCTTAACTTTATCATCCAATCACTCATGAGTATGAGAAAGACTCAAATTTTCCCTTAAGCTATGAAATTCCAATGCTGTTGCTCCAAATGGTTTAATGCTTTGGTAAGCTGGACCAACCACTTTTTCACATGTGTGAGAATTGGAAGAGAATAGACTTGCCAACATAAGTAACAAAATCTAAAATGTAGTGACACACAGATGTGGTGTTCTAAACTAATAGCCTCCAAACTTTTACAATTGTATGCCCTCTTAATAAAAATAATGAGTAGGTATACCCCAATTCATGTCTATTTATTTATAAATTATATATGTATACATAGGCATACTACATTATAATTGTATATAAGTCTTAAAACAGATAAAAGTAGAAATTAAAGAGGTGAACTATAAAGAAAAATGTTAAATTATTTTAATATTATTTAAAATATTGTTATAAAACTTTAAAATTATTGAATTATTACTAACGTTAATAAATATTAGTGAGGCAATGGAACTGAAAATGCAACAATAATTTTTACAATATTGATTTAACTCTTTGATACAGTAATTTGAAGGCTAGTTTTAATACTCAGATCGTTTTTGATACCTGGTTTTAATGGAACAAATGCACCATTGGTTGTATTTACTATATAAATCATGATACTCATTTTTTAGTCTCAAACACCAATTATATAAAGGTGGTTGTTTTTGAAATTTTGTCAAATATCTATGTTCTTTGATGTTATTTGTTCTTATAAGCCCCTCAAAAGGTTTTGTTTGTTTGTTTAAAACATAAACATTTTAAAAAGTGTTCAAAATCACTGAGAATAATTGTTTGATCATTGTTTGAAGAATTTTTATTGAATCTAGCATTTCATTGCCAAGTTTAATGTGTTGGTGAGAATACTTAAAGTTCACATATTTTCAGCTTTCAACTCACTCAATGATGAAACCATTTCTAAATATTCATTTGAAAATAATCTTGTTATAGATTAATTTTCTCTTAAAAGCAGTTACTTGCCCACCACCAGCTGATATTTCATCAGGTATGATAGATTTTCATTATTTTTAACTTTTTAATATGTCTGATAAAGTACTTATACAGAGGTGGAAGTGACGACTCTGCTTTCTTATTGCTGACTTGTACTTGCATTATTAATATGATCGTCAATCTGTGTTTTATTTCTTAAAGCTATTTGGTCATTTTGAAAGTATTAGTTTGATTTTAAGTAGCTAATATAATATATAAACCCTCTAAACCAGGCACATGTAAACTGTACCACATGTCAATACACTGAGACTAGAGAAAAAATAAAGATGCAACTGCTCAGTTTTAGAACTCCCACTCTCCTTGGGAGAAGAGAAATCTCATGTATCATAAATGATGCATAACTGACATATAGGGAGAATAAGGGTTAACATTCCATTATTAAATTTTCATCAGATTATTTGCCTTGGTTTTTAGATAAAAATAAATGTAAATAGAAATTCCAGTGTTTTCTTTTTACATCTTAATGGATCATCTTTACATAGCTCATAAACTCCTACTGAAAAGATTAATGGATGAGAGTAAAGAAAGGGAAGTATCATTTCTCTTACACTTGATCTTAGCCAAAAGGCCGAGAAGCGATGGTATCATTTCTCTTACAGCAGCTGAAGAAACTCTTAAGCCTAGAGGATAAGTGATTCACCAACTCAACAATGTTATCAAGCACCATGTCCTTTTAGTCTCTTCTACTGCTATCCTCAATGCTGTCATAATTTTCAGGCTGGAAGCAAGAGGCCTGCAACAATTTCAGGCAATATATGCAGACTGATCAATGACCAGAAGAATATAGTTCATCTTTAGTCCCTCTTTTGGGAGAGAGGGAGATTATTCCAGAAGCTGTCCCTCAGAGCTGAGGTGTAATTAGCTTCCTCTGAGATATATAGTGGAGTGGATAAAGAATGAATGTCAGAAGAAAATCTGGTTTCTATTAAGAAAAAGGGGAAATAGTTTCTGGGGAGCCAACCATTTGTAACCACTCTGTAGCTGAAATAAGCAAATTAACCATACAATCTTGACAATCAAATGGATGAAAGAGGTGAAAGACAGGTAGTTCATATCTATCACTTTGCCCAAATCAAGGCCTGTGGAAGCATTGAAAAAATGAAATCAATGAATCACTATTTCTTCCTGAGAGGCACCATGGAATATCCATTTTCAGGAATAGCTACTTAAAAATTTGTACTACCATATCTTTACAAAGATGGTGTTCTTGACTATTGGTTCATATTAGATATCCTTTTACAAAGAAATAATATATTCATTATTGAATTATAATGGACTTTCTAGACCTTCAAAATATTTAATTTCTGGTAGCTGTTTTATTTAAACAAAATCCAAGAAGGAGTTAAATTGAATATCATTTAAGTCCTGGAATAAGAGGATCATAAATAATTATGAACATTTACATACTTTTAAAATGCAGCTAAGCATTGTATTTAGTCACAGAGAAGGGAAAAGTTGTTTTGACTATCAGCATTGAGGTTGTAAAATGAAAGCTCAAATCAGATGTGGGATGGGGAAAAATGACTGAGAAAAAAATGAGCAGAATGGTAGTATAAAGTAAAGTGAAAATCTATGGGACATATGGGGATCAAAAGCCTGCAGGAATTAGTCAAAAGAAAAGGCATGGGAGATGGTATGGTTCCCCATCTAGTACCCTTCTCAACCTCCAGAACAGCTTTTAATGGTATATTTATATGGAAATGAATCCTTTCTGTACTGTAGTTGCTTTTTGACAATGTAAGTATGAAGTCTTCTAATATAATTTCTATATTTATTTCATTAATACTTGAGGATTTTAAGGAAAATCAATGAGGGAAGAGAACTAATAGTAATTTTTAAAAAAGAAAGATAAATCTCAAATATTAAAAAGTATAAAGTTATAAAGACAATAAAGAATAACATGCCAAATCAAGTAACTAGCATATAAGATCACTATTAGAGCTCACCTACGTATATAAAGTACTTTATGATAAAAGCAGAATACTAAAATAAGAAATTCTTGTTTGATGTAAGTTTTATGTTGGAAGGGACCTCGAAAGCAGTTTAGTTTAATCTGCAACATAGTAGAGGAAAATCCCACAAACACTGCACTGTAACTAAATCAGAACAGGACAAAACACTTGGTTGCTTTGTCTGCTTTGTCAGTGGTAGGCCTATTGGGTTAGCATGACTAGCAAGAATAAGATGTGCTGTCTTAATCTATAACAAAAAATTAAGTAGTAAACTATCACTGGAGTTTGAGTATAATATTCATCATATAACTACTAGTAAATACTCACCTTTCAAAACTGAACATGGGGTTATTAAAGACCAAGAGTACTACTGAGAGTAAATATACTTCTAAACTTTTGAAAGTAATAAAGATAATTATTATGATAGAACATAAAACCCTGATGTCCCTGCCAGAATATGACTGAATTGTTCTGCTCAGCATGGTATTTATTATTTCCTAATAATTGAGGAAGATATTATTAAGTATAAGAAGTCCTTCCTTTAGCTGATGAAGTTAACAATACCAGATTAAAAGGAACTTACCATCAACAATGTAAAAACTCTATTTTTAAAGATGCTCAAATATATTATATTTAACAAAAATTTTTTCTAACTTACCTTTCAAATTATGTTGATATTCAATGGTCTGTTGTAACCCTTTTATCATACTATGAAGAGTAGCACATTCTAAAACATAAAAGAGAAATTTATTTGAAGATTATTTGCTTTCATTTTGGAATTATTCTCTTAAAGTTGAAATACTTAAAATAAGAATATTTAATTGATGATTATGAGATCTTAACAAAGCAACCAGGTATCTAAAAGTAAATTATTTAATAACTTTTTAATCACCCAGACAAGTCAAATGCAATCAGGATTCAGTAATGAGTTTTCTAAGGCATTATAATTCCAGTATAGTAGGGATTCCCTGCAGCACCTGCCCTACAAGTAAGGCATAACTGGAACTGTCTGGGCAACTAAGAGGGGTGTGTCCATGCGAGTTTCCCATGAAGGAACATCCCAAGGACAGAGAGTCAAGGTACATTAAATTTTGTTCAAAGATAGCCAGAGCTCTCTGTGAGGTGTCATTTGAGACAGATAATGCTTTACTTCCTCACTGTCCTGCAATCTGTCCTCTTAGTATTTATGCCTGAGTCCTAGGGCAAGGGAATAGCAATAAAAGAAGTAAAAACAGTGTGTTGAGTTACAGGGCATGAGCAACTTTGGTGCCAATGACTTCTTCCATAATGGGAGATAGAGCCTTCATTGCAAGCATTAGTGCCCTAATATGTGCATAAAAGCTTTCAGTATACTTTTGGGTATCACCAGCAACAGCTAAACCGTTGATAGGTAACAACAGTGGTGAAAACTGTAACTTTAAGCAGTCCACTTGGCTATAAACTCCAGGATAACAAGCATTATTTTCTGTTTTGTTTATTATTTCTTCCTAATCCCTACAGCAGTTGTGGTTTATAGTCAGCATTTCACAAATATTTATTGTGATTGATCCACAGATAGGCACTATCATAATAAGCTGAAGCAAGAAAGAGATAAGTGGAAAAGCTCCGGCCTGAAAATAATAACATACATTATATTGTTATTCTAAGTGCTTTGTGAATATTAAATCATTTAACCCTCTTAACCCTATGAGGTAGGTCCTAGTATTTGCCTCATTTTATACATGAGGAAACTGACATACAGAAGTTTAGTAAATTGCCCAAGGACACAGTTATAACTAGTAAGTGGTAGAGCTAGAACATGAACCCCAGCAGTCTAGCACTAAAGTCTACAATTTTAACTACTTTACTGACAACAAGAAGATAAGCTGAGAATTACTTCAGAGTAATTTGAGTAGGTTGGAGGCCCTGTAAAGAGAGCAATAACAGAACCAGAGAAAGGCTCTTTGTGACAATTATTGCTATCACATTTTTACTATAAGGTTAGGAAACACAGGTTGCACTAGTTTTAAGTTTACAATTATACCAGCTAAATATATAATAATTAAAACTTCATAAAAGAATAACAATATTTTTTAAAAAGAAATATAACTTTAAGGTTTAAGGGCAATTTCACCTTTATATGCTTGACTTAACAGCTAATAAATATTGAGCATTATTCTCTTTCTTTCCGTTTTAGAGGCCCATGACCAATATTCAGCTGGTATGCACTAGTATGAGACATTGACTAGCTGCCATTCTAATTGGCATCTGTTTTGATGGTTAAATATTAAATACCACATTTTGTATCGAATACTAAAAAGTCGTCTAGGTATAATAATGGTATCATTTACTGAATGTGTACTCTGCCAGGCATTATGCTAAGTACATTATAAACATTACCCCAATTAGTATACAAAACGATATTGAGAAGTTGGTATCATCATCCTAATTTTACAAAGGCAGGCATCCATAGAGGTCTGGTTACTTGCTAAAGATTCCACAGTTAGTAAATGGAAGGTATAGACTTAAACACAGGTTTTTTCAAGTCCTGTTCTCTTAATCTATTTATCCAATACTTCCTCAGGAATTGTAAGATATGCTGATGCAACCAGAAAACTGGAGTAGGAGGAAGTGGATTAGAGTTTCCCCTTCTTCACTTTCAAGCTAGGACTCTGAGTAAGCTACTTCACCTATTTGAGCTATATATCCTTCATCTGGAAAATAAAAGTATGGGTAATACATATTCTACTATACATATAAGACTATTCTCATGAGATTTTTACGACAACCAAATGAGAAATATACTTTCTAAATTCACTCACAAATATTTATCATTGTTACTGGTTGCTGTTATTATTTCTCTCCGTTGTGTCCCACAACCATTTGTATATATCTCTTTTCTCCATTTATAACTTTGCATTTTAGTTATTTGTGGGTTCTCCCACTAGATAGTGAACTTTCAGATGAAGATGTTATTTTTTAAATTTTGATATATTTTTTTGCATCTAATATGGTGACTATTTCATAGGTGTTCAACTGTTTTTTTTACTTATTGACTAAACGAAAGAACCAGTACTGTGAGGGGATAATGCAAAACTTCAACTTTCAGTGAGAGGTCCCACACTCAGTCTTCATGTACACTAAATTATTTTGCAGAAGTAAAAGCTTTATGCAATTATAAAGTTCTACTATTGTGGGTTTTCACTTCTATCTAAACCCCTTCTATCATTCCCACCACTGACTCAAACAAAGTTCCCACTAGCCTCCATTTTTTCTCTTGCTATTTCTCAGTAATAGAATGATGGTTAAATTACATTTGCCATTACCCACTTCATATATGTTACTGTGTTAGCTGCTACAATTTAAAAACTGAGGGAGCATAGATTAGACTATTACTTTCTTTGTGTCTTTTAGAGGCATGAATCCAGCAATTCATGAAATACGGCTAAAGGTACCTAGGTAATCAGCAAATTGAAAACAGTTCTGAAACTTAAAAGTATACTATTTCAAAAATTTGTATTTTCACAATTTGAACACAAGGTGGCTCTCCCAACACATTTAAAACAAAAACAAAAACAAAAACAAAAAACAAAGGAAACTGGCTCAATAAGGAATTGTTCCTAAGGTAGAATACCATTCTTCATTTTAGAATGGCTTTTAATTCTCTTTTCAAACATTCACATTATCATTTCTGTTGAACTTTATAATGCAATTGGAAAAATACTACTATCTTACTCAATTCTGAAAAACTACAGCTCAGAATATTAAGCTACTTTTTATACTATATAATTTAGTAAATCTATTATTATTTTGAGCTCAAATATAAGCTCTACCATTAACTAGCAATTTGGGCATAAACACCTATTTTGTAAAGTAGTTGGAAATGTTAAATATAATTATGTGTGAAAAGAACTTTTTACAGTACTTGGTCCTCCGTAGTAATATTATTTATCTTGAACTGGCAAAAAAATTCTTTATCTGGTTATCAAATGTGGGAAATAAAACATCAAGAGATCATTTATTATTGTTGAACAAATTCAATCACATATAAGGTTTGTTCTTCCTCTCTAAGCGAATTAGTATATACTTGGCTCTAAAAGTTGTCATTCTTGTTTTTTTTTTTTTTTACTTCTGCTGCGAAAAGGCCATTAGATTTAGAATAAGTAGAATTGAATTTTTAAAAGGTATTTTTTTTTCAAACATAAAATACACATTAAAACCTAAGTACTGGGAGAAGTGACACTCTCTCCAATCTCTGTCCCCAAACTAACCAGTTTCCTTCCCCCAAAGCAAGCACCTCAGAGTGATATCACACTCATAGTGAGCAGCACCTCATCGAATAGAGCCCAGGCTCCCAAGGTTTCCTGCCAGCCAGCTGGCTGCAGAGAAGGCACGGACTAAGTGTGGGGTGCAGCTGGGATGGCGGCCCCTAGAAGCTGAGTGACTCAGCTCAGGGTGTCTCAGTAGTAAGGGAAAAGTGTCAGGCTGAGACAGCCTACTTTTAACATTAAAATTTTTGACCCATCTGAAATTTCTTTTGGAGTAATTGTGAGCCAAGAATTCAACTGTATTTTTCCCCCTGGTTTTAAAGGCCTGGGTTGATTCTTGGACTTGCCATTTCTTAGCGGAGTGGCCTTAGGCAGGTTATTTAACTTACTGTATCCTATGTTTCTTTATTACTCAGATAGAGTAATAATACCAGTCCTATCTGTCTATCAGTGCTATATTAAGGATATAATAAAATGATAGTCTGGAAAGTGCTATGCGAATTTAAAATAATTTACTAATTTATGGGGCAATAGTGATCACTGTTATACCAAAAAACACTCTCATTAGAATTAGTATTTCTTCAGGCAACAAAGAACTAACCTTCTTTAAGTGAGACCTCCTTTGTTTGCATTGCTTTTAATAAACAGTTAGTTTTTTCCAACTGTAAATCCAGTATATTGTTCTTTCCACTGGTTTCTATCATTTTCTGTAGAAGAAACAATATATATTATTACCAAATCAATGTTGCTACTTTGATTTTTTACCTAAGCTTATAAAGAATAATGAAAACACAAACTACTTAATACCTGAAAGTCTAATAATTGACATATATTTTTAAATAAGCCAGCTTATTTACCTTTTATTTTAAAAAATTAAAACATTTACAGTTATGAAAAGTTATAAAAAATAAAAACATAATATAACCTGAACCCCCTTCTTTCCAACTATTTGACCCTTAGTCTATGGTGAACAATTCCTTATATAAGTTTCCAAAATATTTTATGATTATACAACTATAGGAAAGGATCATATTATATTATGCTCTGTACCTTGAGTGTTCCACTTAGTATTATTATCTTGGAAATGATGTCATATAAGCACATATAGGTCTACCTCATTCTTTTAAATAGCTGCATGGACTTTCATTTTTGGATATTCTTCAATTTATTTAGCTAGTCTATTGAGGATAATTTGTGTTGTTTCCACTTTCCTGCTATTGAAGACAATGAATAAACATTCTTGAACATATATATCTCTTTGGTATCTTTGTAAATAGTATAATAGCCACCATGTATCCTTCAAATACCTCCAAGAATCATTAATTCATGACCAGTCTTCTATCATCTATACTTCTACCCACTTCCCTATTGTCACTACTTCTGAATTTATCTCAAAGCAATTCCCTGACATTATATTATTTTATATATAAATATTACCATTTATATGTATCTAGGAGATGTCTCTTAAAAATACGACCACAATACCATTATCATATGAAAAAATAAATAGTATTTCGTATTTAAACTGTTTAAGAATATGATAGATATTTCCAAATTAATCTCCAAAAACTTTGTACCAATTCCCTTTCCGTCAACAGCGTTAACTCTTTTCTCTCTTCTTTCTTATATTGGTAAGAATCAGTTGATTGAGAAAACCTAAGCTCATTGTTTTAAAAAAGCTCATAATGTTACCTCGAAATACCCATTGTAATGAAAATTCGTTTATTGTGGCCATACTACGTGAAGTTGAAAAAAAAAAAAAGGAATAGAGAAGAATGATAAGGAGAGAAAATAGAAGTAGGTATTATTACTCCTTCCACTTATGCTTCACAAACCACCTCTCCAAATCTTTAATTTATCCATCTATATTTTCTTGATAGCTATTCTTACTCCTCTCCCAGGCAGAGGAGGGGGAAGAAAACCTAATATATGCTTGTGGATTTGGTCTGCCATGTAATTTATCCAGAGTTGGGGAGGGAGAATTTCTAATGGTAAGAAAGTAAAAGAGGAGGAAAAGGGAACAGATAGAATAGGAAAGACTAAAAAAAATTAGAGCTAGTCATAATGGTAAGAAATTGAGGATTCGGTGTATTTCAGTTCTTACTAAATCATTCCTGAGTTTATGGACATCTTGGACATTTAAGTATATATTTTCCCATTAACTTTAGCAAAAGTATATCAATTATTTGTTCCCTTGCCCCAGAAACATTTTGATGCATTAGTACAAATAAGCCCAAACCATATATTTTAAGTACAGATTTTTAAAATGAGAAAGGGCTGAGCAAAGTACGTTTTCATTATCTTTACCCTGCTCAATTTTGGCGGGTATATTTTTCTTTCTTCCCAGTTCCTTCCATTGGCAAACTGTTCCACTTTTCATGATATGCTAAAACTGTTTGATATCTTTACATACCTTTTCTATCTGTGAGAAGTCATTTATAAGTTTGTCAAGATTCACACTGCTTATCTTCTTCATACATCCTTCACTGCTTTGATTCATGTCTAAACAGGTGCAGAGTAAATGTGTTAAAATAAACAAATAAAATCTAAAGCACTACAATAGTGGTAATGACTAATACTAAAGTTTCTGTACTCCACTCATAGAGCACCTACTTGAGCTCCACTGCACTCAGAAAACTTTCGTTATACCCATTATTATCAATAGTCAAATGATAAGTCTTCTCCACTCCTCTCCCCTGCCACCTCAGCTGAATTATCTCTAAACAAATCTAAAATTAGTGCAATTATATGTGCATACATAAAGGTCATCTGTCCCTACTATACAAAAAATTAAATATATCACGCTTAACTTTCATCTCCTTGCCATCAGTATGGCTGGACTTAAAATCTGCTACATTACTAAATCTGATGACTGACCTTTAAATATAGGTATTCTCAATTTAAGAGATTTAAAATATTTGTTTAACTATCACACTACAAATATTTTTTGCTGTATTTCTGGTACTGTGCTTACTGCTATGAACTGAATTGTGCCCCTCTCCCTGCCTCCAAAGTCAAATATTGAAGCTCTAAACCCCAAAGTGACTGTATTTGGAGGTAGGGTCATTAGAAGATAATTAAGGTTAAATGAGGTCATACAGGTGGCGCCCTTATCCAATAGGACTGTGGCTGTATAAGAAGAGAAAGACTATGCTTTTCTGTTGTCATGCTAAGAAAGGACTAACTTTGCAACCTTGTCTCTGCCATCCATCAAAGAAAAAGAGGGAGGGAAGAAGGGAGAGAGAGAGGAAGGAAGGGAGAGAGAAAGAGAGAGAGAGAGAGAATCTTGCTTTCTCTCTCCATGTGCTCACACTGAGGAAAAGCCATATGAGCACAGGGTGAGAAGGTAGCCATCTGCAACTCAAGGAGAGAGCTCTCACCTTGAGGGTCCAACCCTACTGGAACCTTAATTTTGGACTTCTCAGCCTTCAGAATTGTGAGAAAAAAAATTTCTGTTGTTTAAGCCACCCAGTGTGTAGCATGCATATACTTAGTTTCATATTTTGTTTGGTAACCTGTTTGTTGAACAAAAGACATATGGTATTAATATGCTCAAAGAAATCACTCAGTGTTTTTATTCTCTTGTTATTTTGTGTAAGAATACATTGGGTATAGCTAGCTGACTGTTAAAGTGAATAAGAGTTTCAGTTTTAGTCCTATAGAACCACTTATAAGAAGTCCAGTAAGGATGGAAAAATTGACTTTTGCAAACTAGCCAGCGTTTATATTTGGGGTTAGAAGAATGTCTAGAAGAATCAGGATTAATACAATCTAAAAGTATGAGATGCTTATCTTTAGATTTTTATCTAGCAAAGGGTATAGATAAAATATAAGTTTAAAATTTAGGTATTCTAGATTGAGGAAAGAGCACATGCCACTGCATGATGTATGAAAGTGGCAGTGGCAACTAGTCCAAAGCAAAAGGTAAATAAAATCCCTAAAATAATTACTGAAAGTAATTTTGGGTGGCTTATTATTGTTTAAAATGAGATACATCAAAATATAGATATTATTGACAATTTGTTACTTCATAAAAAATCCAATTTCCTTCTTTTTTATGTTATATTACTTTAACAACTATTAGTGGTTTATAAATCTAAAAAAAAATCTTAGATGTATATTTTCAGTTTATTGAAATATTATCCTCTATATCACACATACAGTAAAACTATATATAAAATCTCTTAAATAGTCAAAGCTTGATCCTTAAGGCAGGAGAATAATTGTAATAAAATTCCATAATAAATACAGTAAATTCCATTAGGGGTAAAAATTTTAAATCATCACTATTTGATATACTATTAATGTTTAACAGAACTACAGGATAATCTAAAGTAGTTAATGCAAAACCCTCCCTCCTTTTTCTTTCTTTTTAGTTCCTAATATTTTAAATAAAAAAAGGTTTCACTAGGGTTGTCTCAAATGTAGCTCCTGAACTAAATTCATTTTCATTTCAGCTTAATTTTCTTCCAGTTGCTTTCCCCTAATGTTACCCTTGGAGTATTTTTCCATGTAAAACCATCACTAATATTTCTAGCAGTTATTGTATGCTATCTTTTTGTCACACTGACCACACCATTCATTTCTAGGTGTCTTCATTGTCCCTCCTCCAATCTCCTACGTCAAGGTCTCTCCAGTGGACATGGTCTTCTTACCCAGTGAACTAGGTGACCAGATCGTGATTCAGTGCTTGCCAAATTCTTTGATTAGAAACTGAGACTGACTTGGGACTTTCACAGCCCAGTTGCAACCATCTCCACAGATGGGTGGCACCCCTATGGCCTTCTTCGGTTTCCACTGGCCAACTTGCATCCAGGCCTCCCCTTCTCCTGGACCCGCAGCCTGGGCCTGAGCACCCTGAAGCCGGGCTCAGATTACCTCTTTTTCTCTCCTCCGTGCTGCCCTCCATGATTCACTCTCAGTCCCGGGGCCCACCCAGGGCTCCTGGCTCCCTCTACCCGTATCCTGGTGTCCTTAGGAGCCCAACTCAAACGCAGAATGAGCACCAAAGACATGAGAGAAATGGCTGCGTCAAAACTCTGTTCTGACCGAGGAGACTGTGAGGAGATGTGGTGAAAAGAATATCCACGGAAAAAGTGGGAATTTCATATCCGCCAAAAGAGTCTGGAGTGTTACCTACTGTTGCTCGCAGTCTCCCCACGGTCTCCCTCGTCGCCTCCTCAGGTGCCTGGTCCGTCCCTGATTGCCCTCCCCTCCCCAGGAAGCAGGTTCCCTCAACAATGGGCCCGCCCTTCTCCTGGCCCAACCTATGCCTTGCCCGAGTGCCCTACCTCCAGCCTTACCTCCTTGGCTCTTGCTCCCGTCAGCATCTAGCGCTTCTTAAGAATTTTCATATGATTTCTGGAACATGACTCAATACCCAGCTGCTAGATCAATAATTATTTCCCTAACCGAAGAATAAATCACTTATTATAATCTTTAAAGATCTTTCAAGAGCTGAAACTTGAAACTTCTGGCTATCCAAGTAATCTTTCCCTGATATTAGTAACAACACATAGAGATATTGGAAATGGCCTTTTGAATTGCTGGTTCTATCCAATTAGCACATATAAAATGTTTCATGTCACTCATATCATAACAGTTATTGAAACAAGCCCATTTTAAGATCCACCTAAATGCTACCTTCTCTATAAGGCACTCACTAATCGTATCAATCAGCAGTGATCTACCTTTCCTCACTCTCTACTTTTATTACATTTTGGAGCATGCAGGCCTCTTGTGGCATTTGTTAGAGCTGCTTGAATGGATATCTCTCCTGCTGTATTATCACCTCCTTTGTCATATCTCTATCTCTATCTATCATCTATCTATCTATCTATCTATCTATCTATCTATCTATCTATCTATCTATCATCTATCATCATGCCTATAGTACCTAGCATAGTTAGAATACATAAAAAGGAACCAACACGCTAGAAATAAATCAAGAAAATTTAGCTTGATTTTTCTAGTTTGAAATGAGTCACAAGCTTCTCTTTCAGTTTATAGATGTTAGCATTTTCTTTTTTCAAAGAATCCTGGTGAGTTCAAAATACGTCTTTCAATGAGAGACTATATGAGCTCCCCATGATTTCATCTTTAAAAAGGGAATGTCTTTTACCATTGTATTCACAGTTTTATTCATCAAATACCATCTGATTGAGAAACAGAAAGGATTAACTGAACTGCCTGGGAGAGAAATTTTTCTCAGAAACTGCCTGAGAGAGAAATAACTTACATTATTATGCTATACTAACAAAGGGAGGATAAAGAAAATAATCTTAGAATCCATTAAAATGTACCTTGATTTAGAAAATAAATGCATATATACCTACACAACTGAAAAAAAATCAGAAGCTACTGATTTATGTATGTAAGGATTTTAAGATGAACTACATATCGATGATTTTTAAGTTGCACAGAAGTTCACTTATTAATTCATTCCAAAATATTTGTTAAGTATTTGCAAGGTACTGGCTACTGAGGGTCTAGACACTAAAGACAGTAAGCCAAATAAGACACTTTCCTTCTGCTTTGGATTGCTAGTCTCATAGGATTGCCTTTTTAAGATCATCAGCACTTACCCATCTGTTTTTTTTTAAGAAATGCTTGTTGAGCACCAACCATGTTCTAGGATCTATGAGAACACTAGGAATAAACAAACACACAGTTTCTGACTCCAGAGGACTTATAATTTAGAAAGGGAAATATTTAATAAACAAGTAAATGACAAATAAAAGTTGTAACAGGTGCAAAGAAAGAAGCACAAATCCATGCGATTGATTTAAAAAGTGAATGAGAGTTGCTTTAGATATAGTGATCAGAGAAAGCCTCTGAGTAGTTAAGATGAAAGCGAGACCTGAAAGGCATTGAAAAGTTATTTGTGGGCAACAGACAAATGCCAGGGTTGCCCATTTCCCTCCTGCTTGCTCTCTTGACATACTTCTCCCTGCTCTAATTCCTCTATCTGATTCCCATATTTCAATATCTGCTTATGAGCCATATTGTCTTGGCTTCACCTGCAACTTCAGATCCCAGTTCTGTGGCTCCCTGGCTAGTCTTACTTGCAGTAATTAGGTCAAAGACATCCTGTGCACCATGTCTATGACTCTATGGAACTATGTTGGTTGGACTTGCTCCCATCCTTTCCCATGTGGAGAATGGAATTTGGATATAAAAAAAAGTATTTGATTGGCTATAGCTTAAAGCTTAGTTAAACACTGGCAAAATATCTTCTTAGGGGGGAATGGGACCGAAAGATTTTATGGCTGGACCTAGATTGTAAAAAAAGTTGATGAGGAAAATCCAATATCAAATTTTTTCTTAGAGAAGGCTAAATGTGGCTGGAGGTGCCAGGCTCCAAATCCTCTGAGCAGAACTGGCTATATAATTTGTGGGGCTTTATACAAAATGAAAGTATAAGACTCCTGTTAAAAAACATTAAGAATTTCAGGACAGAACAGCAGAACATTAATACAAGTGCAGGCCCTTCTTGGTGCAGGGTCCTGTGCTACTCTACAGGTCCCACATCTATGAAGCTGGAGCTGTCTCTAATGCTTACATTCTCAGCCCACATTTACCTTCTTCTCGTTCCCCTGTTGTTCATTTGTGTGGCTTGGCAGTTTAGAGGCTTTAATCTGTATAGTGGGAGTGCTTGAGATGCAGAAGTAGAGGGAGGAGCAGCGCCTCCTGTTGACTTCACCAAGGCATTCTAAACCTCCTGGGAGGAATGTAGGCATCAACCAGAGTCCTTGTACTTTGTCACTGTCAGTCACTGTTTGTGAACCAGTGTAAAAAATTCTTTAAAAATGAGCCTAGAAAATATTGTTAATGGGCTGTTCAAAAAGACACAGGTGAATGTGGTTATTACAAAAATTTCTTTGTTAGTGTTGAGGGAGGAGGCTTGCTTTTTTCTGATGGTCAAATTTGATGGAGTCAGGATACAAGGTGGAGTTAAGGTCACTAAGTCAATTTGTTCTTTTCCATTCAAAGTTTTATGCCAAAGATCAAACGGATTGATTAAAAGCGTGACCTATCAAAACTTGAATTCTTGCCTTTAAACTCTGGTTCTGCCACTTTTGAGCTATGTGATTTTGAGCAAATCACTTCACTTCTCCATACCTCAGTTTCCACATTTAGGGATACTATAATGGAGATAACAGAGTTGAATGAAGATGATGTGGGTAAATAAAGGGCCTTGTAAACTTCAATAACCATTTGTTAGTATATTATCATTACCTAGCTGTTCATTAAATGTTTGCTATGTTGTTATCATCATCATCTAGTTCATTGTTTCTGACCACAAAACAGGCTGTCATATGAATTCATCCATTCTGTTTATGCAGCCTTTTGATGATGGACAACACACAGACTCCAATTCTCTGCTACATCATTTTCCCTTATAAACCTTTTCAAGAGTTTCTCGGAAGCACACACAAACAAATAAGACTGGCAGGTCACGGGGTATGTGTTTACTTGGTTCCACTAAATGGTGCTCAATTGCTCTCTAGAATGGCTGTAGCAGTTTCTACTGCCGCATAATTGAGGCAGGAATATGAAGGCTTAGACATCTTGGGATGATTTGGGATAATTTTGAAGGGCCGTTCCAAATCCATAGTGGGGTCAGCCAAGGCTTTCTTGGGTCTGCATTGCATCTTGACTTCTTGTTTTGCCCACTCCTGCTTCCTTCTCCTTCCTGTCACAGATGTTGCTCACAAGGGCTCTCCCTGATAAGTAGTTTGCACGCTAAACTCTGCTCAGAGTCTGTTTCTTAGAGAACTTGACTTGAGACTCCATGCTATTTTTCAACCAAATTATAAAACACAAAGAATTTAATACATTTACATTATGTTAAATTATCTGAGTGTTCAATCACAATAAATGGATACAACACACTAATGAGAAGTCCACCTAATTTTGTCACACTATTGAAATGGTTGTTTTTAGGAAAATACATTCTGTTCTTCATTTTCTTCCCCTTTCTCTATTAAAGGAAGTAAAATATTGAAGGGCAGCAGAATGTGCCACCCCAAAATATGCCTCTTTGGCATAAGAATTATTTTTGAGTTGATTATTTTGAGAAAATGCAGACATATAGTTAAAGGCTCTGAAAACAGAGTAGAAGTTACCGTTTTATAAGTGTACTTTACATTAGAAGGAAGGCCTATACCAGGAGGAGAGCTTCATCAGAGATAACTTCACCTGAGAGACTTATCTACTTGGCAGGGCAACCTTTGTTCACCAAACATTTCATTTTCTCTTTTTAACTTCCTATACATTGCCCTCCTCCCCTTTGGAGCCCTAGACTCCTATCACTTTCCTTAGCTTAGGATGGTACATAAGCCTAAATCTTCTGGCTGCCTTTTGTGGGGCTTCTAAAAACATATTAAAATTGTTTTTTCTCTGTTAATCTGTTTTATGTCAATTTAATTTTTAGACCAGCCACAGAACCTAGAAGGGTAGAAGAGAAAACCCATCCTCTCCTATTATATTCACACCCTAAAAGTGGATTTTCTGACTCTAGCAAAGATACCTTATTTATTAAAAATAAATTCATTATAATGATTCATTTATAAGTCAATGAGTTATATTTCTGATACTGATATAATAGGAAATAGTCCATTATTTTAGACTTAGTAGGACTGCTAGTCAGAGACTAGTAGCATAATGGAACTAAGGACTATTAAATGTCACCTTTCAGTTGAACCCATTTGAGAACCACTCAGAAATATATCTTACTGGGATGGGATATAATGATTTTAGACAATCAATTAACTTCTTAGACTACTTTGGTGTTGTTAAAAGATAAAATGAGGCATATTAAAAATTTTAAGAGTTTATTTAAGCAGAAATCAATTCCATTGGGCAGTGCCAAATCAGAAGTGGTTAGGAGGGCTTTATCATCAAAGAGAAACAGCAAAAGCAAAGCAAGGAAATTATTGATTGGCTAAAGCTTTAGGCCTAGTTGGCTGTTTGTGATTGGTCATCCTTAGGTTTTGATTTCTTAACCTTACAGGCTTAGATTTTGGTTTGCTTACATAAGCCACCATAGCATTAGAGTCACCTCAGTCTAATGGCCTTGTTTAATTAATTTAACAGTAAAATTGGACTTGTCTTTTGTGAGCATTGACAACTATGAAGCTCAGTCAATAACAATACATCAAGCAAGATCTTTAGAGGTAAACACCACAAGAGGCACCTTCCAGGAAATTTCAGTCTGAGCTTATTTTGCCTACCAGTAATGTTTCCATACTATTGCCCATCCTTCCCAGTTCTCTTTCCACTATATTACCACAAAATGTAGTCCAAAAATTGTGAAAATCCAAGACCATAGAGGAAGAAGCTGCTAATTCTGCCTATCGATGATGGGGAAGATTTTAGAGTGGAGGTAATTCTTATAGGTTTGAGCCTGTTATAGAAGTATAGGTAAGAGTCGTTCAGATTGCATAAGTAAAAAGATAATGTCAACAGGCTTGCTGTCTTTGCAGGGAGTTCTTGCTGACTCTCCTCGAGAATAGAAATCTTGGAACAGGCCAGAATCTTTAAGTCACGCCCTCCGGAGATGATCTTGTTTGAGAACTCAGCCTGATAGGGATGCTTTATGAGGATTGAGACTATTCAGCAGAATCAGAATTTCTCCATTAGGCTGAGTCAGAAAGTAAAAGGGAGAATATTGAGAGTCAGAGCCACAGGAATAGGGTGAGATAATTAGAGGGGAGGAATCACCAGATGAATGCCTCCGTGGAACAATAAGAGTTACTTAGAGTTGCTGGTGGGTCGCTCTTGGCTGTGTAGCAAAGACTGTGAAGTCCTTTGCTTCTTATAAAGTTGATTTGTGTGTTGGGACCCACAAAATGGATGCCACCTTAGTGGCCTGGCCCATTTTACAAATCTAAACCTAAGTCAACTTGCACTTAAAGGAAACACCTGAAATGAAACCTAACCTACAGCAATAATAATCCTCCAACTCAGCTTTAGCTCGCTCACCTCACCCTACAAAATAGGACCTGTTGGCCTTATAAGGAAATCCACAGCCTCAATCCTGTTCTTCTAATACCCAATAAAACTTGCTCTTGTCCAAAATCCCTCTGACAGAGGGCTCTACTGCTTGCAAGGCACTGTACTTTCTCAATCCATGAATTGTTTTCATTTGAATTAAGGACATTAAATGCACTGCTAATGTTTTAATTTGTCATTGGATATTTCCTTATTTTTTAATGTATGTATTAAGATCCATCAGATGATGTAGTAGATTAAAAATGGCAAAAAATTTACTGAAGCTCCTGCCCTCAAGTGGTGGGTCTATTTCATCATCTCTTTAATTTAAATTGCCCTTGTTACATTGCAGGAGGAGTGTCATGAGATTTTCCAGCCTAGGTTTCAAGGGACTTTGTGTATTTCACTCTCATCTTTTTTTCACTCCCTTCATGTGAGCAACCCTGAGTTACTCTAGAGGCCACGTGGAAGAGGCGTTCTAGGCAACAGCCTGCCAAATGCCCAGTAGATAAGTGTGTCTATCCTAGACCATCCAGCTCCAGCCAAGTCATCAGCTGACAGTGGATGAATGAATTAGTGAGCTTAGCCGAGACAGGCAGAAAAACTGCCCAGCTGGGAACTGCCCAGATAGCTAACCCACTAACTTGTGAGCTAATAAATGATTGTTCTTTTAAGTCACAAAATTTTGGAGTGGGATTTTAGGCAGCAAACCTGAGTAATTGCTATCATTTGAAACATGACAGAGCATAAAATATCTGCCACGGAAAAATTTTTGACTATTTTTTTCATTTATTGCTATTTTTCAGAAATAACTTTCTTTTAAGTTAGGTAAAAGATGGCTTTCCTAATCTGATGCAAACAGGGGGACAGTTTAGGAGACTGAGGCATGGGATAATCTGAACCTGAACTAAGGTAGTGGAAGTGAGGATGTTAATAAGAGAATAGGTTAATGGATATTTCAGAGACTTCCAAGTCACATTCCTTAGCAGGCCTATTGATGAAATTTTCATTTTACAAATATTTTCTCTATTGTGCATAATTACAGATTTGTGTGCCAACAATTGTCCTGAACAATCCTAACAACTGAAGCTGCTGGAAAAGTCCTACATTCTGCAATAACTTGGGTTTAACCCTTCAAAGCACTTCTCATACGAGTAAAGACAGTAATTCAGAGATCCTTCTGAAACTTTCTTCTTGCTACCCTAAGTAGTGATGTGGTGTACTTGGTAGGTGAAGAACTTACTGTGGTGAATTAAACATAAATTAAGATGACTCTTAAGTAAATAATTTAACTTCTGGAGAGTTACTCAGGAAAAAAAAACATTTTATCGTATGCTTCAGTCAGCTAAAATTGAACAGATGTAAACAAGAAAAACCTTCTTTAATCGATGCCCTGTGGCTGCACCACCTGAGAAAACTGGCTGGATTCTCTTTTCTAGACTGGTGGTCCAGTACCAATAGCCCGAACTGGGCAAGTGGCTAATGCCTCTTTCTACACGTTAAACTTAGTAGTCATTTGCTCTTCCAACATGAATTTCTTCCATAAATCTCAAAGGGTCAATTCAGAATGTAATAAACTTAAAAGAAGCTGGGCATAGATGTCCACTTAATACCAATAGGCAATGAGGAAAATAAAGGAAAAAATGATAATCTAGAATAAAAAAGGAAGAAACTTCTTCACTTAGAAAAGATTTTAGTATATATAATTAGTATATATAACTTC
Organism: Eidolon dupreanum; assembly: GCA_028627145.1. Taxonomy (NCBI): domain Eukaryota; kingdom Metazoa; phylum Chordata; class Mammalia; order Chiroptera; family Pteropodidae; genus Eidolon; species Eidolon dupreanum. Next base: position 81,729,785 of record CM053501.1, read on the forward strand.
ATTTGTTGTCAACCCAGCTAGTTTCTCTGAAAATTTCAGTATATTGTTTATGGTAGGTGATTGACTACCACCCCCCACCCACCTGCCCACAGACAACACGTGGATGAACATGGAAACCTGAGCCAAAACGGGCAAAGTCAATTCTCCCTCTCAATATTTGAACCACGTGGAAGCTGCCTCTTTCTTCCAGTTGTACTAGGGAATAGGAAATCAAATTTTCAGGGAGAGAGAGAGAGAGAGAGAGAGAGAGAGAGAGAGAGAGAGAGAAGAGGAGAGGAGAGGAGAGGAGAGGAGAGGAGAGGAGAGGAGAGGAGAGGAGAGGAGAGGACACTGAGGCTGAAACCAAACAATGGAATGAAATTTCTTACAGGATTTGACACCTGTTCTATTTCTCATTTCAATTCTTCATTCCTGTTCTTGCATTTTATGAGATACCATCATGACTTTTTAAATTCTCCTTTTTTTCTTAAGCCATGTCTTTGGTTTCTGTTACTTGCAACCAAGAATTTTAACTAAAACAAAGGAACAATGAGGTAAGATAACAGGGAAGGAAGTAAAAGATATATGAAGAGATCAAATAGTAATTCATGGTTTTAAGAATCTCCAAAACAATCTCAGGACTAAAATGTGTGTTGGGAAAAGGCCCTTTGTTCCTTCCCTGTGCCATATTACTTTGCATTATTCCTTAGCTTGGATGGGCTGAGTATGGACATAAGAGATGCCGATTTGGGGGGTTTCGGTGGTCTGGAATATGTCAGACTAATCCTTCCAAAGTATAAAAATAGTTATTGTACCTTGAACTGTGAGCACTAAAAATATTTGATGAAATTTTTTTTTTTTTTTTTTTTTTTTTTGGAAACAGTGTATATTGTGTTTGAATGTGCTGCTCTGAGAAGTTTTTTTTTTTGTAACCCATAAGACTACTGGATTTAGGTGGGCCCAGAGTAAGAAAAGACACTTCAACAAGTCCAGGCTATAATACAAGTAGCTCTGCCGGTTGGGAGTTATAACACAACAGGTTCAGTAATACTCAAAAGTTTCTGTGGCAATGGAGATACTATATAGAGTTTCTGATTAGTGTTGATAAGAGAACCATAGTGCACATCCCTATAGCTTTGGAGCAAACTGTGTCTTCTTCTGCCACTAACTATTCTTTGAGAAATAGTTTCTGGGTCGAACCTGAACCCTGGCAGAATCTGAATGCCTGGCCATGGGATGTTAAGTGACCATGCAACTAAGTGACCAATCATGAAGTATGTGTTAACAAGCCCATCACACCAGAGGCTGGGAGTGTACAGTAGCAATCCATCATCAGGTGGAAGTGGTATAAGAGACCGAGTTCAAGCAGACACTGAATACACATGTAATTTACATGAACAGAGTTCAGACTTTTACCACTTCTCTTTCTGCTTTGCTTCCTCCCCTTTGATCTGCATGTGTAGTCTCATGAGCAACTCCTTGTAATTAGTTGGCTAAAGAGGGAAAGATTCAGGTCTGGTACAAATAATTTTGCATGATATGCTAGCACCAGCCACATTTACAGTCATAATCAGGAATGTTCTAATAAGAATAGTGAAGGAAAATTCTTCCAATGGGCGGAAGTGTGAGTACATTTGGCTGTCTTTTTTTTTTTCATGCCTCCTACTGAAACCTTTCTCAAATACTCCAGGCAGATCACTTCCCTCCTTGAGCTCTTGTAATGTGCTGTGTATAATGCTAATATTGATTTATCACTGTATCACGACCGACTACTGGTTTGACTGTATCTCAAGGGTAGTCTAGACGGCAGAGCCTATGCTAGATTCATATCCTCTTCATCTAGAAAATCCTTGGTGCACACTGGTACTCAGTAACTGTTCTTAAAACCTCTTTCTGGTGTTGGCTCCTAGATGACTATCTGTGGATATATTTGTTCCTGGGATCAGGGAGGCATGACAAAGATATGTTGCATAGAAAGAAGATTGACTTTGGAGACAGAGGGAGAATCCTACCTCTGTTACACTTTGAGGAACTTCCTGAAACTCAATGTCTTTACCTTTCAACAGTGAAGGAAGATAATACTGACCTTGTACTGTTTTACAATTATCTGGGGTGGGAAAAGGGGTATGAGACAAACTAACCTTTGTGGAAGTAGGGCAAGGTTTTTCTAAAGGACAGGTCATCACATTTTGATGGTTTGAAGAAAGATGAGTTCTCAGAGAGAAAGGTGGGCCTCAGGAAGGGAGGTGGGGGAGGCAAGGGCTTGGGGAGTGTCCATGAGAGAAATCCATATTAAAGGTTTCCTTTTTTCATGTGTGTTCACAAGCCTTTACAGATAAAAATGAAATTTCCCTGATAATGTTGTAATTGTCTCAAGTTAATCATAACTTTAAAAATTTTTTTAATATAGTATATTATTTAACCTAGCATATCCAAAATATCTTCATCTCAATATGTAATCAAATAAAATATATTAATGAAATATTTTATGTTCTTGTGTTTTCGTATTAAGTTTTAGAACTCTGGTGTGTATTTAACATCTATAAGACACATGTGGCTAGTGGATACCATACTGAACAGCACACTTTTAGATTATCCACCCAGGACCCTCATTCAGCAAATGGAGAAACTGAGGCCCAGTAATGGGCACTCACTAGCTCCTGGGAATACAGGCTGCTGGCTTTATCTTACATGACCCAGCCATGTAAGGCATCCATGGTCCTCCACTGCCTGCAAAGTAGCCTTCAGCACAGCACCCATACCTGGCCTCCCCGGGGGGGTGTTGCCCACATGTGGATCAGGCTTGAGGTGGTCTGCACAGTCTTTTGTTTTACTGGCCCGTGATCAACTTCTGAGGGAGAACTAGTTGGAAGCATGGGGTTTATAAGCAGGGAGGGAATACTTGGGTCTGCTTCTTTTCTTACAACCCCTACACTGAGTGGCTGGAATAAGACCACAAATCACCACCTTTCTGCACAGCCTGGTTTGGAGATGTTTTGGTGAATAAGGAGAGAAGAGAGAATCAAGAAGTTTGACCTACCCCAATTCACTGTGTCACTAGTTCAAGGAGGTCTATGATCTAGTTCTGTTCAGTGTTTAGCAGCAAACTTGGAGCAAAGGGGAGAGACACAAGATGAAATCATCATGGCTGTACAGTGACTCAGAAGCAGACGTTTGGCAATCTTTATTTTCTCCAGATATTAATCTAGATGGTTGTCCCCAAAGGTCTGGGAAGATGATGCTGTGTTATGTAAAGATTAGCAATATCAAATGTGAACTGTCTGCCTGGATTATTAGTAAGGGCTAACTAATTGGTTGATGTTTGTTATCATTATGTACATCTAATTCTGGGCACAATTATTATTTAGAAGTAGGATAGCATGATCTCTGGAGTGAGAGGGCTTGTGTTTGCAACCTGGTGAGTTTGGTCAAGTTAATTAAACTATGTGTGCCTTGGTTTCCATATCAGTAAACTAGGAATAATAGAATCACAGAATTTACTGCATTGGATTGTTGTGAGGATTAAAATAAACTCACGTATGTAAAGTGTTTAGAACAGTGTCTGGAGCATGATAAGTGCTTCATAAATGTTATCTAGAAATGCCTTCTAGTTATTATAAAAATTGTCATCCATTAGATGGAATTATATAAAGTTGTGTACACTTAGTGAGGTGCAGGAGCTGTTCATGCAGTCTTATGAAATTCTCTCCTAACTTTGTGCTTAGTGATGAAACATTGATAGCTTAAAATTAGTCACATCAGGAGTATTTATATCATGGAAATTGGCAAATACTTTATATCTGGACATTCCCACTCCCTTCCCAAGAATTGGTTGTTAAACACTTACTAGTACAACACTGGCTATGTTTATCAGAAAAAGAAACTTTTGTCTTTAGCAGGTAATTCTTTGGATCCATGAATATTAACAAACAATTTTCCATTTTCTCTACACTGTGAATAGGATCAGAATCTTTTCCCCTATCAAGTAATGTTATAGCTTACATTGTTTTCAGACTACTGGACTAGTCAGAAAGTCTGTATTTTTGTCCTGGCTCTATCATTTACTGGATAATTAATTCTGGGAGAATCTCTTGGGTTTTCTGAACCTCGATTTTCTCTCCTGTAAAATGTTGAAAGTGATGTCTGACTTGCCTACAGTGCAGATATGTTATGTTTAAAAAAATACATATGAAATTGCTTTATAAAAGCAAAATTCTATGAAAATCATTTTTATCACATGATATCATCTAAAGGACAGCTAACAAGAATCATCCCACTTCTGATTTTTGACTACAGTACTATTGGGAAAGCCAATAGGCATACAATTTTTTGACAAATTATTTCACGATTACAGAAAATGCTGGTAACATCTCTTAATGCCCACAGAGCAATCGTGTAGAAATTCTTCTTTAAAAAAATCAATAGAAAATTGCTTTTCTATATATCCCTACATTGACTGCTTCTTGGGACTACTGTGCAAAAATCTATTGTGTTTAAAGTTCCATCTAGGTGATTTTTTTTTTTTAACTCAGCAGACAGAGTAAGGACTGAATTATTTTTGTTCAGGCAGTAACAGATACATATTATTCTGTAGCTTCGGAACAAAATATGCTCCTTTTCACAATGCGTGATATAAGCGTTTCTCAGTGTTGTAAGCCTTAGACTTCAGAGAAAACAAGGTGCAATGAGACTGAGAATTTAATTGTTGTAAGTCCCATGTGTTAATCATTCTCCTCCAGTCTTTCAGCTGAAGAGAGAGGGAAATTCGAAGTCTGTTTCAGCAAGGAGATAGAAAGTCATTGTCACAGAAAAGACTAAGAATGCTCTATGACCTCCAAGCCCTTAGAAAATATCATTTCATATATGAAAAAAACGAATGTACCTGAGTTGAGATGAAAAAAATCTGTGGTTATTTTAATCATACAGCTGCTTTGCCTTTTATTTTATTATTTATAATTAAAGTTTTTTTTCAATTACAGTTGACATATAACATTGTTAGTTTTAGATGTACAACATAGTGATTACAAATTTATATAACTTATAAAGTGATCACCCCAATAAGTCTAGTACCCATCTGAAACCATACATAGTTATTACAATATTATTGACTATATCCCCTAAGCTGTACTTCACATTCCCATGACTGTTTTTATAACTGGCACTTTGTACTTCTTAATCCTTTCACCTTTTCACCTAGCCCCTCCCAACCCCCTTCCATCTGTCAATCATGTTTGTTTTCTTTATCTATAAGTGTTGTCTTGTTTGTTTATTTATTTTGTTTTTTAGAGTCCACATATAAGTGAAATCATATGGTATTTGTCTTTCTCTGTCTGATTTATTTCACTAGGCATAATACCCTCTAGGTCCATCCATGTTGTTATAAATGTAAGATTTCATTTTTTTATGGCTGAGTAGTATTTCATTGTGTGTGCGTGTGTGTGTGTGTGTGTGTGTGTATCACATTTTCTTTATGCAGTCATTTATTGATGGACACTTAGGTTGCTTTCATATCTTGGCTATTGTAAATAGTGCTGTAGTAAACAGAGGGATGCATATATCTTTTCAAATTAGTGTTTCGGTTTTCTTTGGATAAATACCAGAAGTGGAATTGCTGGGTCATAAGGTACTTCTAATTTTTGAGGAACCTCAAAACTGTTTTCTGTTGTGGCTATACCAATTATAATTCCCCTAATAGTGCATAAGTGTTCCCTTTCCTGCACATCCTTGCCAACACTTGTTTGTTGATATATTGAGGATAGCCACTCCTACAAGTGGGAATTGATATCTCATTGTGGTTTTAACTTACATTTCTCTGATGATTCATGAAGTTGAGCATCTTTGCATATGTCTGTTGGCCATCAGTATGTCCTCTTTGGAGAAACGTCTATTCAGATCTTTTGCCCATTTTTTAATTGGATTTTTTTGATGTTATTTGAGTTCCTTATATATTTTGGACATTAACCTCTTATTGGATGTATCATTGGCAAATATCTTTTCCCAGTCAGAAGATTGTCTTTTCATACGTTGATGGTTTCCTTTGCTGTGCAAAAACTTTTTAGTTTGATGTAGTCCCATTTGTTCATTGTTTCTTTTGTTTCTCTTTGTCTTTTATTTTTTAAGAAGTTTTATTGAGAAAGTAAGTTTAATGACAGCACATTAAGATACTTTGTTTAGATTCACATTCATCTGAAATTTATTATAACTTTATTTTGTACCAGGCCTGCTCCTGCTAGTCTTCTTAGAGCAGCTTTTTTCCAAGCATTTATAGCTATAATAATGGGAACCTCTTTACCACACTTTCCATTGTTAAATAATTAGGAAATAATGTGAAATTTAAACAATTTTTTTTAACTATAGAAGCTTTAAAATGTCAATATGCACTCTGGCTCTCTCCCAGAGGCATAGGTGGTATGAATGAAGTGTTTTCCAAATTTACTTGAGCACACAATCACTCATTTAAGAACATTTCAGGGAGCAGGTATGCCCCAGCATGCATGCTGATACACACATCCTGAGCAGTTGTTAGGGGAGCTAACATCCAGAGTGAATCATTAAAAGTGGCTCAGAAGAGGGGCTGATCACTTAAGGATGGGGAGAATCAGGGTGAGGGGGGCTTCATGAAAGAGGTGTTTGAGCTGGGCCACAAAGGATGAGGTGAATGTCAGCAGGCAGGCTTGGTAAGGGGGAGATTTTCAGGTGTGGGGAGAGACACAAGCAAGGACATAGAGATGGGAGAGCACACACTTGGTTCAAAGAGTGGCAAGTGTCTCTTGCTGCATCTGCAAGGGGATCTTCTTTGGTTCAAATAAACATCTCCAGATGACCACAGACCATGCTTGGTCCCAGTCTAATCAAGACAATGTAGGACACTGAAAGCTATGCCTGCGGGGTTGGAACAAGAGCTACTGGCTCCAATGGGGTGTAGGCAAACTTTCAGTGTCCCCATAAGGGACATGCTCAATTACAAGAGTCACCATACTCAAGTCCAAAGAATGGTTTACCTCCAAGTATTTGGAATTTCTCCCCATGTAGATGTAATTTACCAGTCAAAGATCATTTTTAACCGCGAGCAATTTTGCCTATGTATAACAGTTGACGTAATATACTTACTAGATTTCCAAGAGCACAGAGCTTGAACGTTTGCCAAAGGTCAAATTCTTATTCAGAAGCTGTGCCCTTTGCACACAGCCCTTAAATATTAAACCTGCAAACCTGCAAAGGCAATTGGGCAAATCGTGTGGGATCTTGAATTCCAGATTAAAGAGTTTGGATTTAAGTAACTTCTTATTTAAGTAATTTCCCTATTTAACTGTAGTAGCTTTAAAATGTCAATAAATTTAAGATATTTCCCTATTTCTTACCCTAAACAGGGAACATGAAAAGACATTTAGTATTTTGATATAAAACTATGTGGATAAGTAAATATTGTAACACAAGAACAGATTTCAGTGTTAAAATGTCTTAGAACCACAGAGAAATTTAAACCAGGAACACATGTGTAGCCATCTTCGCTGAGACGTTAATTTTCTGAAAGAAAGGATTGTGCTTTTTCAATCTGCAGAAGTAAGCAGGCCTTCTCCATTCATTCCTGATGTCCTGAAGCACCCATATAAGTTTATGTGATCAACTTATAATGTCATAAAGTTGGTATAGCACATGTAAGAAATAAATATTTGATGCTTAAAATGGTGAGCCTCTACTGGTTTTGTGAATGTTAAAGCAGTATATGTTTCATTTTCTTAAAGAAAGAAGAAACATGATTTTCCAAACCACGTTTCCAAGTAAGAAAGTAGGAAACCCTGAGACTCCTCCCGTGGTTTTCAGGTGATGGCGGCACAAAAAGCTGAAGGCAGCAGGTAGAGAATTTTTCTTCTATATTGAATGTAAACCCTCTAGTATTATGCAAGTCGTGGCAGTTTACATTCAACTTGCTAACGTAATAACTAGATGTTCGGTGGCTTTTGTGATGCCTCCACAGAGTCCCAGCTCTCAGGACCCAGAGCCTGCGCATGAGGCTGTGATTTAGTAGTGAACCTGCCCGGAGCCTCATGTGGAGGAATCTGTGCCTCGTGTCCTCCCTGCTATCCCAGGCTCCTACACAACCCACCTAACAGGCCTCCCTCCTAGGCCTGACTTACCTGCTTCCCATGATGACAGGTATGTTGTCTGACAAACTGATGTGTGCAGATGTGTGAATGGTAGAGAGAGAGAGAGAGAGAGATGTTTCACTTCTTTCCGGGCAATGTGCTCAAGCTAGAAATGCAACTTAAAGACTCAAGCACCACTCTTCCCCCCACCTCACCACCCCACACGCACGTCACGCAAACTATAGCGCATCCAAAACACGATGCTAGGGCCTGAGAGGGCACAGGCCAGGCAAACCAGCAGGATAGTTTTGAGCTGGGCTCCTGTTTCCTCAAAAAGAGAGGTAGGGAGCTGCTTCATCTGCATCTATATATTCTATCACATAACAAAAATCTTCATACTCATTGCCGACATGTTTAAACCAATTATGCTCAGGTCCCCTTACAACAGGAACTCAGTTTGCAGTCTGGTTAGGATGTTTTTCACGTGGGTGTTTGATAAGAGAAACAAACCATCACGAATCCAAGAAAATAAATTTATTAAACTTTGAAGGAAAAAAATCCACAGACATAAAGAAAGTTAAATACAAACCGCAGGACACAACTAGTCATACTAGTGAATAATGGCTTGTGTGGCCAGCAAAGTACCAAAATGACATTCTGAGACTGATTGAGGTATTTAGCTATTTTTGGCTATAGAAATGTTGTCAGCCTATTGTGAAATAGTAAGATAGTTTTCCCAAACACACAGTTTTAAGTTGAATTAGGTTCTATGTTGATGAAATTTTATATGAAACTAAATTACATAGCTATTAGAAAAAACCATAGCAGCAAAGTAGCAGAAAATCTATTGAACATCTATTACGAAGTAACATGTTGAACTTTAAACACCCAATTCTAGCTCTTCACTGTCCTTGCAAGAAAGAGGGACTTTAAATTTACCAACCATTAGGCTTGTTTCCCAAAAAGGTCTGAGCTAAATGGCAAATCCTATTTAAGTTAAAGCTAACTTTAAAGTTTTATTAACCTTTTTAAAAAATACTTAAAATGAGAAGCATTCTTCTCTTTGATAAACCTTTTGAGAAACTATCACGATGCTCTTAAGAATGATGTTATGATTATTAAGAGATTGAAAATAATTTATAAATTATTCAGTCCCCTTTTTCTGACCTGCTTTGAGGCTAGTCTACTTGGAAGGGAAATAAAAAATGACAAAACTTATTTTACTACTTAAAAAAAAATCCTATATAAGGTTTGGTGAGGAAGATAGTTTTTGATATTGGTTTAAGTAAATTTTGTGTCATCTGTGGGGATTTACGGTATTATTTCTTCCGTTTCTTGTTACTATAAATAATGAATATGTGTCTGCCTATTGGCTGTGAAACAAAAACCTAGTTCTTGCATTTATCGTTCCATTATTTGGTTAATTTCATTTCAACCTGCTTCAACTTTCAAAATGCTCCTTGCACCTTTTTCCCTTCTTAGGTAACTACGAAAGAAAACCAAGTCCTGTTTGAGGAGATCCTGCTGCAGAGGCTCTAGGGCTTTCCTCTCAAAATCCGTGTCCGCTAAAGAACTGTCCCTGTGCGACTGCAGTCCTTCAGCGTCCTGGTCAATATGAACGAGCTATAATTTCTACTTCTCTTAGTATGTAGTGCTCTGACATGAACTAAAATTTAGATAAGAAAGGGTTTTTTTGTTGTTTGTTTTTTGGTTCAAGGTAAGTTGAACTGTGCAAACATTTTAAAGTTTTCTAAACAAATATTTTTTTAAAAATTCAGGTAAGATGAGCATGTTCCAATAACGCAGGTAATAACAATCACTTTAGAATTGTTTAAGGAGTTCTGGGAAGTATAAAAAGGGCCTTGTAAAAAACTAATTTGTTTATTTGTTTTCCTTTAGGTGTACCGACCAAAGCATTAAATCAGCTTTAGACTGTAGTTGCTACATTCTTTAGATGGGTCTGCATGAACTACAGTACACAGTGTGTAGTGTAATATAAAATAGCCATGCTTGTAGTGTAAATTATTAAAAATATCTTTATCAATTTTATGTCAAAATAAACTTTACATATCCAAACTATTTTTGTCTTCTTACCTATAATTTTAGTTCCCAGTTATTAAAAAAAACTAACCTGTGCTATAATTTGCATTCAATTTTCCTGAACTGTAAAAGCCACCTGATTTTTCGCTTTTTCAAAAAGCATGATTTACTATACATTAAAAAACACAGCCATTCAATGCTTAGCATCACAAAATTAACACCCACAATAACAAGACAATCACTGCCATTAAACAGTCTTTGAGACGATTCTTTAAAATATTTACAATTCACAACAGGAATATCTATCTGATTAAGCATTCTTATAATTTTTTTTTTTAATATCACGTTTCAACATTTCAGGAAAAGGCATTTAGAATGCACACCCCCCACCCTCCCGCCAAAAAAGATTTAAACATTGTTTTGGTTTAAGCATTCATGCCCCAGCCAACTCTTTGCTATTAAATATTTAGCTCACGGGAAATCAAAGAAAGGCTACGGCATGATTTTGTTCAGGTGGTCTGTGCTCACATAGCCACATGATGAGAGAAACTCTTTGTCAGGCAAAGGCAAGGCAGTTGCATTGAGTACGAGGCCCTGCGGAGACTGTACTATATGAATGGAAGTATAGTCTGGGACAGGTATCTCAGAACTTGGAGCCCGTTCTGCTGTCCCAGACCTCCCAACAGTAGTGGTAAGGCTTTCTGTGGTGATGTAAATGTCTTCCTGGTTAAATCTTGGCTCTACACGTGATTCGACTTCGACGTGAGGGGCCACAGCGATGCACTTTTTGGCATCTGCCTCACAGAAGTAGGCGTTGTCCATGATGAAGTTTGGCTGGCAGAATGAGACCACATCTGGATGCATGTCACTCTGGGATATCCCTGCCTTATTCTTTTGTCCCGGGGATAGGACCACACTCCCTGCTGGTGTAATGTCGCTTACCTGGGCGTAAAAGTCGATGTTTGCCAGTGAACTCAGATTGCTTAGCTGAGTATGGGAAGCTTGATGAGTTGATTCAATTCCACCAATAAGTGGTCTTGGTTTGTTTTCCTCTGCTAGGATAACACTGGGCTCCTGAGTAGCAGGGGTCGCATCATTACATGGTGGGTTATTTTGATTCTTTATGTCAAGGCACAAGAGATCTGCTTCCCTTTTTAACCTTTGTGGCTGAGCAACTTCTGAGGTACCATCACCCACCTCAGTGGCATTGAAATCAGTCTCCAGAATATCAGGTTCATAACAGCTGGTACGTCCAGAGTCATCATCCTTCGCCCCAAGGATATTAAGTGATTTCTGATGGTCATTGCTTAGAAGTCTGTCTGTATCTGATCCTTCAGTCTTTTCATCGGGGTCATCAATATCTAGCTCAATGAATTCAACCCAAGAGTCATCATTGTAGAATTCAGGTTTATAGTTGTCATGAATGGCTAAGATTGTGTTCACCTCTTCTAATTTTCCTTCCTAGAAAACAAAAGATGAAGATCTATGAAAAAGAACTCATGATGATTAAGTGATTAAAAAAACATTTAGAGACTAATTATGGTTGCAATAGAGAAATAGTAACAGAACCATAAAATTAAAGAATACATTAGTGAAGAAATTTTAAATATATAAGACATTCTCATAATGTTAAGAGATATGGTATTTAAAACAATTTTCTCCAGAAGGGGTACAAAAAATGGAATATGTTACATACATCTTGCAAAAGCTCTCCACACAAGACAACATTCTTCAGGTACCATTTAGTGTTATCTATAATTTATTAATTACCTTGAAGAGATCTGGATCAATTCCTTTAATCTTTGGAACTGGAACTGGGGGCAGAATCAGCATCTTAATCCTTGAAAGCAAATAAAATTTTGTTTGCTTATTTTAAAAACTGCACATACTCTTATTTTGAAAGATAGACATAAAATATTGGAGTACTATTACTTATTCCAAATATTGTGGTACTTTATAATTGGAATATGAGAAAGGGAAGAAAAATATTAGGCAGTAAATGATAGGGAAAAACTATAGAAGAGAAAAAGAACAAAAACAACAAAAAAGCCTTTATCTGAAGTCAATTTAAATAAATCGTGGTTTTCCTATTTTTTTTCCTCTTAATATCTTTTATTGACAGTCAGTATTAGTATTTGGGAGTAAGAAATTTAATTCCATATGAAGCCCATTTCCATTTCAGTTAAAAGAGAGGTAATTTTAATGTACAGTTCATCATTATTTTGTGGAAGGAAGGAAGGAAAGAAGGAAGGAAGGAAGGAAGGAAGAAAAAAAAAAGGAAGGCAGGCCTAATCTACATGGAGCCAAATTAGGGTGATCTGGGATAAGTTTGCACCACATAGCTCACATTAATTATAAAATTATGGAAGGTAATCTCATTAACCACAGTGTCACTGTAGGGTTCGTTTCAGTTGGGACAGATTAAATTTGAACGATCTCTAACTAATCAGTATTAATTTATTACATAATTCTATGATGCACTTAAATTTTCTGTTCGAAGTATTTAAATTACTTTTTGACCATAATTCATATCAATGTCTATCCTGTCTGTTTTGTGCTTCATTGTATCACCAGCACTTAGAACAATTCCTGGCATATAGAGGGTGCTCAATAAACATTCCTCAAATAAATTTGATTAAATCATTTATTTATTTTTGTTAATAGTGCACTAGAGTTTGCTTTAAATCAACATTGTAGCTCTAGAAAAAAGCTCAGAGGTTATAAATTCCAACCAACTCATTTTGTTGTTTAAAAAAACCTCAAAACCCTAAGTGTCAGAGATACACTTTTGGGCAGGGATGGTAACATGATTTTTGGATATCAGCTGATAGTCCACTAATTGTGAATGGACAGTCTAGTTTATTCAGTAGGGAATTCTATTTATGAATACTGCCATTGCTTTTTTGCCTAACCCAAGGAGTAAGACAAATTCCATTTTATAAGTTGTTTTTTGAGTATCCTCCATTAGGTTTACTCAGTGGGATAAGTATTAAAACAAATTGTTACTGATCAATACAAGATATAGAAAAAATACAAATTATTAATAATAACTACCATTTTTTGAATGCCTCTGATATATTTTGCACTAAACTATGGGTTAGCCAATTATGGGCTGTGAGTCAAACCTGGTCTGCCCTCTGTCTTTGTAAATAAAGTTTTATTGGAACACAGTTATGTCCATTACTTACTATCTATGGCTGCTTTCAAGACATGGTGGCAGAGTTGAGTGGTTGTGACAGAGACACTATGGCTCAGAGAGCCTAAAAATTTTGTGTTTGGCCCTTTATAAAACAAGTTTGTCAACCTCTGCTTAAACATGTCATGTAGTCCTTACAACTACCAAGGAGGCAAATGGTGTTATCTGTGGAAAGATCCAGAGGTTTAAGGAACATGTTCAAATCATGCACTAATACTTGATACAGCTGGGGCTCAAATCCAAAGCACCTGACTTCAAAACCCAGGCCTTTGCCTTCTACCATGCTGCTCTTATTTGATTCTGTATTTCTAAATGAATATTTCAAACGATCAAAAACATACAAAAATGTACCATAACCCTAATTATAGGAAGCGAAGATCCCCACTGTCTAGGGCTTGACTTTTATGTGTGCCTCTCCTTTTTGACGATGATGCATTTAGGTACATGTTGACAGTTAGCTTCCCAGGAATTGTGGGTGATCTTATGCCAGGGTGGCCAATCCTGTGGCTTTTAGGGCCCAAGAAGGCCATGCAAATGAATGAAGCAATCCAGGTGCATGTCATTGGAAGGGGTAGGGATGCTGACAAATTAGAGAATATTTTCCCTTCTCAAATGGGACAGCTGGCCTTCTGCTTTGGCATATGTTGCCATGCAGGAATGTCAACCCAGTTTCACCAGAACTTCTAGCTCTTAAAGATAATCTGGAAATCTAAATTTTTGTGTGAAAATCTCCTATATGTTGCAGCAAAATCTTTAATTAAAAATTCAAATAACATAAAATAACAAAGCATGGATCTGCAGGCTAAATTTGGCTTTCAGGTTGCCAATTTATACTTCCATTCTGTGCTGATTCAGTAATTTTTTTCTGATTAGTAATAGTTCAAAGGCTGCGGGTGAGTTGTATGGTGGAAACAACAGAGTAGAAAATAAAGATAACCTGGCATGAAACTATGTTTGTGACTTTGCTGTCATTTCATTCAAATCCCAATTGTCACAAACATAGTTTCATAGTTGCTAGAGTTGATTCAATCATCTGATTTAAGAAAAGGAGAAAGGGAGAAGTGGCATGGATTGTGGACTTGAAAAATTTCAACCAAAGACATGGAGGACCTGAGCCTGCTATAGTGCGAAGGTTATGGGGAAGGCTGACACAGCACCTCATTCTCAGAGTATCATTTTAAATTGTTAGAACTACATGTTCTTTCCATACCTGCTGACAACGATTTTCTACCATTTCCTACACTCATTAGAACATAGAAATTTAGGCATGATAAAAATTTTATGGGCAAATAAAAGGAAAAAAATAATTCCTTTCTATAAAGAACTTAATTTAGTACAGGAAAGTTGGAAGCACAAAAAAGATATCAAAAAATTTTACATTTTGGTGATTTTTGACCAAGCTTTATAGTTAAGAACTTCATTATTCATAGAAAACATTCTTTAGACAAATATTAATATACTTTCTTTGAAATACTATTTGTTGAGAAGATACTTTTTCTTTCTTAGCTAATATAATTTAACTACATAACAAATGTTCTTGGCCTTCACAATGACTTAAAATTGATGGCTCATGTTAAGAGTAAATTACTTTATATAGTGGTTTTATCTACTGTAGTTACATATACATTACCTCTTCAACTGTACAGAACAATTAATCCAAATTAATCAACAGATTCATTTAGCTCCTTTGTTGTTATTAGTTATATAAATTACTTAAATTCTAAAATTTTATTAATTTACTAATTTTTCCCCAAACAATTGTCCTGCTTTATAATAGTTGTGTCTACAAAAGAGAAATGACCTTAGAAAGTTAGGTGCAAAATGAAATTCTGCAGAGTGAATTTTGCTTTCTTGTTAATTGACATAGTAAAACTGGAAATGACACCCTACTAAAATAACCCTTTCTACATTCACTTGGAGACTTTTAGCATGCTTGATACTCTAGAACTTCAGAATTCTGAGAATTCTTTCTATTACAATTCTGTTTTAATGTTGACAAATGCTATATGACTTCGAAAAACAAATTAAAAAGCTTTTATGGTATATTCACATAGATCCTATTCTGATCTGTGTATGCCTCTTGGCTCCACTTGGAGAACCAGTCTTTGGTTCTAGGTAGGGTGACCAACCATCTCTGCCTGGATTTGCTGGGACACAGAACTTTTGGTGCTAAAATCAGGAAAATTCCAGGCAAACTGGGAGTCTTGATGATTCTAGTTCTTGGTGAAGTGGCAAGATTAACTCCTGAGATTTACAAATACTCTAAATGTAAGCAAACTGGCAATTAGTACCAATAAACTTTTCCATATTTTGTATTAAAATTTTTTATAGTCTGTTCTGAGTTTCTCTTAGGAAAAAGAAATAGAATGATAGATTTCACAACTCAAGGTAAATTTAAAGGTCATATAATCTCTAACATCTTCATAATACCCAGGAGAACATGGAAGCCCAGAGAGGTTAGGGTACTCAGCAAAGACCAAACAGAGTGGCAGAATAATATCTGGAATCCTAGTCTTTTCACTCCAAGAGAATGCAGAAAGGAATCTCTTCAAATTTAGGAAGGACTTTAGCTGTGTTAACAAATGCAGGTGAAATAACGAATCATAAGTATCCAAATAATTTAAACAAAACTTGAACTTATGTGAAATTGCTATTATATGAATTCTAAAAAAGATTTTTTAGATTGATATATCTAGGTGGCTTTAGTTTGCCACTTAAATTGGCTCGTACATTAGAACTGTGTCAAACGCAGCCAAAAGCACTACCTTGTGGTCCTGAATGAATGAGTCACCTTGTTCAAGACTTTGAAGAGGTGAAGAGACAGTTTTGGTAAGGAGGCTCATATCACAAGGTATACAGTCACTAGCCTCAGCCTCTTGATGTCCTATACAACTTCTCAGATAGAATTAAAACCTGTCAATTCTCTTTGATGAACACAACAAAATAGTAAATATATAACTAGAAATAATGTTTTCCTGGGTTAAATTTTCCACTCATGATTAGCAAAGAAAATATCAAACAACAAATGGAAATACATATGGAAATCTAAACAACTAGCAAAAATATCAAGGTAGAGTATTTCACACCTACCTTTGCTGTTTAGAAAATACGAATAAAAATAATATCACCGTTAGCCCAAATATTCCAAAGATAATAATTAAGAACCATGGAAACCGGAAATCTGAAATACATGAGAACAATATCTCACTCATAGGATTATGAAGAGTCGAAGTTTACATTTCACTTTCCTTTTTCACATAAAAATATTTCCTAATTTGTATTCATTTAGTACAGTTAGTGATTTCACTTGATAACCACTGGAACAGAATGCAATAATTTAGAAATATTTTCTGTTCCAAGAACACTTCTTCAAATCCTTTCACATTTAAAAAAATCAAAATAAACAGCAAACAGTTTAAGCATCATCCACATTCATAAAAAACAAAAACAAAAACAAAAAAAACTGCTTTAAGCATCTTATGTGTTCAGGCAGTGTCACTACAGCCTTAAGCTCTGGGAAAAAGTTCTGCCAGGTAACATGCTACTTTACCTAAACAACGTCTACTTGGTTCCTTTTTCTTTTCAAGGTATGGTGATATTTTTCTATCCTCCAGACTGAGGGTTTATCAAAAAAGATGGGGGCAGAGATTTTATTTTTGAATCATGACTGAAACCTTTTAGACAAGCAGAGCATATTATTTTACAGTTAAAATAAAATTCTTTGACAGAAAAAGATCACTACTAGGGTTCCCATCTACACATTTTAGTAAATTTTGTGGCAGACTTGGGGGGATCTGTTTGTAAAACTTCTATTTTATTCCTTAAAAATAAGTGTCTACCAGCAGCCTTGCAGCTGGTTCCCACTATTCTTACCACTCTGGCAGAGGTTAACCGCTTTTTTTTTTTTTTGCTTGGTTGCTTAAGTGGCTAAACCATGTAAAATTTTTTTATTTTATTATTAGGTTCAAGTACACAGTACATTGGTTAGACATTTATACAGTTTATAAAACGATCCCTCTAATTGCTCTTTCTCTCCTCTGGCTCTCCATCTAGCCATTACATTACTGCTGACTCTATTCCCTGTGCCGTGCTCCGATCCCCATGCCCAACTACTAATTTGTACTTCTTTAACCCTTCACCCCTTTCTCGTAGTCTTCATACCTCCCTCCCCTCTGGCTGTCACCAGATTGTCCTCTATATTTGTGAGTGTGTTTTTGATTAGTTTGCTCTTTTTGTTCCTTAGATTCCACACATATAAGTGAAATTGTATGGTATTTATCTTTGTCTGACTTATTTCACTCAGTGTAAGAACCTCTAAGTTCATCCATGTTGTTGCAAATGGTAGGATTTCATTTTTTTAATGGCTGAGTAATATTCCATTGTATATATAAACCATAATTTCTTTATCCAATAGTCTTGTTGATGGGCATTTAGGTTGCTTCCTTATCTTGACTATTGTAGTACACTGTGCTGCCATGAATGTAGAGGTGCATAGATCTTTATGAGTTGTTTTGGCTTTCTTTGGATAAATAGCCAGAAGTGCAATTGCTGGGTCAAAAGGTAGATTTATTTTTAATTTTTTGAGAAACTTCCAGACCGTTTTCCACAGTGGCTGTACAAATTTGCAATCCCACCAACAGTGTGTGAGGGTTCCCTTTTCCTCACATTCTCACCAACACTTGTTGTTCTTTGATTTATTAATGATAGCCATTCTGACAGGTATGAGGTGATATCTTAGTGTGGTTTTAATTTGTATTTCTCTGATGGTTAGTAACCTAGTGATTCATTTTCAGACATATCACCTCAGGCAAGGGAAATAAAAGAAAAAAAATGGGACTACATCAAACTAAAAAGTTTTTGCACAGCAAAAGAAATCATCAAAACAAAACGAAAAGACAACCGACTGAATGGGAGAAGCTATTTGCTTATGATACATCTGATAAGAGGTTAATATCCAAATATATAAAGAACTCATACAACTCAACAACAAAAAAACAAACAATCCAATTAAAAAATGAACAGAAGACCTAAACAGATATTTCTCCAAAGAGGAAATACAGGTGTCCAATAGACATATGAAAAGATGCTCAAAGTTAAATGTTTTTTAATTTAAAAAGACAGGCGGAGTTTATCTTAACATTGTTTTATTAAGAGTAGGTTTTCAAATGTAATATTTTTTCCTCATTTTAATTTTCTTGTTCAGTTATTAAAATCCTCAAGGGTGATATTATGGGCATTATAAAGAATTAGTGGGGAAGAGAATATTATTTGTATCTTGTGGTATTTAGAGTTTTATATCAATGACATATTCAGGAACATAACATAAAGCTATTGCTTCATTTTCTTCTTTTTTTTTTTTAACACAGAAAAAAAAGCCATCATAATAAGCTTAAAGGGTGTGTAACAAGTATACTTTTTAAACCAGTTTCATTATGTCAAATTGTTTGAAACAACAATTTGTCGAGTAGAGCTTAGAAGAAAATGGAAGTATAGATATTTTCATTGAAGTGTTATTTATTTTCATGAATTCTACCTGTACCACAAATACAGAAATATTAATTTCATTTCTTTGTAGCTTGTGATTGTTTCATTAAGAAACCTCACCTCCTCATATGGCCCTGTAAACTTCTGTCTTCAGTGGAGATGAGCTATAGCTGATTCTCATTTGAGAGGGATACTATTTTATATACTTAATATTCATTGTTAAGCAGCATTGTTTATTTCTGTATCCAAAAACTTTAATTTTTTATTCTAAATTCATAGTTTTCATTTCTTTAAACTTTAATTATCTTTGTATTTCTTTTATATAAGGTCTTTGAATGTTCCATGCTTGAGCCTAACTGGCATACTACCTATTAAGCCTTCTCCAGGTAAAAGCTACACCTAAATGTCCTAAAACCAATCAGCACCTGCCTGACTACTGATGCTGACTCAGTATCAGGCTTTCTCTTAGGTAGCACATATTACATCCATCCTTATAGATACAAATTTTTTTCATTATGTACGTAAAAAACATTTTTTTCTGATGATAAACACCAATTAACTCACTGTAGAAAATTTTAGTATTATAGGAACAATTAAAGAAATAATTACCTGAAATTCTGATATCTAGAGATAACCCTCATTATTATCTTCCCTTCTCTAACTTCTACCTATCCCAGGACTTTTCATGAATTGAATAATTCAAAAATGAAATCTTTTACCAGCTTTTTAATGTGAGTTCGAGGTCTCTCACATTGAGATTTGATGGTAATGTACCTTGATCTGGACAACACCCTAACAGTGTAGGGAACGTATCACTGTATGTTAATGGAAGCCATGTTGGCTGCCATTTTAATCTTTTTTTTTTTTTACCTTCTTCACATGCCAATGGGCTCATCTGAGGAAGTGTTACATACAGCATCTCACTAAACTCGCCATATTTTTCAGAGTTTCGTTGCCTGGATCTCACACGCACTTCATACTCTTTATCCAGTCTCAATGAGTATACTGGAACCGATGTCGACAATACAGGGTCCATCTTTCAAGACAAAATATAAAACTTATTGGTTAGAGGGTCAACAACTCAATGCAATAAAGTTTACACGGTGTTTCTGTATTTGTATTCAAAATGAATTTCTGTAAAGTAAGTAATATTTGAAAAAGCACTGGAGAGGGTTGCTATTTAAAGAAAGATTAAAACAAATAACTTTACAAAGAATCATTTGATAAATGGATAATAGGTTTCAAATTTATTTTGGTATAAACCCAAAGATATAATAATAGGCTTTTACAGAAATGCAGCCATATCTTTGAATAAGTCTTTCAAATATTCTAAGATGAAAGCATAATAAAATTATTATTGAAAACAACAGAATTACAAAGAAGACTACAGATATGTTGCCTACCCTTTGGGGCATTAAAATTTTGTATAAAGACATAAGGACAGAAAAAAAAACATTTTTCATACCAAAACAAATTATAGTCATTCTTAGAAATTCTGGGTAGTCATTCATATGATCACAGAATTGGAAAGAGTTCTAGGAAAATCATAGTTGTCTTAATTGAACTTTCAAATAATTCTAGTAGAAGCAACTACATACTCAATCTGTTTGTTCTGGAAGGCTTAAAGTCATCTTAAAATAGTTTGCTATTCAAAATCTACAAAGAATAAGTCATAGGAGTCCCGCAATGCTTAAGGCCAGGATATTCTTCTACCTTCCTGGGGAAGGGTCAGTGAGGCTATTAGACACATCGCTATCAAAGAAGTGGACCCGATTAATAATTATGTTTTTCTCTACGTCAAATATTCAAAGCAGGTAGGTATTCAATATGTGCTTTTTGTATGTTTCCTGGTAGAACGCCTTGTTCCTGTTTATAAAAAACTAACAACACTCTTTCCCTAGCATAGATTTTTCACATAGATTCTCATAAGCTGATTTACTAAGTCAGAAGCTGGACCTTCTTCAGTTTCGACAACAAATTCTCCTTTCGCCTCAATTAGTTTTTATTCACAGAATATATCTTTTTTTTCCTCCAATTTTGCATCTTTCAAAGAAACTTCTTAATATATGGAATACCTGCATGCCTAAAATGTTTTTTTAAAGACAGGATTCTGAATATTAAACATATAATTAAAAAATATATTTTAAAAGCCTATGTTTTCTCGAAGCCCTAATTTCTCTGTTATTTTTATCAATGTTATTACTTTACAGATTTTACTAATAACAAAGCCAGAAAGGGGCTCTTGGTGATTTGGCCCATGGCCCCCTCTCTGTTTTCTCTCAACACTGCACACCAGCCACATGACACTCAGATTTGCTCATGCAGCTCCCACCACCACACTGAACTCTGCCACCTGCCTGTGTGAGAATGCCTCTTCTTGGGCAATCCTTAGTGTAAGGACTGCTGAAATTCTAAGACGTCTTTGCTGGCACGTTTTCCTACTCCATCCTGCCAGATGATACACATCATATATTACTTCTTGTATTTCACTGCTCAGAGTCGCTCGGCAAATTCTTTGGGGGCAAATAATACTTTCATTATCTTCAGGTATATAGTGTGTGTTCAAGTGATGGCCCATGTGTTGTAAATAATTCTATGCCACCCATTAGTCCTTAAAAAACCATAAATTCTTAACTTGGTTTAGCAGGTAAATAGTTGTAAGAACTACTTGATCACTAGTATTACTTTTATATTCAAGAGGTATTTAATTAAAAAGAATAATACCAAATTTGATATTGGCAAATGGTAATGTGCTCATTTCTGATACAAGCAACAAATAACTAGTTCTTTCCTCTCTGCTTACAAAACTCTCTTCTTTTAATGCTTATGATGCTTTTGCTCTTAACCAATTAGATTGTGAGTTCCTTCCAGATAGGTCAATTCTTATGGATAGGTCCTTGATATTCATGACAACTCTGTTTGAGATCCTTGCAAATGACCAAACTTATAAACACCATGAACATATGACTTCATTTATAAAAGGTAAGTACGTATTAACTGACTCCTTTGGACTATCACATGCGATTTTTTAGTAGTGGACAATGCAAAGTGCAACAAAGCCAAGTTGGGAGACAGCCCTGAAGGGTCAATTGACTGAGTCCCAGGCTCCCATGCTCTGGCTCAGGGTGTGAGTATCATATCTGTGCCTTGGCCAAATAACTACGTGCCAGGGAATTTCAGGCTTGAAACTATGATCAATAAATGTATAAATGCTAATGTTCTGATTTACATATTTGCCTTTTCTAAGCTGTCAAACATTTTTGTTTCAGGACTCCTTCACACTCTTAAAAATTATTGAGAATCCTAAAGATTTGGTTCATTTGGTTTATAACTATCACTATTTACCATATTAGAAATTAAAACTGAGAAATTAAAAATTGCTAATTTTAAAATTAAAATAATAGTTTATTTTATGGTAACATAATATATTTTTATAAAAATTACTGTACTTTCCAAAACAATACAATTATAGAAAGAAAGGTGATACTGTTTTACATTTTTGCAAATCTCTATAATGTCTGGCTTAGTAGAAGATAGCTATATTTTTACATTTGCTTGTGAATTAAATCTGTTAGGATTTGGTTGAAGTACATGAATAAAATCTGGCCTCAGAGATATATAGTGAGGAAAAAGAAGGATCTTTTAATAGCGTTTTTAGATAATTGTAGATATTCTTCTTTAGCATTAACACCCAAACTCAACAAGTGCTATTTTCTTAAAGGTTAGTTGCAATGTGGAATCTGAGACTGTATCAATGAATCTTTAGTATGTCATTACATTAAAATCCATCATTCTATCTACTACTTTGAATGGATCATTTTCCCATATGTGATTTGAGTTACATTATGTATTGGTCATTTAGAAAATATAGGTTCACTGAGTTATGCAGATTTTCTAAATGTATATATTTTATTATGCAATATTTGAAAAATCACTTTCACTAATAGTATCACCATTGATTTATCAGGAAAGTCTTCAAAGATTAGGAAGCTATCAAGCTCACAGTTGCACAGTTGCCCAAAATTCTAATTTTTCCCTTGAATGCTCAATTTTTTTCCATTGGCAATAAATATTGTCAGTTGTTTTTCTTGAAGTGATAAGTGCACTTCATTCTTTTTCAAGAAATGTTTGCCAGATATTTGCCAACTCATATGAGGAAGTATTTACCAGTTTATCAGCCATTCTTTTAAGTAAAACTGGTGTCCGAAATGGTGTTCTCCATGCAAAAAGCAGCCAGTTCAGCTGGAAACTTAGCTGGTTAGGTGCTTTTTCTGAAGACGATCATCAGTACCTTGGTAGGCAGCAGAAGTGCTTTATGTGTGCTTCCCAGGTGTCACACAGAATATTAAAAGCTATGCACTCAAAGGTTGATATTTAATAAAATTAATAATTTTTACAGTTTCATCAAGGCCATTCTTATGTGAAACTGTCTCTCCCCTCCCTCCCCCTTCTTACTGTGAGTGCTTGGTGGTGAACAATACAGTAACTATCAGCATGGTTTGGTACTACTGCCTTGATTTGTGCTAATGGTAAGACAACAGTTTTCCCACCATTGCTTTCGTACCATCAGTGCAAATCTCAACACAGTAAAAAAAGAAAGTAACATTTTAGTATTATTGTAGAAACAGTCGACCTTGTGAACTCCCTGAAAGGGTCTTAGGACCCTCAGGACTCCACGGTTCACACTTTGAGAACTGCTGCCACGGGGTACCTAGTACAGTCCTTTGTGCATGCGGTTATTATAATACCTGGTTGCTGAATAAGTGTTTGATTATAGCTTGAATTTAGAAAGTCATGTTTGACTCAGCATCCAACCAGGCTTTTTTGCACCAAGTTACAGAATAGATATCTAAATTAAAATGATTCCAAAAACAGAAACTCAAAGCCCAATATTTAACTGTTCAAAGATGCTCTAAATTTAGCTTTCCTCTAATGACAAAATCAGCTTCTTTTTCAGTGGGCCACTGAATGGACAGGGCCTGGTGTCTCAAAATTCTGGGTGTGCGGCTGTGCCAGGCTGCTGGGCATGATCTGATGACTGGCCAGAAACCACTCAACTTGGCCAGAGCTGTGACTGTGGTTAGACTGATTTAGAATTAGTTATATTGGGAGCAGCATGATAATCCTGTTTTTCTTCTTGTTGTGTGCCATGTGGAATTTATTTAAGCGCTCAGTTCCCATACACTTGGCAAAAAGTGAGGAGTTCAGAGGTCAACCAGTACCATGCTACTTGCCTACATAAAAAAACCTCTTAGCTTGATTTTCCTCTGAGGTACTTAACAAAACATCCTTCTGAAACCTCTAAGGGACAAACTCCCTCCCTCTGCTTCCCTCCTGGAGTCACTTAAAAACTTATTTTAATGGGGTCTTGTAAGTAGTAGCAACTAAAATCATGAGAGAATATTTAGCCATAGCTCATTGTTGACCTTGATCATAACCCTTCCCATGTTTGGCTACATCCTCAAAGGCAGCTAAGTGGCTAAAGTACACAATTTTGTTCTAAAGTTAAACTGAACACCAAGGATGACTGGGTAAATGGGTTTCCTCTCCTTCCATGGGCTTCGAAATAAGCTCCATGTAAGTAAGTGCCTGATGTTGGACAGAGAATTCCAAGATGATATTTTACTGATTATATTGGTTTTCCTCAAATAAGAAATTATGAAGCATATGGCACAGGCAGGTGGTATTAGGTCAAAAGAAAGATCTAATTATAAATGGGGAGGGGTTGAAATAAAGAAAATTCGAAAGATTTTTAATTGCAAGATGTAATAATATCTTACCATCTTCCACTGGGTCTCATTTATTTCTTTGTATTGCAGTTCATACTCCAGGACTATCCATCCCTTCTGAACATCTGCATTGGGTGGTGGTTCCCATCTCACTTGGATATCCGCATGAATCCCCGTTAAACTGATGTTCAGTAAAGTCCAGTTGAGGCCAATGGGAGGATCTGGTTGTACTGTGTGTTTCAGTGGAGAATTAGTACACAAAGAGACACAGTTAGATATTAATAAAATGCTTTTTTTTTCTGAAGAGACCAAATTTCTTTAAACATTTTAATTATTCATACTCTCTTAATTCTTCTAATATCCTTATTAGTATATTCTCACTTTATGAAAGTATCATTTTTTTACTTAAGGATGATCTGCTTTTAACTCTAAAAAAGCCCCTACAAAAAATTCCTTTTTCATTCTAAAATTTGATCTATAATTTTTCTTAAAGATCTGCCAGGCCTTACATTTCTTTTACTTCTGATAGAATTAATGCTTTGAGATTTTGGCAAAGGAATTCATTTAAACTCAAAACTGAAGGAACAGAGAGCCAGAAAGACCTACAGTATTTAAAGATGTGGCTGTTTTGGAATGAGGAGTAGAGAAATCTTTTTTCTTCCAAACTGTTTATGACCTGAGACAATGGCTTTGTCTTATTCATTTCTGTATCGCTACCAGAACAACCCTTCCCAACACTCAGCAAATGCTCCTTCACTGGTTGTCTCCCTAGCCACATGTGATCATTTCTTCAGACCTAAGAAGGAAGGCACAACACTGTTCTCTCCATTCAGTATTTTCTACCTAGCACTTAACCACATGTGAACAATCTGAAATAGTGTTTTGCTTAGTTTCTACTCATGTACTGTACATTCTCAGGTAGATCTGCTGCATTTTGCCAATTAAGACCACAAAGACCGCAATTTCCCAAAGGTTGATAGAGAGAAATATAGATCTCAAAGCTAGGAATTCTACCTAAATTTCTATTCTAGACAGTCCCCAATAAATTATTGCTATTTAGGTTTCAGTACTGAGGTTTTCACTTGCAGGTACAGAGCACAATTTACTTTTTCTTCTACTATGTGTGGACGGTCACCTACAATGTTGCAAAGTCTGAGCCCCCAAAGTTGATAAGAGATAAGCCTACAAATATACACCAAGTGGCTAAAGGGAGTAGCTTCTGTATCCAATCAGAGTGGGAACACTTACTGTGAAGACACAAGCCATTGGCCACTGTGAAGTAGACCCCATTTAGAAAAAATAAAGAAAGTCCAAATTTGACATTTTAAAAATTAAATTGGAGGCATTTGCAAAATAGCTAAGCTACATATGTTACACATTGATAATAATACCCCTCCTTTCTGGATTTGTTGGGGATGGATGAATTCTGATAACCCAAGCTTAATCACTTAAGTGACTGAACTATAAAAAATATATT
The DNA here is from genome assembly GCA_028627145.1 of Eidolon dupreanum. NCBI lineage: Eukaryota > Metazoa > Chordata > Mammalia > Chiroptera > Pteropodidae > Eidolon > Eidolon dupreanum. Next base: position 81,755,777 of record CM053501.1, read on the forward strand.
TTTTGATGAAAATTTTCTAGAACTATTTACTCATGTCACATCTTTAAAATTTCCCTACTTTAAATGGATGAACAGGGTCCTTTTTGAGAAGGACCCTGTTCTTCTCACAGCTCTAAGCATAGTACTACTCTCTTTTACCTCTACACTTCCTCGTGGCATACTTGACAATGCCTCTGAGATGTTTAAAAAGCATCTGAGACTCAATACATCCCCAAAGAAGCTTCACCTTCTCCCCAGAACTTGCTCCACTTTTGTCTTCCTTCCCTCAGTTAACAGTGACTCCCTCCTTCCAGGCACTCAGGATAAAAATGGTGAACTCCTTGACTCCTTTTTCTTGCCACTCCACATTCTGTCAGTTGTACTTTAAAGATATTCCCAGAATCCAACCATTTCTCAACACCTGCACCTCTACATCCTGGTCTTAGCCATTATAATTTTTTTGTACATCTTGCTGTGCTAGCCTCCTAAATGGTCTCCTCCTGTGGTCTTTGTCCCCCTTTGGTCTATCCTCAGTACAATCTTCAGTACAGTGTCACAGGGTTTATCTTCACACTTAAATTAGATTATAGCACTCATCATTTAAAACCCTCCAAAGGCTTCTTATCTCACTCCAAGTGAAAGCCAAAGTCATTACGATGGCTGAAAAGGCACTATAGTTTTCACTCTCTTATCTCTTAGATCTGGTCTCTCACCCTTCTCCTCCCTGCTTGCTCTGTGCCAGCTCCTTCCCCCATGCTGCCCCTTAAGAGAGAAAAGGCATGCTCCTACCTCAAGAGCTTTTACTCTTGCTGTACCCTCTTACTGAAATGCTCTTCCCTCAGATGTACAAGATTGTCCTCTCATTTCCTTCTTTACCCAAGCGTAATGGTCTCTGTAAAGTCAACTCTGAAAACTCTATTTAAATAAGCAACATCTCTAGTACTTCCATTCTCCTTTCCTGTTATTTTTTCTTCGCCAGGATAAAATCCGATGAGAGCAGACATTTTCTGTCCCCTCAAATACTGCCTGGCCCAACGAAGGGATTCAATAAATATTTACTGAATAAACTGAATGAATGACAAAGGTCTAACTAATACATTACTTTAAACTCAAAGACCAGCACTGTGAGGTAGTGGTAGAATACACACATAACACACGAAGACACTAAGGCATGGGACTGACATCTTAAGATCTATTAGGGTCACCTCAATTCTTTGCCACCTCTCACTCTCAGCTCCCTCCTTCTCTGCTATTGTTGTAATTTCACCCATCCTCATCTTTTGCTTTGGTCATCACAAAGTCTTCTACCTTCGAACCTCTAGTCTGTACTACCCCAGTCTACCACCCTCCACACTGCAGCAAGATGGATTTCCCTGAGACATTGAAATATGATGGGGGTACTGCATAACATCAAGAATAAGAACACAGACTCTGGAGCTGTGCAGCCTAGGTTCAAATGTTAGCTCTACCTACCAGCTGTTTGATCTTGAGCTAGTCATTTACCTGCTCTGAGCCTCAATTTCATAATCTATAAAATGGGGGTTATAATAGAACCTATCTCAAATGGTTATTATACTTGAACCATGATAAATGCTTTGTAAGTGTTAGTTATTACTATTACTATCCTCAGGTCATTTTCCTGCTTAAACACCCACAAATGTACTCCTTGGCAGTAAGATAATATCCAAATTCTTCTGTTGGCTACACAAGACCACTGACGATTTCTCTGGCAGACCAGTTAGGCCTGCGTAACCATTCCTGAGCCCCTGAATATTCTGTGCTGTTTGTCACTTTTGGAACTTAGTTGATGGAAGACACAGTCCATTTTGTAGACCTGGAAACTCCAAATGATGCTTTAAGAAGTAACTGAACTGTCACCATCTCTGTATAGCCTTTCCTCACCTCTCAGGACCAGTCAATCACTGATGCCTTGCCCTGCTATGCATTCCACATAACTTGAGTCCAGCATCTACCATGCTGTATTGTAATTATTTGTTATTATGTATTGCAATTATTTGTTAACATGCCTATCTCCTCAACTTGACTATATCTCACTCGTCTGTAGCTACCACACCTGGGCAGAGTACCCAAATAGTGCCTGGCTCATCGCAGGTACTCAGTGAAAGTCAGCCAGGTAAACAAGTGGGGCTGGCTATGGGCAGAGACAGGATTAGAACATAGGTCTTGACTCAGCATTCTTACTACTACCATTTACTCACTCAAAAGCTATACCTATTGATGTTAGGACATACACTAAATAGTTTCCCTAAACTATGCAATTGGGTTCTCTTTTTTGCTTGTTAAGTTTCTCAATCTTCTTTCTCAGAATCAAGGTTATGAGATTTATTTGTTTCTGTCTGTAGCTTCTAGCCACATTCTCTCAGTCTCTTCCAGTCTGCTGATGCCTAACAAACCACATACTAGAATAGCACGTCTGAGAGAAGCTCCAAGGAATTCCTATAAGCAACAAATGAGCTCTTGTGGATAGATTTGAGACATTAATGTTAACTACTCAAAGTCATTCTTTGATTTTTTTCTATTTAGCTGTTTATACTTATTATAGTTTAAACACGAACATTCCAATTATAGTTGTTTGGGTTTATTTTGGTTTGTTTGTTTCATTTCCCCTGTGTCTACATGATGGGTAAGGGGTAATCTGTTTGGATCTTTCACTTAGTTCATTGAGCTGATTATCTCCAATGTTTGTCTTAAGATCTTATAAACATGTCCTTAAACTGATTTTGGCTGTTTTGTAAATGTAAAAGTCCAGAGTCATTATGCTTTGTGATAAAGAAAATCTAGGCATTTATTAGAGCAACGATAGAGATCAAAGGATAACATATTTCGGTAGATCTGAATGTAATAATCATACCAAATAATTAGAAAAGAAGAAATCTTAAAAGTACATTGAGTTTGTCTCTTACAGTGGCACACAAAAACACAACACAGCTTAAAGATCTCCTCAAGAAAAAGAGTCCACAAGACTTCTTTTCTTTATAACATTTACTGACAGATTCTTTTATGTTAAGCCAACTTAAGTCCCCCCAAACCCTGCCCTTTCTTTCTTGTTCACCAGTTGATCGCATGCCCTGTATATTTCCTTCCACCACTCAAGCACAATGACAAAGTCTTTCTATGCAAATACACTTGGACATTGCTGGCTTCCTAGCTTAGACTTAATCTAAAGCCATGTCAAATAAAACACAAACCTGTGATTTACCTATTTCCTCAACAGAAAAGCACTTTTGATCCACAGTACCACCATTGCTAGTTAGCTTGATACAGTAGGGTATCCAAATGGAGGTATAAGATGAATTAAAATAACAGCTGTTTTCTCCAGCAGAGACATAGTCGGGGCATTCTTTCCATTCTTGAGTCCATTCTTGAGTGCTCCTGAAATGGAGGGAAAAAAAGATGAATTGTTCCAAAACCTAGGCTATAGCTTAAGTCAAAGTGAGGTGCTTGACAGTTAGATTCAATAAACTGGAACACAAATATTTATGAGCAAGTATTTTAGTGGTGTCATCTCTAAGAAGTATCACTTCTGTAGGTATCATCGGTATCTGCAGACAGATGGGGGGCCATTTGGTACTTCTGCTATAGTAAAACCATCTGTTCATTGACTGCATATAATGTGCCAGCTCCTAAACTCAGTGATTCATTGGCAGGAACTTTATTATCCTCATTCTACAGATAAGGGTTCTGAGGCTTAGGGAGGTTTAAAAATGTCTTTCATTAAAACATGGCAGGCAGTCAACTTCCAAACTATAGAGATTTCTAGAGAACTGTGAGTCTTTAGACCTGGGTGTTTTTCCCTAATTCATGGTGTAAGGAACCAAGGCTCACTGATGGTGTTCTCCAGGCTGAGAGACACCAAGGTTTGGGTGGCCTTGAGGTGGAAAATCAGCTACCACCTTACTGAACCACTGTAACCTGTGTCCCTCACACCATGGCTGTCCTATGCCTGAGAGAGTTTTCTCTATGTCTTGAACTCCTTTCTATACTTCTGACTTTTTCCTTAATCTTGTGGAGAGCAATGGGAATATTTCTAACATGGTGGACACTCAGGTGATACTTATGAAACATGGGAATCCTAGCTTTTTTTCCCCCCACACCTGAAAGAGATTAAAAGGCATGAATCCAGAAATTAAAAAATCTTTCCAAAGTCAGAAAACATTTTTCTTTTCTATTTTGTAAATAAGAATGGACGTCCAACTATAATATATACATATATTCATAAAAAAAAGAGAAAACAAACATGGGCTGAATTGAATTAACATGTTTGCTTATGGGTTTCTTTTTTCATTTTCTCTACAAAGAATGAGTTCCTCTTTTTCTATGTCTTGGATCAGACAAAATCATACAAACAAAACAAATTATGGAAGATAGATGAACACATGGAGAACACTGAATAAATCAGAGAATCTGCATCTTCACATTTATGTTCCACTATATTCATATCTATCCCACTCTACAGAAAGCATCATTTGCTCAGATGACTTAAAACAACAGCAGGATATATACTGCATGGAAAAGGGATGCCAGGAAGTTCACTGTGGAAGGAAGTCGAAGTTCTGGGAAAGGAAATTCCCTGGTCTGCTGCCATGGGGACTTGAACAAAAATGTAGAGCAATCAAAAGATTGCTCAGACTCAAATTCCCCACCAGCAGGAGCAGAGCAAACGTGATAGAATGTGAAATAGCTCTCCAAAGTCCCATCTGCCTGACTGACTGACTGAATTCAGCAAGCCATCTTTGGGAGCCTACTATGCAAGCACTATATAAGCATTATATCCAGCATTAGCACTGTGTGGATATGATTAATAAGATTTGATCCCTACCTCCAGACAAGAAGACGACTCATAAATTACAATCTGAGTATATTTTGGTCTCCTGCATGCATTCCATTGATGTTTAATGAGCATCGATTATATATAAAACACTGTGCTGGGCATTATGGGGGATTCATGTGTGTCTAAGGAATTACTTCTGCTTCAGGAACATTATTTAAAAACTATATTACAAAGCCGTATGGGTAAGTGCTCAAAGATAGTGCTCGTTAGGCTTCCTAAGAGTTCAGAAGAGGAAATGATTGCTCTGACTGTTCATGGAAGGCTTGGAGGTGGAGGCGGTATTTCTAGCAATCCTGAAGGATGGGTGAAAGTTTAATAGATGGCAACAGGGAAAGGAAGGAAGGGAACAGAGTGGTCAAAGGCATTGAGGTAAGGAAGTATGGGCATAAATGTGGTAAGGGGAGCGGGAGGCAATGGAAGAATTGGGAAAAACTTTCTTAAATTAGAATTGCTACTAGGGTGGGATAATTCATTACTCGTTTATCATTCACTATATTTTCAGTTGAGAAGAGGGTTTATAAGTCAAGAAAACATAAACCAGGTAATCTGTGGCAGAGGAAAAAGGCAGCAGGAATGACCTTGCATAGGCCCAAGTGCTGGGGGCTGGCAGGCTAGATTAGAGGTCTGTGGGTGCTGGCAACAAGGACACCGCAGGCTATGGGGAAGGCGGGGACTGAAAGGAAGGGGTGAGGAGCTGGGAGAAGACACACGTTTCCTTCTTTCCAGCTATTTTTCAGGCTGGTCTGTTTGGCAGTAAGAAGAAACTTGTGCAATATCAGGAGGTCCTTGGGACAGCTGCTCATCAGCTGTTGGAAAGAACTTGGAATTAAAGTGCCAGAAACACCAAGGTCTGAGACAATGAACTGTTGCCTAAATTCTGGTTGAGATTCTTAAAAGTTGCATACCTTTGGATGAGAGGAAGAGTCATCTTTGATGAGATAAATGAGGGTAGAGGGTAGAAGCAAGAATAAATTGTGTGTGTATGTGCATTTATAGTAGAAACAAGATTTTTAAAAATAAGGGAGAGGTGGGCCATTGAACTATAATATAGCTTATTTTGAGTTTTAAAGTAAATAAGAGTACATTAAAGAGTTTAAAAAGATTGTGCACAAAATGGTCTAACAAGATTGCCTAGGGAATGAGGCTTCCATGTAATAGTAGAGGGGATATCAAATGTTTTTAGCATAACCGATAGTATTAAAGTAAGTATTAAAATGTTCTAAAGATGTAGGCCAGTGTTTAGCAGGTCTAGATTTGTCATAGAGAGGTTAGCTCTGTGTGTTTAACACAGTGTCTCAACTTGGGCATGTCAGCACCCTGTCTCCCATGGGGACTGTATAAAAAAACTCTGTTTAGATTATCCCAAATCTATTAGCTCCAAAGAACAAACAACTAAAGTCACTTATCTTAAGCATGATGGGTCAGGAAGAGCTGGTTCAAAACACAACTCCCGACCCCCTCCAACATTAACTGAAGTTGAATTCTATTTTAAATAAATGTTTAACATTTATTTTTAAACTACTAAATTTAGACCAAAAACGAAAACAAATTGACTCACAAAACAGATACTCTGTTGCCTGCCCTCACTAGGTTGAGTTTCTATACAGATAACCAAAACCGGTTTACAGAAGCTACTCCTTCTCTTATTCCCCAAAGTTAAGTGCTCTCAGTCAGCTTCCAGTCTATCTTGTGAAATAGGTGGAGTGAGAACTGAAGATGATCAACAAAAATCAGAAGAAAAAGCAGAAGAAATGTTTTCCATCTATAGGTAACCAATTAAAAAAGAAATAAAAATAAAACATCATTTATGTTTTAAGGACAACTATTTTCATGACATATAGATCATGTGTTTTAGGCTTAAAAATTTCTTGTAAAAAGAAAGTAAAAATGTACTTTCTCCCTTCTAAATTCCCCCACAACTTGGTATGAAAGATAATTTTGTTTGAAAAGTCCTGGATAATTTGTTGAGGGGGGCAAGTTGGAGAATGGCAGAGGTATGTGTAGGGGGAATACAACCTTAGGGACTAAGTCTTCACACACTCACTTCCTTTGAAAACGAGACATTTGCAGGCAAGTAGCTAAGAGCAAAGCATCTCTGACAGGCCCCCAGAGCTGCCTTTTGCGATGCCTGTGATTTGCCTTCACATGGAGTCCCCTCCAAGTTCAGATGCTCAACCTGGCACGGTCACCATCACAGGGTGGCAGAGACTGCTCTGAATCGGTTGCCTCTCCTGCCACCTACTTGGTTGGCAGCAGTGATGGCCAAGCACGCAGCTGCTTCTAGGTCTGTCCTATTGACAGGCCAATGTGTTTAGGATCCCTTGTGCTTTAGTGACCAAAGCCCAGTCTGTGAACAGAAAACCAGGTACATCGGCTCCTTCTCTGCTCCTCCTGCCTCCACTGCTCTGGGTTTGGGTGAAATTATGTCGCAGTTTCCTTTGTGAGTCAGGGATGGGGAGAGTCAGGCATGATTCTGTAGTTCCTGGGAACTATATTCTAAGAAACAGTGACAGGAGTCAGAAAGTACATTGGTGCTCCCTTCTTTGTGTAAGGGATCAATGAGAAGTCTAACACACTTGTATGTTACTCGGTGCAGCCGAGTGCCGATACTCCTAACCCCTTTGATTCTTTTGTATTCAGACAAACCATGTGGGGGCTTATGCTGTTTTGGCTAAGATACTCAAAATAATTATATTTCTATAGAAAAAAACATGAAACCCTAATTTTGCCCATTTGGGTCTGCAGTAATCATGAGGTTATACCTTAGGCGTTTGAGGATGTGACAATTTTTCCCCCTGGGACCCCAAACTTTACTAAGGCCCAAACTACTGACATCCTTCTGAATATGTCTGAGATTTTCCCTTCACCTGGTCACACTTTCAGTGGTATCTCTGTTGGCGCAGAGCTGAGGCTTGGAGTAGGGATGCTGACAGGCCTGGGCTGTGCAGAGGAGGCTTGATGCCAAAGGTATGTGGCCCTGACTCACGAGGGTAAGGGATAAACATGTACTTGTGAAGGGTCCACACCTGTGGATTTATCTTTTTTGCTCACATTCAAATTTGGTGAATTTTAGGGTAAACCTATTTTTATAAAGTAGGCCCAATTCTGCTATTTCTTCAGTTTAGTTAACTGTGGCTGTGTATATAACTTATTTCGTGTTGATTGAGCTGGCTCTCTAAGTTGCTGAAGCAAAAGTACAAAAATTAAACCTATGAAATCCCTCTTCTTCATTTAACAATCAATTCAATTGATATTAAAAAATGTTACCAAATATTTTAGCTTCCTGTCCAAAATACAAATCAGCTTTGTCAACTGGTCCTTACCGCTTTACAATGTCAGCATTAATGAAAAAAAGTGCATTTGGTACCCAACCATCTCATCTCTGTTTGCCCTTTGGGGTACATCCAAGAGGCCTCTCTCACACTGGGAAGGTAGGTAAGGTCAGTCCTGGTTGCTAACTCAAAGTATATCTTATTTCTAACTTAAGCACCCAGCTCTGCATTAAAAATGTTCTTATAGGATACTAATAATCACAAACAGTAAAGAATCAAAATCAATTTGTAGCCCAGGAATTGAAATTCTCTATCATTATTTTAAGTTATTATTAAACTACCAATAATAAAAATAGCAGCTACCATTTATTGAGTACTTACTATGTGCCAAGCACCATGCTTAGTGTTTTTCATGTATTAGCTAGTAAAATCCTCATTAGAAGCCGTGGGGCAAGATCTACTAACTCCACTTTGCATATGAGGCAGCTGAGCTGTGGACAGGCTGACTAATTTGCACAGCATTACTTGGTGAGTGAGTGCCAGAGCCAGGCTGAAATGCAGGTTTGCTGGCCCTGAGCTCATGTCCTTAACTGCTCTCTGCATCTTCCCTCCTTTTCCCAGCTCCTCTGTGGGGTGGACAGCATCTTCCACAGACTGATGAACAGCCTCGGAGAACGGGTTTTCACTAACTCTGCATCTTGCTTAGGCCTTCTTTGGGGGTTGAGTGGAAAAGAGGAGGTGATAGAGTGTTTGAGTCTAAAATTTTAAAAAGCACAAAAGTACAAGATAAGAGTAAACAGAAATGGAAATAATGCCAGGTGAGGGGTAAGAAATAAACAACTTGAGTGATGACTATAATTGAGAGATCTTTGTTTCACTCTTCCCATTATTTTAAAGGACTGTTGGTAAAAATGGAATAGAAAAATATTACAGTCTCTTATTGAATACAACTAATTCAACAGGAGTATAGTCTATTTTCTACATAGAAACCAAAACTTAGTCTTTTAAAACATATTTCTTTTCAAAAATCCCCTATGGCTTCCCACCACAGAGAATGTAAAATACAAAGCCCTCCCATGGCCTCCAATGCTTGTCACAGTCTGGCCTGGCTAACTCTCTGACCACTTCTCATATCATTCTTCCCATCTCTCGCCTTGCACCATCCATGCTGGCCTCCTGCTTTCTGTGGACAGGCCCAGTTGGCCTCAGGGCCTTTGTACCTGCAATTTTCTATACCTGGACAGCCTTTTGCCCATGGACTCTCTCAGTTCATTATGTCTCTGCTTTAAGGCATCACATTAGAGAAGCCTCCTATAACCTCCTTATTTAAAATATCAACCAAGCTCCCCGTACCCGCACTTATGCACACTCACCCACACATTCAAACACTCACTCTCTCACACACTCAGATACTCACACATGCACCCACACTTTCACACATTCACTTTCAGACAGTCTCACGACCATAGACTCACAAATAGTGCTGACACTCTTTATCGTCTTTCTGGCTTTACTTTTTTTAGTAAACCGTATTACCAGTTGATGTTTTATTTTTTATTATTTTATTGTCTATCTTTCCCTACTGGAAACAAATCTCCACAAGACCAAGGACTTTATCTTTTTGGACTCAGTGTTGTATCTCCAGTGCCTAAAATAGTACCCAACACATAGTAAGGGTTTCGCTCATATTTTTTTGAATAAATGGATGAATGAATACATTTAGGTCATCAAAAAAAATCATTTCTATTCCTGCCACTGCATGCGACTCAGTATACTTTAATCAGAAAATCTATGGAGAGAAAAGTCAGAAAGGCATGAAGGTTGCACCTTCTAATATAGAACAGCTGTACGAATCCTGGGCTCTTTAAACTGTGATGAACCCCATCCGTCCAGTAGCATGAAAAGGTCTCTAGTTCAGGTGAACGGCACTTGGTGAATTTAGGTGTCCCAGAAGAATCTGCAGAATAAAGAGAAAAGGCAAGGCATGAAATTGGGAGGGTAATGTATGGTCTTAATAAAACTCATATTTAAAGTGGTAGAGAAGAATCACTTCTCCTAGAAATGCTGTTTTCCTAAATCACAGTTTTAGAGCTTGTTGCTTGTCAGTTATTTCTCTTCAGCCCTTGATTCCCAGGACAAACCATTTTATCTTTATTTCAAACATCATTTCTTAGGGCCTGTTTATAAAACCAAAGCTAGAGATGAGGATTTGGGTATAGGTAGTTTATTTGGTAGGTGACCCCAGGAACTAGATGCAAGGGAAAAGGTTGAGGGAAGGGGAGGGAGAACAGCTAATAAAGTATGTATTATTCAGCTGGCTACCACAGTGGCCAACTAGGGCCCAACCCCACAGAAGCTCCTTTGAGAACCTGTGTAGAGTGTGCCTTACCAGTGTTCTAGACAATGATGGAAGGCTGGGTGTTTACCAACTCCCGTCACCTACTTGTTGAGGGTTGCCCGGAGGGTATTAATGCCTATGAACTTCTAGGCTGAACCTGAACATGCACTGAAGGTCCTTACTTAATTTCTGAGAAACTTAGGCAGATACTTTAAGTGTGCCCAGCAATGTGCAATGGTGACAACCGTCTACTATTGATGGCTGTGCTGACATCAGGTGGGCCAAAGGGATCTGGTGTAAGGACCACAGAATGCATTATAAAGCCTTTTCTCTTTTTATAGATTTTTAATAAAAGTCACTTACGTTGTATTCTTTTTAAAGATTCAGCCAGTAAACTCATTTAAAAGATGTTGACTGTAAACAACTTATGTATACATCTGTGTCAATTCTAATTTGGAAAGTGGAGAATGCCTCCTACATGTTAGGATATTAGCTCAAACTCCTCTGCATCTATGAAATCTGCAGCTATGGGTGTGCAACAGGCAAGTCTACGGCAAAACAGATTTTTGTATCTCGGTTTTCATTGTTCTGACTTCTATGGCCATTTTGGAGATGGTAGAGTTTCTTTTATTCTCATTCTCATTCTCATTCCCATTCATTTTCTCTCTCTCTCTCTCTCCCCCCGCTTTCTTTTTTCCTTTCTTTCTCTTTCTCTCTCTCTTTCCTTCCTTCCTTCCTTCTTTCCTTCCTTCCTTCCTTCCTTCCTTCCTTCCTTCCTTCCTTCCTTCCTTCCTTCCTTCCTTCCTTCCTTCCTTCCTTCCTTGGCTCCTTAACTGATTAATCTTCAATTCAACTGTAAACTTAATATATTTTTTCTCTGACCTAAAACTCTCATGCTTGGGCAACAGAGAGGCTCTCAACCTTAAAGTATCTTTCTAAATACTTTACAACTTAATTTAAAAATAAATAGTATACAAATGAACATATAAAAACTCCTAATTCCACGTTCTGGGTATATATCTGGTGTTCTGAGCTGAAACATGTCTCTTTTTTTCTTGTCAACAAATTCATAAGGAATGGCACGTTATATACTTTCTAAACAAGTCCATCACTCAGTCATCCACTCAACAAACACTTATTAAAACATTTATTTTGTGCCAGGCCCTGTTTCAAGAACAGAACAGGAAACAAAACTGATACTGTCTTGGTTTTCATGGAGTTTCCATTCCAGTGGGGGCTGTGGGAGGGGGATCTCATGTAGAAAAATAAGCAGGGTGAGGAGACATGACAGGACAGGGAAATAAATGGGCTCCATCTTCCTTCCGCTAATACCCAGATTAACATGGAAAAGCAGCTCGGGCTTGTTTTAGAACCTCGACGTGTCCTTGTTTTAGAACCTCAATGGCCCTGAATAGTCTGGTCAGACAAATCTTCAGGAAATCTTGAGATAGATCCTTTGCCCTGGGAGCATGTATTGGGGGTGACAGAATTTTTTTCTTAATAAACTCCACGGTTGTACTATTTTAAGAAACATTTCTTTTCCTGTATGAATTAAGACATTTACAAGAGTTAGGGGGCCAGGGTGGGGTCTGCCTGGGTACAGAGAGTCAGCCCTCTGTGGGTGTCAGTATTTTAGAACTTGACTCAGAGCAGGGAAGTGTAGGAGCCTGCATGATTTGTTACAAATGAACACAGTGAAAAAGGTGTATGTTTCGTTAGGCAGCACCTATTATATGGTAGACTACTGGGAAAAAAATCCTTTTTCTATTAGCTGAAGCACTGAAAACAGTATTTTTTCGTCCTTCCGGTAAACCAATGATTAATAAAACTTGAAACCACAACTATTTTAATGTCTGCAGGTTTGAGGAGAGACTTTCCTTCTAAAGGTCCTTCTGCACAGGAGGTAGGAAGAGGGAATGTACTGGATTACAAATGAAGAGGTTTGTGTTCTAGTCCTGGCTCTGATACTATTTAGCTTTGATCTTCCTAAAGCCATTTGGCTAGTGGAGAAGGAAGAAGAGGAGCAATTGAAGTGGGAGGGGGAGGATGGAGGGAAAGAAGTCTTTGAAGGGAAAGAGCTCTGGGTCGTGGGGTGAAAGGCACGCAGCAGTTACCTACCCTTCCATGTAGAGCCTCCACTGCACCATGTCTTGTGGACCATCTGCGGTCAACAGTCCTGGACATTGGTTATAACCCTGGAGCAGAGGCTGAGGACTTAACACCTTGTGTGTGGGAAGGGGCTTGAAGGGAAAACCTTGCCCTCTGACTAAAGGGTAACTGAAAACCATCAGTTGAGAACTTCCTTTTGAGCTGGGTAGCAATAGACAAACAATAAGGAAAGGAAGAAAACAAAACAATAATTCTTAATATGGTAAAGAATTAAAACTTGTAAAGACACACTAAAAAAACAATTTTATAGAATAGATAAATGAACTTCAAACATGATTTTAATCCTAAAATATGAAAGAAATGATAAGACCAAGCTAGAATATGTGATTATATGTGCACAAAAAAAAAGAAAGGGGAAATATTGTAATGAGAAAAAGGCAGAAGGCGCATAAGACCAAATGACTTTTAGCTCCTTTTTGGTGGATCTGGGTTCTGCTAAGAAATCTGCATATGCAGTCAATCAAGGGTCAGTTTTAGAAGAGAAGAATAGTCACAGCAGGCCCAGTTACCCTGATGTGAATAAAGAATGGTTACTGCTGAACATAAGCCAAAATGAGGAAATACTTGCTGTCAACTGAAATAGCTTTCATATGTGCTGAAGATTGCACAAGCACACTAGTCCAGGCCAAGTATGGTGAAACTAATGTTCCTTCCACAAATAATAAACAAGAGATGGTGATCCCAGCAGTTAGTCCCTTCCTGGACTTCGCCTGTACAGGCTTTGGATAAAATCTTTGGGTGACTGATTAGCCTAAATGTATCAGTGATTTAAGAACATCTTTACATGCAGCCTCTGTATTTGGGTAAAGCAATAGTATGGAATAGATTGTTCACGATCCTGGAAGTTTTTATGAGAGAAAAAGATGTAATTCTGACATGATGGAAAGAGGTCACCGCATTTCAACAGAGTTGCTTTTTCAAGTCCTCTTCTTAAGCAAAAACAGGATGGAAGGGGAATAACAATATGGTCATAGCAACTAAGACTTCTTGGAGTTATCATGGGCCAGTCAGTATCCTGCACATTATATGTATTAACTCCTTTAATACCTACAGAATGAAGTAGATACTGTATTCTTGCCGTTATTCTCATCATTGTACAGATGAGAAAACTGAGGCATAGAGAATTAAAATAACATGCCCAAAGTCACTTGGTTATTAAGTGGCAGAGCCTTGATTCCAGCCAGGTAGTTTTGCTTCAGAGTCTGTCATCTAAAACACTATACTCGTAGATTTCAAAGTCTTTGAAAGTGACCCTCAGGAAGAACTACTATTTTACATCATGACGCAGAGTGCACACATTTATGTGATATATATATATATATATATATATATATATATATATATATATAAAATATCTCAAAATATATGAACTCAATACCTGAATGAACTCTGATATGTTCTATTTCCATTTATAAATAATGCCACTCACAACTTGGCAAATTGACTTACTAACGAGTCACCAGTTACAGTTTGAAAAACATTGCATTGAAAGCTATTTTGCCCCTATGAAAGTTAAAAATTAACGTGCATGTTGGTCTGCAATTCCCTCAAAACGAGGCAAGAACATTTCATTTATCTGGCACAGAACATGAGGTGATCAACAGAACTATATTTTCTAGGTAACTGAAACTTACTCTTGAAATTCTTTTTCCCAAAACATATTTAAGATTTTTTTGAATCATTAACAAAGTCTGTCAAATGTCATATGACCCTTTTAATGGTTTCGCATAGGGATCAGGGATTATTATATAGAATGATGGTGAAACTGCAAATAGGGCTGCTGGAGAAGCCTGGCCTCTTCTTGCCCCTACACTAAGTAGCATCATTCTTTTGTTGGTGATATTCATGCTTACACTTCAGCTTTGTTTAATTCACAAGTATTAATTAAATAATTCTTTCCCTGGGACAACACAGTTTATAGTAATAGTAATTCTTCATCTTGAGAGTTGCCTTGACAATTGATGGAAGTTACTGGGAAGGAACTTTTGATAATACTGGGTAGTGACTGAGAGCGTAGATTCCAGAGCTAGACTCCTGGGTTCCAACCCCACCTCCATCATTTACAATCTGTGTAATCTTGGGCAACATACTGAACCTCTTCAGTGTCCTCCTCTGTAAAATGGGGATAATAATAGTCATCTCATAGGCTCATTGTGAAGATTAAATGAGCTAATAATATATGCAGAGCTTTTAGAACAGTGCCTAGGACAGAGCAAGCATTGTATAAGTGTTTGCTGTTATTCTTTCCATCCTCGCAGTCAGCCGTGATTGTCTATTAATGTTTTTTTTTTAACTGTTGTCACCTAGGAAGTACAAATAATAAACATTACTACGTCTGAAATCCATAATTTTCCATGTAATTATAAGTTCACTGGTGCTAGCTGAAACAACTGAAGTGTATGTGGTGATATTGTGAGAGCTATTTCCCTCACTTTTTGAGAGGTGATTATCTATGGCTCTGCTCTAGATGGTCACAGTGATCAAAGTTTGAGTTCTAAATAACTGGAGGATGTTGCAGTATTAATTCATATTGGTCTTAAAATTTTTTTTAATTCCAAGTAAAAGCTTTCTCTGTGGTTCCTGAGAAACCAAAGAGAGAATGCTGCAAGTCCGTGAAGACACGCATGCAGGGAGGAGGATTCCCAGTATCTCATGACGACACTGCAGGGCTGGCTCTACAAGGTTCTCAGGAACATTTAGAATGTTACTTGATGTTTTTCCCTGGTGACCTGAGCACTCTGGAATCACTGCAGCAGCTGTAGAAGCTTCTTGGCAATGATCTTTTCAGAAAAAGCACATTAAATGGGAAGAGTGCTGAACTGGAATTTAGGGAGTTCTGGTCCTCTCACTAATAGTCCAGCCAACTATTTCACCCAGAGTGAAAAAAAGCTAACATAAAAATCTAAATCCCCAATCTCCTCTACCTCCTTACCGGTCTAAACTGCTCAATAAAAACAAACACCTTGTATTTTTAAGTCTTTTGAAATTCTTTTAGAGACTTTCACAGCAGACATTCTGTGTTTCAATTAACAAGAAGCATTTATGCAGCACCTATTATGGGTAAGGCACTCTTTTGGGTGCAGTGGAAATTTAATAAAGTAACATGACATATGGATTCTACCTCTTAAGAGCTATAATCTAGTACAGGAGAGAATATAAGTACATATGAGAAGCAGCTAACAATATAAAAAGTAGTTAACATAAAGATAATTGCTCTAGGAAATCAGAGAAAGTAGTGACTACTAAGAGTTGAAGGTGGAAGGACAGAGCAAGGTCTTGAGGAGGAGTAAGGAGAAGGTGATTAACTTTGCCCAGTTTGATGACGATAATCACTGACCAAATGCCACCAGGGACACATCAGTACCCAAAGTTAGGCTTATTCACCCTCATAATTTACTTTATCAGAATCTGCATTCTAACAAGAGCTCAAGTTATCCATATGTACATTACATATTGGAAAGCACTGTGTAGGCTCCTCACTGTCAGCTAGGGGCTCTTTCTAGCTCGTTCTCAACTCTGGTTGCACATTACAATCATCCAGAGATCTTTAATGAACTACCTTCCAGAGACATAATTTAATTAGATTGGGTGATGCCTTACAAAATGTTATATGTCAATTATATCAAAAAATTAACACTATTCTTAACATATTGAGTTAAAAAAAAAAGAGTGGGGTGATGTCTGGTCACTGGTACTTTTTAAAATGCCCCAGGTGATGCTAATGGGCAACCAAGGTTGAGGATCGCTGAATTAGAACAATGAGCTTCTATGTTAGATTAGTACAATGAATTCCTTAAACAAATAGTATATTGAAAGGCCCCTCAAATGCTGAGTCCTCTGAAAAACAAACCAAGTAAGGATTAGCAAGGTGAAGCAACATGCACTGAATTTCCTGGGAGAACAGGACCAAACCCCCATATAATAAGGATGTTGCATGTGTCTGTGTGGGCTCTCAGAGGAGGCAGTGTGGTAAACAGCATGAACCCCTCTTGCAGGTGATCTTCTTGGGGTGCCCCAGAAAGGTCCAGCCTTACGTTCCACTTGTCTGGAGCAGAAACATATGCTCACAGCTGCATTTCAGTTGCAGTTTCAAGTATACATGATGGTGAGTATGCAGCTGCCTTAACTGTGGAAGTCACGGAAGTTAGTGTTAGATTCTTTGTTGTAGATCCTGGGAACTGAGCCAACTCCAAGCTCCAGGATGGCCCTGTGTCACAATAGAACAGCCATGGCCAACTTTGTGGGAAACCTACAGCTTCTCATCAGAACACATCATACCAATCCTTGGCATCATTCTTCTGCAGCAAATTTCCTAAGCCCTCATAGTGCTTCATTCATCCACACTTTCTGGAGCTCTTTGTTGGAGAGATCTACATTTTTGTAGGGATGCTTCTGGAACTTTAATGTGTTATGTAGGCACCACCTGGGGATCTAGTTATAAAGATTCAGCATGTGAAGCATGAGATTTTGCACTTGACAAGATCCTACATGCTGCTTCTGCTGCCTCTGGTGACCACATTCTGAGGGCTAAGAACTTAGATCTGTGCAGTCCAGAAAGGTAGCCATTGATCTCATGTGTCTATGGAGGGGGGCTGTCCTTCTAGAATGCTTAGCATCATTCCAGGCCTCCTAGATGCTAGTAGCACCCTAGTTGTAACAACCAAAATGTGTCTAGACATTGCCAAATGAACCCTGGGGACAAAATCACCCATGGTAAGAACCTCTGCTCTATGAGCATGTGTCACTTTAATACCTCAATTACAGATGCTCTGATCATGTTTATATTAAATAATTATATTTAAATTGAATTTTTACTGTATACAAACAAAAGCATTTTACTTAAACAATGCGTGAAATTTCTTTTTTAAGTATCATTGATTGAGCTTCTACTCAGTGCTAAGTCCTGCCATGTGCTTTCTCATTTCATCTTCACTACTTTTCTTTAAAGAATGTTATATGATAGAACTATAATCTTCATTTTACAGATAGGAAATTCAACTTTGGAAAAGCCAGATAATTTTTAGCCAAAATACAAACTAATAAGTAGCAAAGTGGAGACTTGAATCTCAGTTTTTTTCACTTCAAAGCTTTTTTCTCCATATGCTGCACTGCCTCTCAGTTTTATTTGGGTTTTATCTTTATGATAAAGTTGATTTTTGGCATTAGGCTCAGAGAGTTATTGGCTTCCCTGAGCTGTTAGATAGCTTGCAGACACTAGAGCTTAGAGCTTAACTGTCCTGTGTCTGATTTGAGAAGGCATTGTACTTCACCTTTACCCTCATTTTTATAAAGCAAATAGGAAAAGCATCCTTATAACAAGAACCATATGAATTCCCTAAACAATAGTGCCAGATCCCTTCATGGAAATAAGAAACTAATGACAGTCTCTGCCTCTGAAATCTTCAATCTGGTTGGAGAACTAAGATTTACACAAATGAAACAATCTAAAAATGAAACATTTTAGGATATACTGGAGTTGCTATATAGAACTGAAGAAAGGGAAGACCTGCATGAATTGCAATAGACCTAGAACACTTAATAGAGAAGTTCTTACAGGAAATGGAGAGAAAAAATGAGAGTGCAATTTAGGAAGTTGATCAGTTATATAGATGTTATACTTCTCAATTTGGCATTGTGAGTTAAGAGGTTAGATGCATATTGGTGAGTATCAACTTATCCACTGGTGGACAACATTCCAATGGAATATTCTCAAGAAAAAAGAGAATAAAATCGTGGTCACATTTGCCTCACCCTCTTCCAAGTCAGTATTTCTGCTCACTTCTAACCATAACTACAAGATAGATAAACATATAGAAGAGTTAGAAAGGATTCTGGGAACATGACTTCAGCAATTTCAAAGAGAAAAGTTTATATGCAGGCGCACACTCTTTGAGCTGAAAGAGACCTTGCTAGTCACCTAGGCTCACCATTTCATTTTGCAGATGGAGAAAATCATGTCCAAAAAAAGAGGAATGAACTTCCCAAGGTCACAGAGCTGGTAGGAAGCCAGGCTATGTGTTACACTGTATCCATGAAGTGAAAATCATGGTCATTAAACATGATGATGATGATGATGATGATGATGATGATGATGATATACTTACCTCAGATCTGTCAACCTCTAAGGACCTACCAAATTTCCAAGTGTCATGTTTATGGAGTGAACTAATTTGATACTGAGTCCTAAACTTTACGACAATATTAAGACCATACACAGGGTTCACACTGAAAACAGGTTCACAGAAAAACGGGTCACTGATTAGGTATTTTGAAAGCTTGTAAGAAACCAAAATAAGTTATTTTGAGTACTAACATTCAGTCATGTCATAAGTTCAGAATTCCCTGATAATCAATCTATTCGTTACACTGGATGTAAACAAATAGATATTTAAGTGTATAGTCAATTAACTAGGAAATTGAAAACAAAATGAAACAACACAGAGATTGGGTCTACGTTTACCTGTATAAAGTGAAAGTTTCCACAAGTATTAAGCTCTTGCATGCTCTCAAAGATTCTTGAAGAACTTGTGGTTCCTCATATATGTTTTTTTATCGTGGTTCCTCCTTATATATAGTAGTGTGCTAAATATTGTGGGGAACTGCTACAATGTTGAAGTGTACAATCACTGACTCTTGGGCAGGTAGAGCAATACTTTATGTATTTCCAGAATCTTTTTTTCTGGGTATCAGAGGCACAGTGATAATCAGAGGATAGGGCATGCACAGTAGTGAAAAGATAAGTCTGGGAGGAGATGTTACACGATGTGATATCAGGATTGACAGGACAGAAAAAAACATTAACAACAGCAGGCTGTAAATACTGATAACAGGGGTATCTGAAATTAAGAAAGAGTAGAGGCTAGCTACATAATCACCAATAGGACCTAACCATTATCTAGGTTACTCTCTTCAAAATGGACCATGCAAGATGATTCACTGGGGAATGAAAACACTAAAACTTTTATTGGCATGTGTTGTTTATCTAAAATAGAAAAGATGTTAAGATTTACTGGTACTGAATACGCAGAGTTGCATGGAGAATTCAGTCAGCCTGTGTGTCAGTTACATGTCGCACCTGATAGGAGAGAAATCCTGCAGGAAAAGTGGGAAGACCACAGTTCCAGGGGGTAGTTAATAGGACCTTAACTAGTCTCTACCTTTAACACGTTAGAGCTGATAGGAATTTGACTTCCAAAATGGGAAATTATTGTAAAGACTATTCAAAATATAGATTGGCACCCACTATAACTACTATTCATTTTTTGAAACTCTAACTTGGTGTATATTGTGCCCTTTTCATATATGAGACTGAGATTATAGTTAAACCCAAATATTGAAGCAAATGTAACATAGATCAAAACTTCAAATTGTTTCATAAACTTTTCATAAACTATGGACATGAAATGAGGACTTCCCCCTCCAAAATAAGTAAATTTCAAACACTGCAGAAAGTATTTTGTTCTGTCAAACACTAAAATTAAAATATTTTCATAATATTGCTTGGTCTAACTTTATCAAGACCTTAAAATTTATATTTTTAAATGTGTTATAATGAATAAAATATATTAGAACATTATGCATATATATAATTTACAAATATGTAAATATGTGTACTGTGAATGTGTGTTAAAAATTGTTTTTTACTTATGGTATAGAATCTGAACTTCAATGACCTTTGAGCAAATCCCTTTATAAGATGAAAGTGTAAAATGAGGCAAGAGGCTTAGGGACTGCCAGTGTCATTACATGGAATAGATTCCCAAATTCTTATTATTCAAACTCTTTCCATTTCATTCTACTCTGCTTTCACTCCCCCTACTCAGGATTAACTTATCAGGTACACATTTAGGTTCACAGATCCAGGGTACAGACCTGGGCTCCTTATCCTCTTACAACTCGCCAAGTGCCTTCATCCTTTAAGGACTGCTCTGCTGGAAGCACAAACAAAGGTAAAAGGAACATTAAAGAAGAGGCATCTGCCCATCAGATAAAATGCAATTATGTGCAAAGGAAGTATTGAGATATTAGAGCAGAAAGACACTACAAGATAAGCTAAGTGCTTATTCTTATAATTAAATCTTTTCAAGTGAACACTCATAAGCAAGAGAATTACTAAAATATATTCACTATTTTGAACTGTACAGAGTGAATGAACAGTGGCTTAAAAATAAAAGGTTGATGTGGGTATACAGAAAATAGTCTAACATTTTGGGGCAGGCCGAGGGGAGTTTCCCTCCCAGGTAAGGGGTTCCCATGGATTTCTTCTATGTTGGCTCCCTTTTCTTTGGACAGCTTGGCTGGGAGGCTACAATTAATAGTTTGTACAAACTCTTTCTTAGAAGGTATATGCCCTTCTTACAGGCCAGTGTTTCCAAAGTGTGTTCCTGGGATTCTGGTCTGCCTACACCAGGATCACCTGAGGAGTTTGATGGACATTCAAGTTCCCGGGATGTCTACTGAACCAAATTCTCTGGGAGGGGCTTAGCAATCACTATTTTTATTTCCCTAGTTGATCTGGATACTTTTAGGTCTCACCTATCAGAAAAAATGTGCCGTCTGGTAACTAAAAAAGGAGAAAAAACAATATCAGAGGCTCTTCTACTAAGATGAATACGTTTTACTAGCCCACGATCATTAAGGGCTCACATTTGAAAGACAGTATTATATTCATGTTATAAGCTTCAGTAAGATGTAAGGCAATTTCTGGCTCATAAAAGAAATTAAACACTCTAACTGGATACATTTAACAAGAGACCGTAAATCTTCTTGAAAAGAACAACTTGTTTGGGTCTTTTGGGACATGCTTCTGCCTACGTGGGAGGTAGGGCAATGAGACAGATTCAACTATTACTCACTGCATGCAACTATGTTCCAGAAACACATATTTAATGCTCAAGGCAACCATAGAAGGCAGTTTGTCTTACCCCCACTTTGAAGATGGAGAATGAAAGACTGAGAGGTTAAATGTCTTTACCTAAGTTCATATGGTTGATAAGAGGCAAAGATGAGATTTGTACCAGATCTCTGAAATTTATAATCAGTGCATTTTCAATTACCTTTCTGGTTCTAAAACTCAGGATACTATTGATAAACAGATGAGAGAAAAAATAAAAGTATAGAGGAAATTTAAAAAAGGAGGGAAAGCTAGTATATCTCGCCACAAGGAAATATTCAGGCATTCCTTTTATAATAGAACTACAATAACATACAACAGAGGAGACTAAAGGAATCTTTCTAAACTGATGACTTAGCACTATTGAAGTTGTAGGTAAACAAACAGGAAACAGTCACTTGGTTTGAATTAGAACACAAGAGTTCTCATCTCAAGAGAAATTTTATAGGATCATCAACAGCGACAAGTGGTCAGGTCAGCTGTTGAGTTTCCCATCTTCTATGCACAGAACAGGCTTAATATTCCCCTGGAGAAATGGCTCAGTACTGATTCAAGAAGCAACAGCTCTCAATTAGGAGCCACAGCTGCCACTTCCTATATCAACTGAGAATTCCTGGGTGGTCTCTCACCATGTCATAATTCTTAATGTAACTTCATTAATGGAATCGGACAGGTCTGAGCACAGAGCAGCATGGTTGCTATTCACTGAGCTAATACAGCTACATTACATTAGTTACCATGGCCATGATGCAATTTCACCAGCTTAATATTAATTTTTCCCTCTGTTTTATACTGGTGTTTTTTGATCAATGAATAGGGATCTGGGGTTTAGAACTAGACAGGGATGGTAGAAGGAGCTGAGGCTTTGTGGGCAGTGTGCCCAGAGTTTGGATCTTTGCTTAGTTGAATTTAGGAAAACAACATCTTTTCATGTAGTCTGAGTTTTCTCAAATTCACTGAAATAAGAATTCTAAGAGTAATCTTACATAATTATTATGAGATAAACTCTTAAAAGAACCTGCTTAATAAATGTTTATCATCTCTCACCCATGAAATTTGGCTATTCTAATTCACATACTAAAGTTAATTTTTATATACTTATTATAACAAGAGCTAACATTTATTGGGTGCTGCCATCTGTCAGGCTTGTGGTGTTTTATGCCACTCAGTCTTTTTAACAAGTAGTAGGAGATGGAGAATGATGGTATCCCATGGTAAATATGGGAAAACTCTGGCCCAGAGATGGGAAGCACCATGCCCAGCAAGCCTTATTTCAAAGCCTGTACACTCAGTCACTTCATAATACTGCTTCCCATCATTCTGGAAGGAGAGTTCTACATCAAGAAGATGTGAAGAGGCAGTGGTAACAAGACAGTGGGCAATGAGCACAGTGGTAAGAAGAGAGGGGCTTGAGCTAGGAGCCGGGGTTTGAGCCATAGCTCTGTACCTCTTAGCTGTGCGTGCTATGAGCAAGTCACTTAACGTCTCTGTATACCAGCTTCTGTTGAATAAGGATAACAGTGCCTACCTCACAGAACTGTGATGAAGACTATTAGTAATTTAAAATATATAAAGGGCTTAGACTAGCACATAGTCAATATGACAGAAATACTATTATGGTGATAAAGTATTTTCAGGTGCGGTAAGTCTGATGCTGAATGTCTTCAACACGGGGAATGAAAATAATCTGCTTTTTCTCTTGCTCCTTTCAATGATTACAAACCTTCCTTACAATTCTGTATCAAATAACTTTGTTAGTGTTTTATGAAACTAACCTATTTCGATTTCTTTTTAATGCAATAATCTATTTCGGCCTCTGATGTGAACAGTACTAAAACCCATTTAGGTTAGTAAAATCATAGAGCAAGAAAAACAAAAATAAAAACATGGTCCTTAAAAGTAGGCACTCATCAAAACGGAGATCCCATCGGACACCTTAGCCATACCCACTACATGCAGACTATAATTTTGAAAATTCACGCTGTTGCAGTGTCATTGCTTTTAAAGATCATGTTAAAGACTTACTTTTGAAAACCATGTGTTATCTTTTTCAAGATCAAAAAACTCAAGTTCAGGACTTGAAGTCTGAAAGTTCAAAATTCCCTATAGTTGTCATAACTACCAGTGATACAAAATCTAGCACTTTCTTTTTATCTTTTCGGTATAAGGAGTGGGATGTATAAAATATTTTACTTAATTCTCACAGCAGGGAGTTTACCAGATTTTGATTTTGAATTTTTCTCTGGCTCTACAAATCTTGGTTTATGATTCATAATTTGAAAGCTGTGCTGATGCACAGCTCTATATTAAAGTATCATCTACACATTTCTCTTTTTATATGATCCTAAATAAAAACAAACACAATTGAATGATGGCCCCAAATAGTTTAATATATAATCTATTTAGAGAATTTAAAACAGTGCCTTTTGTATCTCTTTTTGGCTAATATTTTAAACCAGGAGTTTAATTCAAGAGTGAGGTGAATATACTATCAGGTTTAAAACCACACTTTAAAAAATATTGCACTGGGACATATGCTGAAGTTGAGACTATTGCAAAAGTCTTACCAAATGAAATCAGCTAATACGACTTTCTCATTTAGTAAAAAATTAACATCCATCTTCTGGATTGATAATACCAGTCTGGAAAAATTTTTGAGCAAATAAATTAACTGGACAGATGCAATAGGAGGAATAAGTGGAAATGGAGGAGTACGGAGAGGAGAGACTGAAAACACTCTAAGAAGTATGTCATTTCTCATTGCTCTGGAGGCTTACAGTTTATTGAGGGCTCTTTGTCCCTATTTTCCTTATACTATGATGTTATTCAAAGTCATATAAGAGGACACATAAATTTACCGGGGATGGCATTACAGAGAGTAATAGTGACACTTAAATGCTCCCATTATCTTCACTACCCCAGTTACTGCAGTTGAGAGAGAAGACGGTCCAGCTGAGAGCAAAGCCTATCTCTTGGTCCATGTGTCTAACTAACTTGGGGCTCCTGGCCTGCTCTTCTCAATTCCCTACTGATAAAAGGCTACTATGCACCAAGGTCTCTGTTTCATTCTCAACACTGCACAGAGTATACACTCAAAACCTGGTCAAGTCCTGAGAATCTGGAGGTTCCCTAACCCTTCTGGGATTTGTAAGATGCTGGGAAGGTTATGGGAAGGTTAGGGATGTGGACAAGTGGAGACTAAAGTTACTTGGGATCAAACTATTATAAAATAAATAGAGATTTTTCCTCTCAGATGTGAACCAGGCACACCTTAGGAACATGAGAAAAATGTGGCGGCTTCTTTCCCATTAAATCATAGAAGCCCAAGCCTTCTCAACATTTGTGAAGGTCTCCCAGAGTCATTCTAGGGGTCTTTAATACCCAAGCAGGATCCTTTTTACTAGGATGGGGAAATCAGGCAAACCTTATTCCCATGATCTTCTCCCACATTTTACAGTTTCACAAAGTCTCCATGGAGCAGATTAGATGCTAAATCCACTTTATTTTGATGAAGACTTATAACCATTTGAAATCACCTTGAAGTTTACAGCTGTGTGGCTACTTGCACTCATGAATTTACAATGCTTGGAAAGGTGCTCAAGAGAAAGGCTGTTACCTATTTATTTGAGGAACCCGGTTCAGGGTCCCCAAAGGACAATTATAGCAATGATGTGCTTCATAGAAAAAGACTTCCTATGCTATGTATTATTATTGCATTCACTAATCTCACTGATTTTATTTGAATTATTAGTACTTGATGTGATTACAAATAATAAAATTTATTATTGTAATCATTATGCCAGCACTCATATATTTAAATAACATTTTCTTTAAAAATGAGGACCTTGGGAAGTTTTAAAAGAATCCCAATAAGGTTGTTAGTACTCAAAAATTTATTTTAAACTGTTCCTTAGGAATTTTCTTCTGAGTTAAATTAGTGAACCTCATATAAAAATCAGTCTTATTACTATTTAGTCCCAACCAATCTAATTTAATAATACAATGAAAATGTTTGGAGCAAATAATTTCATCATCTGGAACTGGCTGGTGTCATTTTCCTGTTCCCGCTTACAATTCCCCCAAGCATCTGCAGATTACTGGGGTGGTGAATTAATGGGGGCATTTAAGCATCACTATTGCTCTCTGTAATATCATTCCTAGTAAATTTATGTGACCTCTTATATGACTTCGAATAACATCATAGTGTAAGGAAAATGAGGACAAAGAACCCCAACAAATTGTAAGCACTTCAGGTCCAGGGACCATATCTTCTTTTCTCCTAACCCCTGGACCCCTAAACAATCCACTCCCTGGGCCACTTCAGATAATTTTATTTTTATGCCTATACTAGGTACTCAGTAAATACTCCTATTCACTAGTACACTGAAGGTTGAAACCTACCTTTTTAGTTGTTTCTTCCAGCTGAAACCTACATTTCTTAGAGCAGGGGTCCCTGCTTTCTCCCCTGGATGGCTGCCTCACCACCGAAGTAAACAGAATTTTCAGAACATTCTCAGCATTCTCAACATGCCACATTGCTTTATAGTAGTCAAACCAAATCCTTGTATTGGGCTACATTATTTTCAAAATGTTTGCAGAAATCACCCTACTCCATACCTAGGGTCATGCATTTGGATTTAATTATTTTAACCAGTTCTGAGAAATTGTTTCATCTTCTTTAGTTATTCTGTGTGTGTGTGTGTGTGTGTGTGTGTTCACGATGAGGCTGATTATCCAGAGTGGGAAAGAAGGCCCAGAGAGTAGACCATAGTTTTACAGATGTCTGTTTTCAAGAACCCTTCAAAGAGAACCAGTCTTTTTGGCTTTGCCTCCTCTTAAATGAGGTTTTATGGCTTCTGTGTTACTTTGCAAATATCGAGGGCCCTGTGTACCTTATTAATTTAATAATTTCCTCTTTTCTGAATATAGATCTTCAGTTTATTTTTCTCAGATATATTAAGGTATTTTGTTTATTTGAAATTAATTATTGTTATTATTATTTCACAAATGCTCTTTAATTCCATTTATAAAATTCCAAATTTGTACCCCTTTTCAAAAATATTCTGAAGGATCCTGGGTTTGGAAGATTTATATACTTTTTCCTCGTGTTAATGAAATGTTAACAACTTCCTATACCTCATATTTTCAGAGCTGGGGAGAAAAAGGATACAAACTAACATCACGCTCAGTGGAAATTTTCATGCAAGCTTATAAAATAGGTAGTATTTATCCTTGTTTACAGATCAGCAGCTTCTTAAGGCTCAGAGGTTAAGTGACTTGTCTGAAATCCCAGCTCATAAGTAGCAGTGTCAGAATTCAAGCCCACCTGATTCCCTTGTCCGAGCACTTCGACAAAGCCTCTGACAGGGCGGCTCCTTTGAGTTTCATTTTTCAAATACTCCTCTCATTTGAGAGAAATTCAGGAAAATCAGTTCTGCTTTCTTAGCCTCTCAGACAGAAAATATTATTATTACTAATGCCAGAACAAGAAATATTAGTCAGGTTTAAGAGACATGATCTTAAGGGCTAAAGGTACTGTAGGTTGCCATAATTTATAGAGGAGGCCACAAAACAAGCAGTGAAAATAACCCAGTTTCTGTGCAAGCTGTCATTCAGGAGCAGGGACTATTTCTATTTATTTCTATTTCTATTTCTTCTCTTCCTCCTCCTCCTCAATAATAATAACAAAATCACTACAACTACTGTTACTACTACTATTATTATTAACTATTCATTTAGAGCTACAGGGCAAGGGTGTAGGGTAAGACAAGGCTAAATGAAATCTCAGTATTCTGATGTTCATTTACAAAGGATGGAAAGGAGTTCCTGTTTCGAGACTTGGGGTAAAGAGAGAAATAGGCTCTAAGAAAAGCCAAAAACAAAGATGAAGATAGGAAGACAAATCATTTTCCCTTTCATCCTCCAAAGTACACCTGTACACTTACACAAACTCCTTGTACTGTTGGCCATGTCCCTCCCTCTTCACCAGAGAAAAGAGCCTGAGAGCCTGATTACATGGCTGAGATTCTCTGCTACCCTGTTTTCACTATTTGGAGCAACCCATAATTTTCTCCTTTGAGAATAAACTTCAGAACTCCTTATGATTTACAGAGTCCTAGAAACTTGCAAGGAATGTGCACATCGTGGACACACCTCATCCCTGTAAAGGTAGGAATGTAAATATAAATATTCCCATTTTCAAAAAGAAAAGAAAGAGGTTTCAGGAGGTCCATGACTTTTATGTGGTACCGCAGGTACCCTAGGCCAGGTTTTCTGACAATGCTCTTTCTACTTCCTTCTACTTTTTGTTACTAAAAATCTCTGGTCTTTAAAAAATTAAATTTATTTTTAATTGAGATTAATTTTACATAGTGTGAAAAGAACAGATTTAAGTTTACATTTCAATGACCTAACAAATGCAAATGCGTACAGTGTCATCCATACTTCAATCAAGACATAGAACACTGTCTTTTTAAATTTATGGTAGCATAAAATCTAGGACCATTGGACAAATCTATTAAAAACAGGAAAGAAAGCCATATTTAGGGAAATAAAACTTTAGGTACCTGAAATACCTATATAAAGTCCTTTTGCTAGGAGGAAAGAGGGGAAAAACAAGCTAGAATGACGATTTTTCTAAGCCAGCTTCTTCTGACTTTATTTACACTTTCTTCAAGTTGGTGAGCTTCTTTGCTTTGCATTACACTTTTATATAAGATGCCTAGAACATGTAACAATTAAAGAAAGGCATTAGGTTTTCTCTTCATTTTTACTTTGGCCCTCGATTTTATTATACTATCAATATCATACTACAAATCTCTTGCAGTTGGCTAATTAGTCTTATTCATATTGAAAAAAGGACCACAATCCCATCTTAAACTTTGCATAGTGCAGCTCAGTGTTTTCTATTTAGACAATTCTCAACCCTAAGGTTATAATTATACCATTTTCTCAGCAGCATCACCCACACAATATAATTACAGTCAAAGCTAAGGCTATGTTTACAGTGTACTCTAGAGGACGGAATTATTTCATTTTAAGTGATTCATTTACCTCCTCTGTTGGAAACAGAAAGGAATAGTAATGGAAGAGTCGTGGTCTTAATATGCTTCTCTGAATAACAATTTCGGATACCAAGAAGCCAAAGTAAATAAATAAATAAAACTCCAAACCCCAATATGAGAAAGTATGTGAGATATGATTCCTGGTCTGCTTATCACAGTGACTCCTAATCTGAAAATCTAAGCTGGGTGAGGCAATGGAAGCTGGTATGTTGATGGTAACTGTTGGGTCTCAGCAATGTCCTCACCTGATTTGCCTTGCTGCAGGGCATCCCCAAGAACCCCAAGTCAGCTATCTAGGCTCTGAGCCAACAAGATAATGACTCATCCAAGTACAGAGAACTTCTGTCCAGTGGGACCATTCATTCATTTAAGACATACTTCATTCATATCTAACATGAGCCAGTTCTAGGTACCAAGTACACAGCAAGGAACAAAGCAGAAATCTCTGTTTTCACGGAACTGAACTCTAATGTATTTTAGACGAGTCTTTCGCTTATTTACCTGGGTAAATAAAAAGGACGCTTTTACTTTTACTATGAGTGACGTAGACTCATGCATGCCTAAAATACACCCAATCAGCTGTAGACTGAAAGCCACCATTTTTCTTGATACATGGGCATGAGCCTAGTCTGGTAGAGGAAGGAATGGGGGACAAGGGGAACACACTGGGGTCACATTTGCTGGCTTTGTTTGTAAGCAGCTGTGAAAGAGCACCTGCCAGCTCTCTCACATTAATAGGGGCAGAGATACATACTCCATTTGCAGTGCAACTCTCATTTGCTTGCCCAAAACCTTTGGTTTAAAAAGTTTCATAAAATCTTTATATTCTTGGACTTGTCCTGCTCCACAAAACCTTAGCTGCAGGAGGAATAGAAGATAACATTGTGGGAAACCATGAGGGTGACTTGGTGGGAAGGCATGTTTAGGTACATGTCTCATGGTTTTATTTTAGAAGTTATTTTCAAGTGTATGGTGTTTTTGTTTTTGTTTTTTTCTTCTAAGAGTAGGCCAAGTTATGAACCATTTTTTTTTGATAGCATTTAGGCCAATGAATGGATGCATATGATGCAAATGATTCCTCCCCTTGGTTCTTTTGGGATATCCAAGAGCTGAGCCTAGAGCTCCTAGAAATCAGTAGACAACAAACACTAAGGGAACTGAATAGTCTTTGAAATAAAATTCTGTTATTTTGGGTTAGCATTTGGATTTCCTCTTATTTATGTGAGCTTGAATGACTATGCTACCTGTACTGCTCTTAGCTTCTGAGCCCTGGGACAGTAGGACATAGGTGAGTGAGGAGAAAGTAGGCCATGTGGCATGAACAAGGGCAGGGGTGGTCATATTCCAAATGTTCTCTGTAGGCTTATAAATGGCAACTTTTCAAGAGCAAATAGCTACAAAGTAGAAATAAGAAAATGGCCCCATTTAGAAAATTATAAGTAACTGGTTCTCTGTTTTATTTTCTCTCATTTTTTTGGTTTGTGATTTAATCGAAAGCCTATTGGTTATCCTCCTTGTTTCTTGTTTTAAGAATGGTGAGAGGCTAACCCAAGGAGGCAGAATGTAAAGTCTCCATAGTCATATTGTCTTGGGATCTCTACTGTAATGTGACTTCAGTTCTAGGAAATTGCTTGCACCATTAAACCTACAGCAGAGCTTATGTGCAAGCAAATATCATCATGCGAGATAACAGAAGCAGTATCTTCAGTTTACATATGACTTAGAGCCATAGCCTGAAATTCTAGCTAAGCCATTTACTTTTCCTTGCTATTTAAAAATAATGATGTTTCAACATTAACCCTTTAGGATAACTTATTTAGCATAATTTATTCAATATCTAGTTAGCCAGAACTGAAACATCTGGTTTTCCATGGCAATTCTCCAACTAACATGTTCATATGAGGGTCTTTCCCACTTTTCAGAGATAGAACTCTGGTCAATAGTAAGGCTAATTTTGGGGGTTCCACTGGGAATGTGAATTGTCTTTATTTGGAGATAGGGATTGAGACCATGTGTTTATGAGAGATTACTCTATTTTTATTATGGAATTTGCAAATATAAACAAAAATAGACAGTATGGTTTAATGAACTGCTACATGTTAATAATTATCAGTATTGTATCAATGCTGTTTTGTACTTATCCTACCTACTTTTTTTAAAATTTCTTCTTATTATTTATGCCTATAGCACCTGGTCTTCCAAGGTGGTCTCCCATCCAACTACTAGCCAGGCCCGACCCTACTTAGCTTCTGAGATCAGACATCGGGCTTGTTCAGGGTGGCACGGCCGTAGACCATGGATCCTGGCTCCACTGGGGCATGAACCCAGGACCTTCTGCATGTAAAGCAGACATGCTAACTGCTACACTATGGAACCACGTCCCCTATCTATTTTTTTAATTACCTCTTTCAACCATGACTACCTACATTTGTATCACTAAAAGCTAAGAAATCTCTCATTTTTTAAAAAATAATATCAATATCACACCTTACAAATTAATAATGATCCCTCAATATCATCTAAAGCCTAGTGTATGCTCAAATTTCCAAAAATTTTTTAGAAAGAAGTCTTATAACAATTTGAATCAGAATGTGAACTAGGTCTCCACAATGTCTCTTAAGTCTGTTCAGTTCCTTGGCATCTTCTTTCTAAAAATTATTGAGGTGACATTTCTTAATAAAATCAAATAGGTTTTGACCTGAAAGGCAGGGGAAGTAAAAGCAAAAATTAATGAATGGGACTATATCAAACTAAAAAGCTTCTGCATCAACAAGCAAAGAGGCAATTGTCTGAATGGGAGAATATATTTGCAAACAACGCCTCCAATAAGGGCCTAATTTCCAAAATATATAAAGAACTCATATAACTCAACAATAAAAAAAACAAATAATCTAAGAGATTCACTTCAGATTAAAAGACACACATAGACTAAAAGAAAGAGGATGGAAAAAGATTGCTTTGATGGTCTTAGAAGGTACTTAAGTCAGACAGAGAAAGATAAAACCTATATAATTTCACTTACATGCGGGATCTAAGGAATAAAAAAAATCTAATCAAAAAAGACTTACAAATATAGTGGACAATTTGGTGATGGACAGAGGGGAGGGGGGTTGGGGGGCTGAGAGAATGGGGTGAAAGGTTAAAGAAGTACAAATTAGTAGCTGATGGATGGTCACAGAGATGGGGAGCACAGCACAAGGAATGCAGTGAGCATTGATATGATGGCTAGGTAGAGGGTCAGGGGAGGGAGGGAGCAATTGGGGGATCATTTTATGAATTACATAGATGTCTGACCAATGTACTGTATACTTGAAACTAATTAAAATAAATAAATTAAAAAGTGAAAAACAAAACGGAAACAAACAATCCAGTTAAAAAAATGGGCAGAGGACCTAAACAGACACTTCTCCTTTCCTTTTTATTATGTCATTTTTTTGGATGAAGATAATTTCCTTTAGCTAACTGCAGTCATAAAAAGTCATTTAAAATGTTCCTCTATCCTTGTTATTTCCTATGCTACCTGCACTCGGCAGTTAAGACCTAAAGGCTTAATTTGATTTGGTTCAACTCTCATGGAAAGAATCCATATGGGTGGTGCTGTGAACTCTGGAATCCTATTATCAGGGACATATAATATTATATGATGATAAGATTGATCTAGGTTCAAAGCAGTGTCATCTTGATGTACCCAGAATAGAGCACACCTAAATATTTTATCATTCACCGATGGTCTTGCCTAAATCCATTATGTCATTAGGGGTGATTTCTCTAATCCTACCATTTCATCTGCATTTATTAGCTAGAATATGTCTATATAAATAAAGACAATCAAAAAGAAAGCAGTTTTCCTTCACCAACAATTATTCAGTTATCTTGAAATGCAATTAATACAAAAATCAAGGTAATTGCTTGATTATTTCTTTTAATGCATCTATTTTTAGAATAATGAGTAGATGCCCTGGTAATTGCCAAGGGTGACCATTTTTTTAAAAAGTATTATTATGAACTTACTCATGAATCATGTTTTGATATCATTTTTAAAGGACTGGAATTATAAGAATAGAAAGATGAAGTCATTTCTCCATTTTCAGCCATTCTGGGCTGTTTTGAGAGAAAAAGCACATTGTGTAATCTTGGTTACCTTTTCTCTCTTATTTCCTTGTTATTCTGGTTCCCTCTATAAAAATGGCTGAATTCAAGACTAGAGACTAGACGGCATCTAAAAATCCATGCGCATATGTGGAGACCCTTGTGGATATTTAATGAAGGATTTACTCACCCAGGGAAGGATCAGTACAAGCATCTACAAGCTAAAGGTTTGAACACTGTGGTAGACTCACATGCTAGACCCAGGCCATGTCCGCATCCCTGAGCATAGTTGCAAAGCGTAGTGCCTCAATCAGCAGCAACCTGTGCTCCTTTGAACCCCAATGGCTACTGAGGTAGTAATAGGTAATCCCTTGAAAAGAAGTTCCCTAGTCCACTGTATTCAGAAAGGGCTGTGGTTCTTTTCTTTCTCTTGGATATTCATAACGCACTCAAACAGAGACTTTGAGTGTTTGTGCAATAAAAAAGCCTGTTTAACTTTGCACGTTCCAGCATTTCTCAAGCACTGGAGAAATAGTGGGCTAATTTGTTAAGGGCAGAGTTCTTTGCAGGAATATGCAAGAATCATTTGTGGAAGAGATTTTTAAAAATGCATATGTGCAGTGGGTTAAATTGTAGTCCCCCCCAAACATGTCTAAGTCCTGACCTCTGTTATCTCTGAATGTGATCTTAGCTGAAAAAAAATAAATAAAGGTCTCTGCGATGTAATTAAGGTAAGAACCTAAAGATGAGATTATCCTGGATTAGGGCTCTAAAGTCTATGATGGGGATCCTTAAGAGTCACACTTAGAGAACAGACACAGGGGGAAGGCCAAGTAAGATGAGATAGAGGTTGTAGTGTTACATTTACACACCAAGGAACGCAAAGGATTGCCAGCAGTTTCCAGAAGCTGAGAGCCAAGCATGAAACAGATTCTCTTTCAGAGCCTGCACAAGTAATCAACACTGATGACACCTCGATTTTGGACTTCTGGCCTCAATAACTGAGAGAATAAGTTTCTGTTGTTTTAAGCTACTGGCATTAGTTTCCTAAGCAGCCTTAGGAAACTAATACAATATGCCTGAGCTCCATCCATGGAGACTGACTGAGTAGATTTGAAGTAGATGCCTGGCATTTGTATTTACTAAAAATGTAGATGCTTCTGATGGGCACACCCACCAAGACCTCTACCACTTTAGGATCCCGGGGTTGAAGGGCTGGTCACCTACATATACTGATATCCTCAGGATTTTAAGCACTTGCTGTGGTTCTGGATACACCAATGACACCTCCTGCTCTTTATCTCCAGGTTTTGGTTTTTCAGAGAAAGTAGTCCCAAAGATAATATTTTGGGATCATCTCTTAAGTGGTACATTGGAACTAGTTACTTATTACAGGTGGCGATGATGTCGTCAAGGCTGGGTGAGTAGGAGGAGGAATTACTGCTCAAAGGGGAGAGAGGGAAATCAGCTTTTGTTCAATTAGTCACACAGATCTCTCTTGAGGGGAATTCTCTTTCTGCAGCCCGAACAAAGCTGAGCTGCCTTTCTTTTGGTAAGCTGAGAAATCTTGGTCTTCTATGACTTCTAGTCCTTCTAATTCACTTCTAATCATCTGGGCTCAGTTTCCTTCTTTCCATCAGCTGCGGAGAAGACTGTTTTTTTTTTTTTTTTTTTTTTTTTTTTTTTTGTTTGTTTGTTTTTAAATCCCTAGATTCTATTCACCTGAAAACATTTTCTTTCTTCTCCTAACTGTTCTCTTTTTAGCTGCCAAGCTTCCCTGGGTACCTTTTTCATGTACTTCTTCCCTCTCAGGCTTGGGTTTGTCCAAAAGGAGCGGTAGATGTCTCTCTAGTCCTGCCAATAACTGATGATGAATAAATAAGGTGTAGGTTCTCAGTACCTCAGCAAGGAGAGCTCTGCCAGACAGGAAGGAGTTGGTGCATGCTACTCTGGTTTTCTGACAAATTCTCACATGGAGGCTGACTATGATTTAACCAAGATTATTCAGTCAAAAACTATATTTGTGGGAAGGCACCAAAGAAAAATTTCAAAATTTTAGCTCAGCTGGCCCTTCACCTAGGAAAGGTGGTTTTCTCAGAGTGGAATGGAGTGGGAGACAGACAGTAGGGGTAGTGGGGACAGGAAGAAATACATGGCGGAGGGAACATTATTCCTCATGAAGCTCCCCATTCAGCCCTGAGGGCCAGCCACAGCTCATGGGCAGCATGAGGCGAACAGGCTGTCATAGGGTAGCCTGCGTTTTTAACCACTACTTAATATACTATTTGCTGCTGCTGTTAAACTTGATCTGGAAAGCCTCCTTATAGATGAACTTTTGAAATAAAAACATATTTTAAGTTAGGGACTCCAGGGGTATATAAATCTATATAAAAGAATCCTTCCAATAAAAGGGAGTACATGATTATAGCCAAACGACTCATCCAGGCAGTAAATGTTCTAAAAGCTCGGAGAAAAAGGCTTGGCACTGGGTTTAGTCCAGTAGAAGATAAAGTTGCCTTTTGGAAAAGTAGAAAAAGTTTGTTTTGATGGCACGCCTTTTAGCTATCTGTACTGTCTTATTTCTTCTACACCCAAAGACATTCTTGTTTAAAGGGGAAAAAGCAAGGAAAGGGAAAAACATTTTTCTAGGTGCCAAGCACTGTGATAAACACTTTACCTCATCCTGCCTAAGAGCAAAACCCCAAGGCAAGACTGTGAGTAGTTGAATTCTGGGCTGCTCTTCCTCTGGCCTACCATCTCTGGCTGGATTCTGTTTTTCTTGCTTGATGCCCGTGTCTCATCCTCTGGCCATCTGCAGTGTGGAAGGCCTTAGTTCCCCCCTTTCAATGCTCCCTGCTCTCCCTACTCTAAAGGGACGGCTTAATGTGAGGTCTGCACTGAGGTGCTAATGGAAGACCATGAAAGCAGGCTTTCTCATAGCAGGGTATTTCAGCCTGCAAAACTAAGTTTTGTGCTTTTTTGAAGCATTGAATGGCCATTAAAAGTCATATCTATAACATTAAAATTTATTTTTTTTAAAATCAATTTTCCTCAACCTGGGCTATACAGGCATTCTCTGGAGTTATTCACTTAAAATAAATAAAGTATATTTCCTTAAAAAATATACTACTCAAATATGAGATCTACTACACTAGATCCAGCATCATTCCTATGCTCCTAGAAACTATAAATAAACGTAAATAAGAGATAAGCTTTGGTAAGTGGGGTGAAGAGGTAGGTAGGGTGCGTCCAGTGACCCTGGTGGCCACTACTCTTTCAGTAAGAGTAATAGTAGTAATAGTGGCAGCAGAAAAATAATAAACCAACATTTATTGCACACCTACTTTGTGCTAGGAATTTACCTATCTGCTCCTTACAATGACCCTTTGAGATAAATGTTCATATCTCCATTTATAGACGAATAAATTGAAGCCCTACGCTGGGTGCATACATATGACAACTCCTGTCTCCAGCTTCCAAACTCCAAAGTTCTCATTACACAGCCTGTGATATCACTTGAAACCAATAACAGAGTTTGCCACAACCACTACTGTCTGATAAGAACAAACACCTCCAAGACTTTGGTAGGGCCTCTTGTATGCTTTTCCCCATGAGAAAGAAAAATGGCAGAAGAGGAAAGGCATCTACTGCCCTCAGATTTGAGGAAACAATTGTTACTCATCTTTGTTAGTCTTAGTGTTGGGGGAATGTCAAAAGCTATGTTAACAGCTCTCCCTCTACTTCCCTTCTGCATTTGCTCTCAAGTAATTCCTGGAACTCAGTGTGATATTCATTTAACAAATATCAATCTCTCATTTTGTGTAAGACCTTGTTTAAGTTGTGAGACAGGGAGTAGAGCATATAAAGATGAGGAAGACTCGGCTGCTGCCCTCAAAAGAACTTACGATCTAGAAAGGAAGATACCAAGCCACTTGAATTCAGTGCAAAAGATGCACACCTTCAAAAACTTTTGGAGTTCAGAAAGAGACAAACCGGTCATAGTCAGGATGCTACCCAGGAGTCTTTCCATTTCTCTGGGTTTTGCCTGGCAGGAGCTTCGTGTTAGTAGGTGCGCAAAGCCATATGTGCTGACAAAACAAGCACAGATGAGCTCTCCTGCAAATATTTGCTTTCATATTAATCCAAATTTGGAGTTTTAAAATGTTAAGAGAGAAAAAAAGAAGAGTTAAAGGCTGATTTTCCATGACACATGAAAAATCAGAGGATAATCTGTAGCAGTAAACACGTGAATGTTACTTGAGAACATCTCGAGGATTCATGAAGGCCATTCATCTGAATCGTAACGTCTATTATGATGCTGTGAGCCTTCAAGTTCATGAGTCTTTTACAGTGTACAATTTCCTAATGGGAGATTCTTCTGTCTTTATTCTTCAGCATGAATTCAGTGGCAGCAGTAAGTTTATGAAAGAGCTACAAACCTACAAAGTTAAGCTTGCTCTTATACTACAGCTGTGTGTCACAGTGACTATAACTCTTCATAACATAATATTATGTGATGATGATGCATTCCAGACAGCTCAATTGCAAATTATTACCCATTCTATCCATCACCAAGCACTTACAGATGCTCAGCTTTCATTTGATGGAGCACTTTTAATAATAATAACAATAACAACATGTACATGTCCACACATTGGCAGATACTGTTAATCTGATTTCACAATATAGGAGTTTATTGTGAAGTAAATTGGTAAAGTGAATCCTGTATTCTCATTAATGTCAGTTGCCAAATGGAAGATAATTTTCTTATGAGACTAAAAGATCACAACAAATACAGACAAGATGATTAGTTTCATAAAATATCTTATTACAGAAATAATCTTATTTTCTGTTTATAACAGGGATTGGCATACTTTTTCTTAAAGGGCCAGACCTTAAATATTTTAAGGCTGCACAACTATAGTCTATGTTTCAGCCACTCAGCTTTGCCATTGTACCCCCAGAGCAGCCACAGTCAATCTGAAATAAACAGAAATGGCTGTGTTGCAATAAAACTTTATTTACAAAAACAAGGATTTGGTCCGAGGACCATAGTTTGCCAACCCTGGTTTAAATAATTATTGACCTTAAAAAAAAGAATTAGCTTATTTTGTATCATATACTGTGAATTACATGCAAATCAATTTCCTATAAATCATATGTCTTTTTAAAAGCCCTTTGAAAGTTTTATAACCACTTTTCTAAGTGATATGTTCTTTCTTTAGTAACTAATCACTTTAAGTTGTTTTTGCTTGAAATACATATTATCTCATATCGCCTATATTTGCCATTAGGCATACTACTATTTATTAATTATATTTATGTTTGATGTCCATAAATCTTTTTATAAATCTGATGTATAGTTTGCTTTCTTAGTATACAGATTAATTTGTATTAAAATCAGGACATAACTACATAACAAATTCAACTTTTATTTTTCCCTCAATGCACAAGTGCACATTATCTGAGAAAACTGTTCATCACAACTAGGGGCTGGTGTGGACAAAAGGCCTGTCTGGTGTAGCAGACTCAGGGGTCCTCTTCTTAGAGGGGCTTCTGTGTGCAGAAGCCAGAGCTCTCTTGAGAGCAGTGATTACACTGTTGGTTCTGAAGCTGTAGAACTCAGCAGCAAATCAGAAGGCTTCAAGCTAGAAGAACTCAAAGGTCACAACTAACTTTGGGATGCTTTAACTTTCTAGAGTCACAAAAAACGTGTTCACCACCCACAGGGGTCACCCAGGGTGAAAGAATGTTTGTCTTGGATTTCATCATTGAAAACCGTGTGTCATGCTTTGGAAGAGAAACCACACCAGGAATTGGAGTATCGAATACACACAGGCCCACTGGAATTTTTAGGGAGATGCTTAATCATCCTTCTTAAGTTAAAAAAAAATTACTCACTTCCAAGATCAAGGCTTTAAGAGTCCTATGCCCACAGATTTCTATTTTCTTATTGTCTGGATTCCAGAAGAAACAGAAGACCTTACTACATGTTTACAACCAGAAAGGAACGTCAGGTACTTGAGGAGGCTGACCTTGAGCTGTGTGCTCTTTCCTTATTTCAGAAGTTTCACTAGCACTGGCCTAAGCATAAGCACAGAGAACAAGTCTCTGGTAAGCTAAGCGGTAAATATCTACTGACCTAATATTTATCTTCAAAGAATCCTTATCTCCCAACAATTATGTGTGAAAGCAGGGTAGTATATAATAAAACACCAATACTGAAAAACTTGGCAGGCATTTTCTGGGTATTTCAGGCTGGAACAAAGTTACTATCAAATCTATATTTTGAGATAATTGAATAGGGTTGTTTGAATTATCAATAGTATGCATTATCTACACTTTACTTTGTAAGCATTGTACTGACAGGTAGGTATCTTCTCTACTCTCTTTTCAGTCTGTTGACTCAGAAAAGCTGTTTTCTCTGAACCTCTGTTTCCTCTTGTAGAAAGCGGATAAGTCTATCTGCCTTCCTCCTACTTTAGAGAAGCAAAAAAGAGGGGGGATAAACAGTATCTGTAGGATGCTTGGCATTATCTGGAGGTTAGAGCTATGTGTGAGTCAGAAAGGGCTACCACTAGTTTGGATACCAGAGAGAGCCAACATAAACACTGTTTCTTTAAAAGGGATCATAATAATCTGTGACTACTTACTAAATTATTTGCTGAATAGTTCATAAACAGTAGACTATCAAGAATTCAATGTCAGCTTTAATGTCAGAACCCAGTGTCAGCGCCACTCTCTAATGCATGTCAAAGCTCAAGTTCTTTGCAACAAATAAATACTGCACATTGTCTCTACACAGACACACTTTTCTTACATTGTGCTTATTTTAGCTGTATTGTCATCTAATAAGCCCTTAGGTTAAAAATATCTGATGAGAAAGAATGCTTAAAGCTGAGGGGGTCATT
Organism: Eidolon dupreanum; assembly: GCA_028627145.1. Classification (NCBI taxonomy): domain Eukaryota; kingdom Metazoa; phylum Chordata; class Mammalia; order Chiroptera; family Pteropodidae; genus Eidolon; species Eidolon dupreanum. Next base: position 81,795,344 of record CM053501.1, read on the forward strand.
TGGCTCTTATGAGGTTAGCGATGGGTCACAGGCAAGAGTGGGGCTACTATTCCCTTGTCAGCTAACGTGCCAACAGGACCACAGTGATGACACAGAGACGTCCTGTGACATACCCCAAGACTAGACCATGACACGAGTCCCCTGACCTGAAGTTAACGTTCTGTGGGAGGCTTTTGGGAAAAACTGTTTATAGTAATGGACAAGTGAAATTTCTCCTGTTTATCTTTATCCCTCTCTTTTCATTAAGGGTGGCTGAAAGGCATGGATGTACTCTGTGGTAGCCAAAGAGTGATTAAAATATTGGAGGAAACCTGACTTCCATTTTTTTTTTGTACTTTTAATGGTGTGCATGTAAAATTCAATGAGTATTCATTAAGTACTCAGCACTTGGCATGTGCCAGGTACTTACCAGTTACTGTCAGATACAAGAATGTAGAAGATATAGCCCCTATTCTTAAAGGTAGCACAGTCTATTAAGAAAGAATAGAAAGCACAGAGAAGTCTCCAGTAGGTTGAAACAAACAATATAATGATATTAAGGTACAAAATAGAGTCAAGTATGAGAAATATATTCAATTCTAATTCTCGTAGGAATAAAAAAAGAGCTGTTGGAGAATATAATAAACATCATGGGGCCAGATGTTTTAATTACTCTAAATATATCAACACTTGTCATTCTCACAACAACTTTATGAGGTAGATCCTATTAACATCTCTATTTTAGAGAGAAAAAGCAAAACAGAATAGAATCAAGGTACAGAGAAGTTATGGAACTCAAGCAGGAGGTACACAGTAGAACTGGGACGTAAACCAACGCTGTCTTGCTCCAGAGGCTGAGTTCTTCAAATACTGTGCTCTAGACTCTCTCTCCTTGAGAGGGAGAAAGGGCTAAGGAGATTTCAAGGTGTAGCTATGCATTCTCCTGGGGGAACTGGGAAATGTGCATTCTCTTTGTGGATAAAGTGATATTTGAAATATATTTTCAAGACAAAACCCAGGAAGGATGTTTTCTGATGGGGAGTTAAGAAGAGGGAATTTCTGGCAGAGGAGTCATTACAAGTGAACATAACAAAGCAGGAATGCAGGGGACATAAACATGGCTACGTATAGTACACAAGAGAGGTAAGCATATAATATCCATGTTGTAGACTTTCTTACATGCCAGCAAGATGAGTTTATTCACAATTTAGAAAATGCTAGGGAGCTACTGAAGATGATCAGGCAGAAGAATCACTGGATCGGAGGTAGGCAGGAAGAATGAATGTGGAAGCAGAGAGTATCATGGCTTGGAAGAGGGAAAAATAGAAGGTAGGGAAGGAAAATTAGGAGGCTAATAATGTACAACAGGGACCTGAATCAAGCAAGGTGACGGTTACTACATTAAATTTTTGTCTCATAAAAGTGTGTGTGTGTGTTTTTTAATTGGAAAGTAACTCACTTTTGTGAGGAAGTTGTTTGTGAACTTATAAAAATTTACAGCTGCCATGACTACCTGATATGATACCTTTTGGAATCCTTTCAACACTCAACTTTACCTTAGTCAACTTTACCTTTACTTGATGTTTATGTTCAGAATGTCTGTTTTCATAAAATCTTGCACTAATTTATGCTCCAAATGCCAGCCAAAGAAACTTCAATATTTTTGTCCTGTTAGATATTCATTCCGTTTTGAGGTGAAAATGTCATTGATCACAAAATTTACACAACATAGTGATATGCAATAAATTCAGTGAAAAGGAATGACTTAAAAATGAGAGGAAAAATCCCTAACAGAAAGATGTGCAATCATCTAAAATTTTCTCTATATATGTTTAATAAGTCATGCATTTGGCCCAAATAATCATCAAATTCTCTGCCAATAATCAACTATGATGAAGAGATAAAATTATTGGAAAACACAAAAATGTGGAAACACACCATCCTGAGACTTCTGCCTTCTTTGGGAATACAAAAATGTCTTGCTTTTCTTTAGAAGATTCTAACCATCCTCTTTACTCTCCCCAACAAAAAGGAGCTTTCTTTGTGGTAAGTTTGTACTATTACTTCTTTAAAGTATAACCAAGATGTCTGTATATCTCTTTAAACTGTGAACTCCTTCAATATCCTTCTTATCTCAAATGTGGTTTTGCTCATATTTATGCTTTTGCGTAGGTGAAGTATGCTGCTACCCATGTGGCTCTTTCTCTCTAGAAAGTATTTCTTGAGACTGTATTCTGTGATACAGTGACAGTGTACACAGTGACACATAGGGAGGTGATGTGAACACCAGGGTCTATCACATCTCAGTGAAGTGCTCAAATGATGAAGGCAGCCATGTGTCCAAGCATGTGCACCATGGGAGGTGCCCATTGATACAGACTCATTAATTGACATGGGTTACTTTATCCAGTCAGTCCCGGGACACAGGGCAGATAGCCTGATAAGGACAGGATTCTTCCTTGTGTGGGGAGGTGAATGTCTGTATGACTTACAACAGATGAAGGACAACTAGCTGGTATTCTTGCTTCCTAACATATGCCACATGAGTGGTGGGAATTTCTTCAACACATCTGCCATACCCATCTGCCATATCCATAGGTTGTAGTTCAAGAAGGCTCAATGCTTGGGCTCCTCAGACCCCATGACTTGACAAAGAAAATGGCTTAGGGAAATTGTGCTATTGGTTTGGGGGAAACTGAAGGGTGGTGTACTATGTTTGTATGTTGGGAGGGTTCCAATGTGGGATGGAGGGGGTGTGCACCAATAATAAAACATTCTTCACTGATTCCTTCTTATTTCCTTACAGAAAGTAACGATAAGTCACATTGTCTACTGAGGAAAGAATTTGGAATATACTAGCTGGACTAATCCAAACATAACCAAATAGCTACCCCTTTCAACCCTTCACATTAATTAGGAGGCAGATTAACTTGTCAGATGCTCTAAAACAGGAGGGTTTTAAGAGTTTGTGGTCTGGCACAACTGACAAGTGGAAGACATTTGTTAAAAACAGTACTAAGCATCCCTTAGAGTCACATCCAAGGAAATGATGTTTATACCATATTAGAAATTTACCCTGCAGTTTAGTCATAAAATCCCAATTATGGTTTCATGACATCAGAATTTCTACCAACGAAACAGCATTGGCTTCAACTCAATTAGGTACACTGTCTTCTCTTCCTTTACTGTATAATGTGGACTCTGGTATGTACTTCAACTGATGAAAAAAAATCCATTCCTAGAAGTTAAAATTACCTACTATGTGATCAGGATTTTTTTTTAGAAGAAGCATAAAAGGTGGGCTTTGCCTTAAAGCTCAACATAATTAATTAACTCATATAGCCACACAGACACGCGGTACTAACATATACAATGAAGTGTCGTGAGGGAAAATGCCACCATGGAGCAGGGGACAGAGTTGCATGGAAGCACAGAGGCTGAGCAAGCCTTCAGGCCTGGAGGGTTTGGAGAAGCTTCCCCACAGAGCTGATGTTTGAATTCAGTCTTGGGGAGAAAGAGGAGATTGTCAGAGGATAAAAAGGGGATGTGCAAAAGCATTTTAAGGAAAGGAGATTGCTCGCATGATGGCAAACAGAATTTTGGAGCTTTTTGGTTGAAGGGAAAAGTTTAACTGTCCATGTGATCACTAGGTAAAGAAATATCTCAAAATAACAGTGATTTGTAAAAAGAGGCAGGTTGCAAAATATAATAAACTAATTATATTTAATCCGCAATAAATTATTTCATCTTTTCTCCCCCCTTCTTATTAGTTTGGCCTTACTTAAACTCCAAGGATAAGCAATTAGAGAAATAAAGAAACAGCCTTGCAGAGAGGTTGAAAAAGAAATTTGGAACAAAACCTTTCCATTTGCCTGTGTAATTCCAACCAGTCATTCATCTAGTTACCATATCCCAAATAAAACAGAGAGAGGACGGTAGCTTAAATTAGAGTAAAGCATGGGCAATATCACTGAAGGTAGAAAAAGGACTAAAATTCTTACTTGTCCCTAGGCCTGGGTTAACTCTTTGTAGACTCTGGGATGCTCTGTCAAGGATAGCTGGTGTGGCTGGAACAGAAAAAGAAAAAAACATGAATCATCCCTATCAAAATGGTCTGACATGATCCTGTTTCAATCTCACTTTCAAGTGACAAAAGATGACTTGGCTCAACCTTTTAACAACACTCTACCTCTTTTTTTTTCTTTCTTTCTCTCTGTCTCTGTCTCTCTGTCTCTGTCTCTGTCTATATGTCAGTCTCTCTCTCTTTCCTTCTTTTTAAAATTAAAATTGAGCCTATCCTCTAAAAAGAACTCATAAATATCAGGGCAAATGGAAAGCTTCTGGTCTCAGTCACCTTTGGTCTCATGCCTAGACATAGTTAGGAACAAAAAAGCCTTCCTATATCATTTGAGTCCAAATTTAAATCTTGCTTGTGAAAAAAGAACATAAATTCTTTAAAAAAAAAAAAAAGGGAAAAGCTTCCTTCAAAAAACTTTATTCTTATAAATAAACATGTGAGCAATCCCGAGAGTAGGGAAGGAATGAGAGGAAGTGAAAAGTTGGACAAGAAAGATACAAAACTTTATGATGTGAGATGGGCAATGAGTCATCTATTATAAAAGCAGTTATAATTTTATTGATACTAGTATTAGGTTGCACTAAAAACAGGAAAATGGAAAATGATCAGTTTGGTTGTCATTGAACTGCTGAACTGGGTTGTTTTGTAAACATCTGAGCTACAAAAGTTTGCAACTGTTATCGGGCCTGGTGGAGAAGGGGATTTGTCCAGGATTCTCCACACCAGATCACGTTATCTCTGGCTTATTCTTAGAGAGGCTACGTGGTCCAGGCCCATAACGAACACTGAGCATTACCTCATGAAAGTGAAATGACTGCTGCTTTTGGTCCTCAGCAGAAACCCACAGTAACAATGCTAAGAAATCTTTCTCGAATATGAAAGAAAGGAAGAGGAAGAAACTGTAGAAGCACAGGCAGTGAGCGAACTCACTCCCACCTCCTAGAATTTCAGAGTTGGGAGAATACTGTCCACCTGCCTTGATCCACTGCTCAGTGTGCTTTTCACAACTCCTCCAACCTAGATAGATGGTAGGATGCGGCCACTGGGTCTGGAGTTCATAATACAGAACCTAACAGATGAAGTTAAGATCCTCTCGATAAACGCTACAGAATTTTCACCTCCATAAGGTTTTTCAGTCTGGGCACATAAACGAGACTATTTTTCCAAGTAAAGTTAAGCTTTGTGGGCTTTGGTGAATTAATATTTTAAATTCTCTATGACTCTTAGTTTTGAAAGTGTTTGTTTTTATTCTCTCTCTAAATTTTACTATTTACCTCATCTGTATAAGCTCCTTTACTCCCAAATGCAATAACACATGACAACAAAAAGATAATATATTACACATTGATTTTATCATGACCAGAAAGGAAAACTGCATTATATGACAATCTCCTCAAGTCTACATACTGCCTTGATATCCTAAGTCTTTAGCATTACCATTATCTAAAACCCATTCCCAACCCCAATTCTTTGCTAAAACCAGAGAATACTATTTTCTTACCCCATGCCCTAAGCTGGGCACTAAAACATAAAATATTTTTGGTCAATGCTTGGCAAGTTTATATAACTTCCAACCGTGAATGACCTGTATCACTGACAACTATGTATGCCTCGAGAAAGTTTCAATAGCTCAAAGGGAGAGGAAAATTAAGTCAATCATGGGATGGCACATAATCATATGTGTTATTTTGGTCAAAATTATCCAGCAAGTTTATCTCAATTTTCACTTTGAAACTGAGAAAACTAACAGACACCAGTTTCCAGGCTCAGATCAGTATAGTTGACAAATTTCTCCAGAATGATGGCTGAAATGGAATGTGGGGGCCAGTTAGGAGGCCCCAAGAGAAAGTGCAGAGCCAAACCTCAGGCCTGGCATGGCTGGGGGAGCTCTGGCCAGTCCTGACTCCTCACAAACCAGGATTCTGCTTTCCTTGCAGACAGACATCTGGTTCTTTCCCCTCCATGGTGTCAGTATTTGGTAACATTTTCATGAGGCAAAAATTCTTACTCAGCTAACACCCTCCACAATATGTGATGAATCAAGACATAAAAGGAACAAATCTAGGGAAGGACCGCAGATTCATGCCAGTGCTGAGAGAGTGCTGGCTACAAAAGTAAAACCTAATGAACAAAATTGTGCCATCTTAGCAAATGGTGGTATCACGCTCAGTTGTCAATTTTAGTGTCAAAACTGGCCTTAATGTCTAGAAATGCTGAGCAATGAGGAAAAAAACAAATGGTGATAATAAGCAAAGCATCACAACTCCAATATATTTATAGAGGGGATTTTAAATGCTGGTATTATAAAATGGGTTAGCTGTAGCCCCTGGCCTCAGTAAGCCCACAGCTTCTGGGCATGGATCTATAAGGGAAAGAGGGGTCCAGCAATGGAGTGGCCCTTAACAAGTTTGGACAAGCTTCCTGGGAAGGTGACCCCTTGAGACAGGTGCTGAACTTGAGATTAAATTGGCAATGAAGAAGAACCACTACACAATGGTAAGACACAGCCTTTGTGGGGGACATTCAAGGGCATACTGGGGATGGTTCTTCCTGCAAACATGAGAATTGCTTTGCAGTGCCGTGAGCTGGAATTCCTCACGAGACGGGAACTAACTGCAATCTAACCTTTCTTCCATACGTCCAACCTTATACTCAACTTCCCAACTGTGGCACATATCTGGACCTTGGTTTCTCTGTCTGTAAAATGGGGACCGTAGCAGTATCTCCATGTAACATTTAAATCAGTTAGTACACGCAGGATACTAAATATGCCATGTAATAAGTGCTTAGTAAATATGAAGATATTCTTATCGTTGCTATTATTACTGTCACTATTATTATTGCTAGCCGCTACCCTGACAGCAAGGGCATGCCTTTTCTCACAGAGAACTTGACTGTTTTTACATGAGCCTTTGTGTACTTAGGGCTTTGTACATATGAGGACAGGATGCTGTCCTAAGCCTAGCATGGCCCCCACCATTTAGGTCAGGTCCATCTGTGCAGGCTAATGTAGGCAGTGGGACCTCGGGGAAGTGATGTCAGTGGGATAGGGGATGGAAAGCTACTTGTGTCAAAAATTCAGCCTGGTACTAACTGTAGTCAATTCCAGTCCTTCTAAGCTAGTGCTCTACTACATCAGTAAGGGAGCTTGTGTGGGAGAATCAATATTCTGGTGAGTATCGTAATTTATGAATTGTGCAGCAATGGCGCTTAGAACCAGCCCTGAATAGGTGGTGAAACACAAGTGCACAAGGTACTGCATATCAACTGCTTCACATAATGACAGGAGATAACATAAAGGACCACACATGGCATCTGCCATGAAAGAAGCATTGGTTAATGTCAGCTATTGTTATCACTGTTAGCTTATGGTTATGATAATGATGATGTTTTAGCTGTCATCATATCTCTATTTTAAGACTTCCTCTGATTGTAGTAATCATTTTGCAATATATACATATATCAAATCATTACACTTTAAACTCATGAAATGTTTTATGTCAATTTTATCTCAACAAAGCAGGGGGGAAAAAAACTTCCTCCAAGAAGTTTTCCTTCCTCTTCAGGCAGGTTAGCTGTCCGCCACCCAGCAGCCCCAGGGCTGCTTTTACAGCCTTTGTAATTGCTTATTTGCCTGTGCCTTGGGACACACTGTGAGTTTCTTGAAGTGGGCACTGAGGCTTTCATCTTCGTAACATCTCTTAGGAGCACAGGGCATGACACCTAGTAGAATATTAAAGTTTGCTAAATAAATGAGGCAGATGAAAATGGATTTCAAATGTTTTAAGCATTGGCTTTGGGGCTAAAAAGGAATCAAAAAGTTTCTTCTCAGAAGATTGTGTCTCTCCTCGGATATTCCAAGTTCAGTTGACTACTTTTCCTATTTTTTTGAAGTCTGTTTATCTTTGACCATATTCCAGAAATTTCCCTGCTCAGATTTCAACCTCTAAAGCTCTTTCCAGATCCACCTTAGCCTTTCTATCCATCATCACTGAAGAGTATTTATTCAGTTTAAAGTACTTATCTGTCTTCAGCCCGTGCCTGCAATAAGGCTCAAGTTCAAGCTCACTGTCTGGTCACATTAAAGGCCATGCCCAGGACCATCCTACTGCCTTGGAAGGAGCTGGCTGATGGCAAAGTCAGAAAATGCATGTGAGGTGTTTACATCTCATATTTATTGTGTGCTTAAAATGCACCGGACACATTTTATGGGTTTTTCCCATTTTACCTTCACAAAAACACTCTGAAGTGGGTATCATTATTAGTTATATTTTACAGTTGAGGGATCTGAGGCTCAAACAAGTTGACTAATTTTTCTAAGGCCACCTAGCAATTACATTCTGAGGCCAGATTTGAACTGGTGTCAGGTTCCGACTTCACCCCACCCTATGCTTCCCACACTTGCCTGACCATCGAGATCTACTGTGGCATTTGTCACACATACAGATCCCAAGGCCCCCATCCCAGATCTACAGAATCTGCATCTCCATGGCCTCGGTCACCCAGGCGATTCCTATGACAAGACACGGCTGGGAAACTCCACTACGCATTCTAGCGCAGGGCCGAGTCACTGTGCGCCGGCGGAGCGCCACTGCGAGGGCTTCTCGCGATGTGCCCGCAGCTGGAGCTCATCCGGAGGCACTCGCTAGAGCACGGGATGATTTATTTGAACGCTGCAGACATTCTGGAACGTTACACTGATGGGGCTGGGTTGCTGAGGCTTTGGGCAGATACACTCGTCAGGGGTCAGTTCACGAGGAATCAGGACAGACTCATGACAACCTGGCAGCCAGGCCTCCTTTCGCTTTGACACTGAATGTTGTTAGACTGCAATAGTCTTCTTGGTCATGGGTACCCTTCTGCACACCCAGTCCTGGGCCCCAGTGGAGTGACAACTCTAAGCTGGAATTTCCTTTCTTTTGTGGCTCACTGGATTGAATTCCCAACCACGGTTTCTCCTGAACTAAAGTGAACACGTTTCGACTCTTGGCAGCTCTAAAGAAGCTTGTCTAATCTGAACAGGAAATCTTCGTGCCTTTCAAACTGACAGCATCACCTCCCCAGATCTCCATGTTTCTTCTATATTTCAATAGCGAATCAGAGAGCACATTACGCAAGATAAGTTAAACAAACAAAAGGAACCATGAAATGATGCTGGTGGTTCTCAACAGCTTTTGGTGCTAAAAAAAAAAAAAGAAAGAAAAAGAAAAAAGTTGCTTTACCAACAACATACAGAAATTTTGGAAGAGAAACCAGCATCACAAAAAGCAGCACATGCAGAAATAAATCTGCAGCAGTCATATTTTGTTGTTAATGTGTTTGGGGAGCAACCCGGCCTCAGGAAGAATCAATATGCTGTGAGAAATCACCTTTTCTCACAGGTCCTACCTCTGGCTTAGCAGCACAAATGCAAAAGTTTCCTATTAACTTTAAGCTTCACATATTCCTTTCTTGTCTGTCTGGCAGTGCCTTTTTTAAAAAAAAAAAAAAACATCCTTCTGACACAAGCTTAGGCACGTACTAAAGACATCTGCTTGCAATTAAAGACAGATATCAGGGCCTGGCTTTGCAAATATAGCCCTTTGGGTGATAAGACCAGTTAAAGGTACAGTGACGCAAGAAGAACACATTGATAGCGAGGTTTTTTTTTTGAAGCACTAAAAGGAGTTTGTATAAATGATGGGTCTCAACTGGCCTGCATCTTCCTTTGGCAAAGGTTCCCAGCAATAACTCCAGCTTTCCCTTCCAACTGCTACAAGAACATTGAAAACTCTGCCCAGCTAGCTGCCCCAAAAGCTGCCTTTCATTATGGAGAACAGCAGAGGTGTCAACACCAGGCAGTGGGCACTAAGCCAGCCTTCTATGCCATGCAATCACAGCCATGTTAAGAGGAGCAACCAGAATCATAGCTGGCACTGGGCCAAGAGCAATACTAGGTAGGCCAGTCAGCGGCATAGGACCGAGAGCAGAAGGATAGACAAAGAGAGTATTGAGAGGGTGAGACTGAGGTGTGAGGAGAAGGGCATAAGGGTCTTTTCCCTTATAATGTTGTCTTAGATGTTTTTAATACCTGTGAATTTACTCATTAAAAAAAATAAGAGTCAGACTGATTTAACAGTCCAAAGCCCAGGTGGTGACTCATAGATGGTGTGCTGGAGCTGGCACCTCTTTCCAACTCTGTGTTTGGTGATATCACGTCATTAACTTGAAATCAGCCATAGTGGGAATATTTACAGCATAAAAGTTGACAAATGCTACAAATCAAGGCCGTCTGCTGTCTAAGCCTATGAAAATTCCATCCACCTTTCAAGATCAGTTTGAGTGTCTCCTCCACGAAACATTTTTTATTTTCTCCCAGTTGAAATCCATCTTTCCATCCTCTGTGCTTTCACGACACTTTTTTTTTTTTTTTTAAATGCCTGGACCATGGCACTTCTTATTCCCTGCCTAGTATCTGATTTACCCAATGAATGATAAACATGAAGTCTGAAGACAAGGACCATGTCTCATTCTCCTTTTGATTCCCCATAGCGTTACCACAGTTCCTTAAATGTAGTGAACGTTCAAATACATGGGCATAAAATTACTGAATATGTCACTAGAAAGTCTTTCAAGAAAAGCTGGGAGGCATCATGGCTTTAGTTATTTTATTATTTTAAATTTATCAGACATTTTGTGGCCTCTGGAGTCTCAATTACCACCAAATAAAATTCTAAAGCACATCATTAGTGCCTATGACCATTGTTCTGGGACCATGAATACTCAAATTTGAGGTAAAGTCAGTGTATTTTAAATCATTTTCATGGTAGTTAGCCCCTTAAAAGTGTTCAGTGGGGAAAAGAAGTAACAAATATAGGATTGTTTCCTTTCTTCACCTCCCTTCCTGTCACCTGGATGGATACACTTGCCTGGTTGTGGTTACAGAAGTGAGTCAGTCTGTTGATATCAAGGTGTATGATACTTGTTACCTTGTTTACTAGGTGGAGACTGGTAGTAGTGACTCTCAAACCTGCAAATTGGTTGCTTTGGCAAATTCATGAATCTTCGTGTTGAGACCAAGCAGTGTTTCAGAAGCACAGCATGTTAAAAGTGTCCTAAGAAATCATTCACTTTGCCAGAGATTTTAAGGTGTGTTTTCCCCTCTCTGGGCAAAGGCATCTTTTATAAACAAGTTGGTCTGGGCTCCTGCCACTCTGCCTCTCATTTCCAAGCTCCACTCATCAATTTCCATGTAATATTTCTTGAACAAAATCCTGTTCTATTTGTAAGTAAGTATTTGAGAGCTAGAGAAAGTGGTCTTCAGTCAGCATCACAGTATGTGAGCATTTATGATGTGCCAGGGGCTGTCTTAGATGCTGGGGATACAGTGGTGAAGAGAGCAGATGGGATTCTGCCTTTCTGGGCTCATGTTCTGGTGTGTGTGTGTGTGTGTGTGTGTGTGTGTGTGTGTCGTGGGGAGACAGTAAACAGGTAAGCAAATCAATAATGCCAGGTAGCAGAATAGGGCAGCAAGACTTGGGGAGAATGGATATTATAGACTTGAAAGCAGCATGGAAAAATATAGGCTCTAAGATGGGTTTGAGGAACAACAAGGAGGCTGTTATGGCATGAGCAGAGGGAGAGAGGGGCAGGAAGAAGATTTGAGATTGCAGAGGTGCCTGGGCCAGAGCTTTCATGGCCTTGCAGGCCAAGGTAAGGACTTACAGACTGTTCACCATGTCAGGTTCCATAAAAGGGACCCCAGTGAGTTGTAGCTGCTATTGCTGTCAGACCTGTCCAATTTTGTATGCTTCCCACTTGAATCCTTTACTTTTATAGCTGGGAACTGGGAGATACTGGCAATGGGTCCTGAGATTATTGGTGTATGGTCTTAATTCATTAATTACCTTTATCCCACTGTACTTGGTCTAGGTAGGGTATAGAAAAACCAGAAGGCCATTTGTTTGTTCAAGACATATTTACTGAGTGCCTATTATGTGCAAAGCACTATGCTAGACATTGGGATATGGTGGTGAACAGAGTAACACAAATCCCAAGGTTCATTGCTCTCTATTCCCCTAAATGGATCCTTAGCCCCAGACCAGTGCATCTGCTAGCCATCTGACACATTCCTGATTCTGAGTCTCTGCTTACCTCATATCATTCTCTTTGCTTTCTCCAGAATGGGGAGAAGATCGGAGGTTAATTCCCATCTACAGAGTGGGAATAAGAGTTCAGAAAATAAAATAATGTACATAAAGTACTTAACAGAATGTCTGGCACATAGTGTTTATGATTACTCATTCGATAGTTACTTATGTCCTATCCTGTATCTTGCGCTATTTAGTTTGCATGTGTTCATATGCCTTCTCCTCAATTAGGTTACAAGTCCCCTGAAAGTAGGAGCCACATTTTATCCTTTCCAACCCTGCACACAGTAGGATGTCAATAAATATTTGTAGTATTTTGGCTAATTTGGCCTTTGATACTAACCACCTCTCCTTTTGATTAGCTTCTATCAGGTTATAGGCTTATTAGTTAACAAAGAGTAGTGGAAGCTCATGTACATTTTACAGATATATTTGTCATATCCATATATGATAAAAGAAAAAATAAAACTTTGACATAGCTTCTCTCAGATACTTGAATCAAAATTTTTAGGTTCATTTTCTGAAGGCCAGTTTTGGAAAGAAATTGTTGAAACTATGCCTTGTGGCTAACATGGGACTAGGTCCAAAATTATTTTGCAGTAGAAAATGGAAGCTCTACCAAAAGGTGAATGGAGATGGATAAGGTGACAATCCACCATAGACACATACCTTGGCAGCAAGATACCTGATACTTATTTTTTTTAAACTTTGTCTTTTTCGTTGTGCCTTCTGTAGTTTTTGGCTCCAGTAAGAAGCAAACTTCATGGGTGCTGAATCTTAACTTTAAATCTAACATTAGAGTTTCCAAAATGTACAATTAGAATTAGAGTCAAAACAGTCAATCAAATCACACAACATCAATTTAAAGTGGAAAATTATACTGGGTGTGAAAAAAAAATTTTATGACATTTTTCTGGAAGGAATATGTTTAAATTGAAAAGTAGCTACATTTCCTTGTAGCTATAGGGCAGGCAAAGTCTTAAAGAACTTAAGTTTTGTTTCCTGGCTTGAATTATGTTGAATGTGATGATGATATGACTTAAAGAAAAAAAAATCAAAAGCCTTATTGATAATCCATATGTGGCCACTGCTCTGGTCATAGATGCCTGGCACAGTGTGTCTTTGTGTCAGCCTGAAGGGGCACCCTGCCCATAGGCTTTCTGGCAGGACAAGGACACTGTATGGCTTTAAGTGTTCCCTGATCGAATGTGGGAAAAGCAGCAGCTAGCCAAGTTCCGAACAGAGTTTTTATTGTGCTGAGGCCAGAAGGTGAGGGGGAGGGAGAGGGACAGGACTCCCACACAACTTCTGCCCTGCTCTACTTTCTGTCGATGTAAGTCTAAAAGGCTGAGGACATCTTTGGGTAGATGGGGCAAAGGAAGATATGGGACTTTATAAAGTTCAAATTTTGTATTTGAAGAAAATGCAAAATATATATATGTATGTATATAATTTATATTTTTAAATTTATATTTTATATTTAATTTATCTTAATTTATATATATTTATAGTTAATGAATTTCCTAGCAGCAGTTAGCAGAACTGAAGAGCAACCAAAATAATATGTATGAACACTTAAATCCCAACTGAGTCTTGTCTGCTATTAGCCCCCTGCCTTAAATCGGAAACTCTTAATTGCCTAGTTTCTTTTTAATCAAAGGAGTATGTAGGGTAAAGAGATCTACAGAAGCCAGAAATTGTTGGCCCACTGACATAATTTCAAATATAAACCACAATAGGTTCTGATACACAGGACACTTATCTTTCTAAGGAATAACATAAAAAATAAAAATAAAAAACTCATTGGGAAAGTGTAGTCTCTTTGGGAGTACTTAGGAGTTGTGCTCCCAGAACCTTCTCTCCTATTCCTGGATCTTTTAAGATCCTGAATGACTGACTCCAGTTCATGGTTTCTTTTCTGAAAACTGTTTTGTTTTTTTTTTCCAAATCCAATGGTCTCTTCTCATTCCTTATATTACTCCCCTTTTCAGATGCATTTGACCCACTAGATGATTGCTTTTAAAGATATGCTCTGCCTAGCTTCCATGATGCCTGACTTGCTTGGTTTCCCTTTGACTTCACTGGCTGTTTTTTCTTGGTCTTCTTTGTTGGTTTCTCTTCCTCTGCTTGACCCCTAAATACTATAGTGTCATAGACTCTTCCCTTCTCTAGTCCTGCCCGCCACCCCTGACCTGCATTTTTTCCCCTGCAAGGGGAATTTCATCAAGTCTCAAGGTTTTAAACATCTTTGATATACAGGTGGTTCTACCTTCAGCTTGAGCCTCTCCATTGAGCTTGACGCTACTCTGTTTCCTTGGCATCATCACTAGATATCCAACAGGTATCTCAATCCTGAAACAGAACTCTTGAATAATCTCTGACAAAACTTGTTCCTTCTCAACTCTTCACTATCTCTGTAAATTATTTCACCATCTACCCTGGTACTTAAGCCCAAAACCTGTAGGTCATCTTTGTTTCTTCACTTTTCCTCACTTATAACCCCTCCTGTGACCCATCTACAGGTTATGTCAGTTCCATCTCAATTCACCTCTGTCTACCTCCTTTGCTATTTCTATAACCCAAGCTACCAACACCTCTTGCCTGGATTACCAAATAGCTTCCTAACTAATTTTTCCACTTTCACTTTTGTCCCCCTTCAATTAAATTGAAACATTAAATACAGTATCATTTAAAGCATAAATCAAATCATGTTACTTAATTGTCTAAAATTCTCCATCACTTCCCATGTAAGTATAGTCCAAACTCCTGACAATGACCATCAGGACCCTTTATGTAGTAAACAGACTATCAAGACTGCCTTCTCTCTTCCTCTTTCCTCACAAAATCAAGATTTTGTTCAGGTAGCTACTCCTGTCCAAGTAGCTCATGTGCCTCGAGGGAAGTGGACGCAATCCCAGCTCTATGAGTAGGTACAACTGGATGGAGGGTTATTCCTATCTTCTTCTAAAGTTTAAGAAACCCTGGAAAGCCTATGACAATTCCTTAAAATTAGCAACAAATAAAAGGTTGCTGATTGTCTTAGCTGGGAATAAAAGTGTGTAAAAGCAGGCAGAGTCTGAATAAAAATAGTTGGCAATCTAAAGAGTAGCTAATATCATTTCCCTATTCCTAGTACTATCACTATTTTCTTGGACTCTAAGACTTAAATTTTTTGACTTGTCTACGATCCCTCCTTTTCCTACTAATTGTCAGAACATATAATTATTTGTTGCTTCCCTTGAAGTGTTAATTAGGCTCTTCCCTTCCCCTTTTTCCCACTTAACATTTCCCTAATGAGGCCTCTTTTCCTCACCCATGACTTACTCTGCCCTCACTGGGGATTCTAGTCCATTCTTGGTAGTCCTGCTGGATTAATCTTCTTAAACACCGTTTTCATTTGGCCACACCCGTTTATGGACTCAAATGGCACCTTACTGGATTACAGAATTAAATCCAAATTCTTCAGCCCCAACATTCACATCGCTCCTTCAGAAGGCATTGCTTTACTCCTCCAGCTTCTTTCCCACAACTTGTTACTGTAAACACAGGCTTCAGACAAGACAGTGTCCTTATGATTCCCAGCCTCTCTTTTCTGTCTCCTTAAAGTTTTTCTCTTCCTGCTGAGTCCTCACCCTTCCCTCCCTAAGCAAAGTATCCTTGGAGAACACCCCTCCTTCATGAAACCTTCCCTGATAATTGGTTCTATTCTGACAATTTTTGATCTTTTTCCCCACCCCTTGAACTAGGCATTGAAGTTCTCCATCAGTAATTTTTCTTCAAAAGATTGCTGAGGAGGAACATGGAATGCAAACTATGTGTATGCAGTTACTATCATTTAGGCTGATCTCTCATGACAGGAAAATGTGATGCAAATGTATGCTACAAACAAGTAGCCTAACAGTGTAGAGGACGGAGATGTCCAAAAAAGTTCTGAAGTCATACTGGAATGTGGACTATTTGCGGTACTTATTAACAATAGTTAGACTCTCTCCAAAGCTTCTAGTAAATAATTTACATTGTTCTCCCTCCTTGAATATTTTCTTACAGTATATTTTATAAATATTAAAATTTATAAACATATACCTTTCTTTAATTAAAATCCACTAAGTATATGTTATATTAAAATTCTTTTACTTCTAGAGTGCAATTTTAGCAGGTAATCTCCTCTAATTCTTGAGTTTAACCATAATATCTATTTTTTATTCATAATGGGTGGCATGTAAAAAGGTAAAAAGTTGATATATCCATATGGTCTAAAAATGTCTTCTTCCCTAAACATATTTCTTAATAATGAAAAATACTGAGATGACAAACAGATTACACATAAACATTTCAGTCAACATATTTACAGTGAGCACTGCCTAAATGCCTATGCTCTTTGCTAAGTTCTGTAAGCTAAGGAAAACTAGCTGAAGACATGGTTACTGGGCTTAGAAGTTATAGTCTAGTCGGGAAGCAAAATTAACAGACCAGAAGCCACCAGAAGCTCCTAAGGGCTAGAATGTTTAGAACTCACTGTTGCACAAAGAGCCCGGGAAGGGGAGCAGCACAATCAGGATTAACTTGATAACTGTTAAAGGATGTGAAGGAACTGCAATCGATTTTGCAGGCTTAGAAAATGAAGGATGCAGATGTATGGGCAGGTGAGGGAAATAACATACCCCAGCATGATGATAAAGGGGCAAGACTGGCTTATAAGAGCATTGCTGAGGGGGTGTGTCTGGGAAGAGATGGAGGAAAAGGTAGACATTTAATGTGGAGCCAGACTTAAAACATAGACTTAAGGCATGTGGCAATGGGAGCCACGAAGACCTTTTTGGGCTAGAGCGTGGTAGGACAAAAGGGCTGTTTCAGGAAGCTGGGCTCTTCTGCTGCACGCCTGAGGGATTGATGAATCCAAGGGGGCTCTTGCAGTGGCCTGGGAATGACCTCTAAGAATACTGAGATCATATCTATTATTCTCTATTGTTTCTACTTGTTCAGAAGACCTTGACGAAATAAGGCTTTTTCCACAATGACTTGACTTCTCTGTGAACATTTCCTTTTCCATGTCTCCTGCCAAGTCTCCCGAGGGCCATCCTTCTCGCTTGTCTCCCTTGAGGGGACGGAGATGTCCTTTTCAGAACCACCCTCACCCTCATGACCAGTATGTGATAAAACACACAAATGATCCCAAATTTGTATCAACCGAAACTTCACACCCTGTAGGGCCCAAAACTTAGCACAAATGTTTGCTTTGAAAAGTTTTAACTTGTTGAGAAATAAAAATAAAATATTAAAACTTTCTATTAAATGTTCCCCACCTCCCTGCAAAGTGGGCTAGGTCAAATTCTCTTCTTCTCTTGAGCTGGAACTCCCTTAATGTTCTAGAAAATTTCAGACATTTTCACTTAATAGAATAATCTGGTTTTGATGTTAAAGGCTCAGACTGTATAGTTTAAAGTAGGGCTACTCTGATGGAAGAGGGCGTAGAGGGCCCAAGACTGGCCACGAGGCAGCATTTACTTTCTTCCTCTTTGCAGAAACCACTGATCGAAAAGCCTTCAGCAAAAAGTTTAGAAATTGAAAAACAATAAAATATTTGATATAAATTACAATATCTCTGAAGCTATCTTTACTAATACCTGTAAATTTATTAGGCACTTATGACGGTAGAAAAAAGAACTATTTCTATATATTCATTAAATAGATAAGTAATAACTGATAACTTACTACACCTACTATATGACTGCCATAACTCAAAGCACAAAGCATACAACACTCAAATATCCCTACCCGCATAGTCATATATTCTATGGCTACCTTATCTCAACATTATCAGTCTGGTTAAAAATGCCCAAGGCAGTATCTGTCCGGTAACTTTTTTTATCCTCTTTTTAAATTCCTTTTTTAAAATTTCCAATTATAGTTTACATTCAATATTATTTTAGTTTCAGGTGTACAGCATAGTGATTAGACATTTACATAATTTACTAAGTGATCCCCCTGATTAGTCGAGTACCTGCCTGGCACTGTAATCATTAGAATATTATTGACTATATTCCCCATGCTATACTTTACATCCCTGTAACTATTTTGCTGGTGACCCAAAATCTTTAGTAAGCAAAGAAATGAAATTATAAGGATGAAAAAACTACAGAACAAATTTGGAAAATAACCAGAATTTTAGACAGTTAAATTTCTTTTACCTATAGAATTCAGTAACAGTTTCTGAGGGAATACATAATGTATTAACCTAAGTAAATGTCAGAAGTGACAGCATTATGTAATATACTGAATGCATATGACTAACAAAGGTTCTAGTTTACATTGGTGAGTTATTTATGTCTCTTCTACTCATTTCTCAGTTAACAACTGCACATCAGTGTAGGTGCATAAAAATAACCTTATTTTCTCCTGAGCATTTTTCTGTGGAGCTTAAAAACCTGAAGAGCACTGTGGAGGTGTAGATTTCATGTGAAGCAGGTATGAATTTCCTGCGAAGTCATCAGGGTTCAAAGAATGCCACATTATTGTACTTCTCTAAAATTGATTCGAATCTGACTCTAAGCCTCCCCAACTCTTGCCAAATTGGTGGGATATTCAATTTCAGCTATTTCCATAGGAAATAGCTCTATTTCCTACTCCTGGGTCAAGGGAGGGTCTCAGAGACCTTACACAGAGATAGACATTTACCACTGCCCTTCCCTTCCCTGCCTGCCCCCAAATATCCATTGTCTTTCTCTTTCTTCTCCTTAAGTCCAAACTTTTCTTAACTCCCAAGATGCTCACCTCTCTCTCCAACATGTATAAACAAACAAATTTAGGAAGATAAGTCTAGTTCTAGAGCTACAAATCCCTTGGTGCCAAAAGAATAAGAAACTTGGCTTCATTTTGGAATGGGAGCTGAAACAAAACACTAAGTAATGCAATAATAAATGCTCCTGCCACATTTGATATGTTAAGTAGGTACTGTTCACCTTCCATTCTTACTGAATGACTCAAAAGTGTTTTAAAACAGCATTTTTCAATCCTCATTTCCTTGGGATTATAACAGTTATTTGTATTAATCATTATAAAATAGTTATTTGTGTTCTTTGCAAAAAAAAAAAAATGTTCTCTATGTCATGCAGAGCTTGCTACTCAAAGTAGGCTGGGCTGAGGGCCAGCAGCATCAATATCACCTGGGGCCTGTTAGAAATGCAAAATCTCAGGCCCCACCCCAGACTTCCATAATAAGAATCCACATTTTCATAAATTCCCCCAGAGTGATTTAAATGCACTTTTAAGTTTGAGAAACATTTCCCTAGGTGGGTTTTCCTCTCTTTTTTTCTTTTTCTATTTCTCAAACACCAGGTACAATCCTTGCATTTCTTTATGGAACCCTCCCCCAAATCCTTCCAAACAAGTAATGAGAATTAAGCTTTTAAAAAGGGGCTTCTTTCTGTCCTGCAATACTTGGATGAAAACTGTCTCACAACATCTGGGGTTGGGTAATCAACAAATGTCCAATGTGAAGAAAGTTCACATTTTTCTTCTGGAAGGAACAAGACAGTTATGCTCTGGTTCTATGTTTATGCTGCTAATTTTTCTAAATTGTGTATGGAGGGACTTCTGAGCTGGGATCACTAAGCTATAATTTGAGAAATGAAGGGCCAGCATTTGGTCCAGGTCCCAAACATAGCTTACTGACTGCTTACAACAGACAGCAAGAAAAACGTCCTTTGAGCCAGGGTACAAGTAGTTTTCAAAAGTCATTAGACTTGTGAAAATTCTATTTGGCCTATAAAGTTTGCACTTGGCTGACCATTTATACTTTGCCATGCCCATTTATTTTCCAACCAGATATGCCCTTCTAATGTCCTTAACTTTAATAAGCCTAGAATCAGGAATATTTGCTTATAATAAATATTCAGTTCTTCCCCACTCCCTACCCCTAATGAAGGTTAATTAGAGAAGAAAATAGATTAGGTTATCTTTTAAAAAATTATTTCCACATTTCATGGCATTTAGGTACACCACTAACTCATTCATTCATTTTCATTTTGTACAGGTTCAAGGAGCTGTTTTTAAGGCAATTTTATGTCTTCAGGATAAGGTTAAAATCAAATACCTGAAATAATTTACAAGTGATATTCCGTTTTTGAAATGATGCTCTACAAATTACATAGCTTTCCAAAGTGGTGCTTGGTACAGAACGTT
This sequence comes from Eidolon dupreanum, assembly GCA_028627145.1. Taxonomy (NCBI): domain Eukaryota; kingdom Metazoa; phylum Chordata; class Mammalia; order Chiroptera; family Pteropodidae; genus Eidolon; species Eidolon dupreanum. The sequence goes on from CM053501.1 coordinate 81,815,711, forward strand.
ACCAAGAATTACTTGATTCGTTCATTGCTTAAAAACATTTATCAAGTGGCTATTATGAATCTAATTAGCTATCAGACATAGATTAGGTAATGTAAGAGGCAAGGGATGTGAAAATAAAAGTATAAGCCAAATTCCTGTGCTCAAGCAGATTACAACTGAATTGGAAACGCCAGATAGGAAAGAAGAACACAAACACTGTGAAACAGCAGTGATGATGAATGAGAATTAACAAAGCATTACTAGAGGGCCTTCCCAAAATGGTGCGTGATGAGTTACTCTAACTAGGTCAGTGATATGGTCACCAACAGTTGGAACAGACTGGGAAACCCACGTGGATAAATGAGGACTTGAAGTGGACCCTGGAGGATGGTTAGAGAGGAGTCAAAGGGAAGGCAATGCCAAGAGGGCACGGTCATAGATGATGTTATGCACTAATTTTGACTCTGAAATATTTCTTTCTGAAGTAACTGTAAAAGGAAATAATTTCTCCTCTGGAAGAGCAACTTGGAAATGATGCCATGCATTCTGTGAGTAAATGAGGCTTGATCTATAGAAGGTCTAGAACCCATTCTTATACTGATACTAGGGGAGACTTCAAGGGCTGCCTCGCATGCTGGACAGACTGAAGACTTTTGACCACGGGCTGTTACAGACAACAATGTTTGTGAGCCTCAGGACCCTGGAGTGCAGTGGAAATCTCCCCCCGGAAGATACACTTATCACTGACAGCAAGTGTCGTTTTAATCTAATCCAGGAAGAAAAAACAGCTTCCTAAATCTTCACTCAAATAGCTTGCGCCGAAATTACTTTAAACAGCCAAAAGTTTTATAATATTATTAAAATTTAAAAAAATAAACAAACAACAGTAATAATACCTAGTGAGTTAACAGCAGAAAAATATTTGAGCAATAATTATACAACCTCAGAGACACCCTGGTTCAGAAACCAGAAGCCAGCAGTTAGCACATACAATCCTCAGGATGGTCTCTGCATTCTTCCCATCCTCAGCCTCAACCTCATCCTCATCGGTTAATACCATCTTAGATGGAATCACCACTGTACTATTAAAGTCATTATACTGTACATTTGTGGCTTCTACCCAAGGAACATTTTTTACATTTTTAAAAGTCAAAATGCCAGGAAAGAGTTTTATCTTTATGGGGTTGTATCTTACGAGGACACCAAAAACAGTTGTGAAGTTTCTAATATTAATCTTCCATGTGTGGCAAATCACCTATTATTATGAAAATTATTAATGTTATAACAAAATTAAATGACCTTCCAAACAGGCTTACTGGCAGAACGTTTCCGAGAAATACCATGCCTGTAACTTTAGGTCAAATCAATAACATAGCTCATCTTCCCAAAGGCTTAAGTGAAATGCCTATTTTTTTTTTAAGTTTCTATAAATCATAACTTTATGGAAAGACCATCCAAAGTTTTGCTCCAAAACTTTCTTATAATAGGACTTAGAGGCATTCATTATTGAGGCAGAAGAACTGATTCGGTATGTGTGTGTTCCAGACTTTCTTTATGGAAATTAAATGCCTAAATTTGATATTTTCAATCAGTCTACTGTTTCTCTGGTAGATAAGCTACTGATGTTGCTTTATTTCTGATCCCAAATGGATAATGTCCTAAACACTTACTTCTGGGAATAATTTAGGGTACAAAAACCAGTACAGAAGTTGGGTACATGACATCCATTTTGTTCTTTTAAAACAATTTGTATGGCCTCTCTAGTCCTGGGTTAAAGTTAGCATGTACCTTTTTAAGCTTTCTACTGTAAGCTACTTCTGAGATAGTAAAACTAGATATAATGACAATGAATTTAGGATGAGAAACTTTCCCATACTGGAGTTTCAAGCCACTACAATGTGAAAAGTACAGTTCTTGCCTTAATGAAAATCTGCCTATAGTTAGAGTTTCCTGTAGGAAAGAAAATGACATAATTAAAATATTAATTGTACAGGAGATGTTTCCATATAAACCAAAATATTTCTCTAAATAAACTTTGAAATGAAGATCTGAGATGGTAGCCTAACAGAACTAAATCATGTCCCTTTGTTGGTATCCTTTATTTCTGAGAAGACAGGCAGGGAAAAAGACAAAAAATTTTAGCAACTGTAAAAATCTATATCTACATTGCTATGAACTGATCTGTAAGTCAGGAGGCCACTTATTTTTAAGGTGAGGTTGTACCTGAACACATGTGGTATACATATATTAAAACAACCTGTTCCTTCTTTCCTTCCTTTTTTTACAGTCCTTCCTTCCGTTTCTTTTCTTTTTCACAGGGGTCAGACCTGCACTATAGTCTGATAGCTCTTCCAGTCTCCTCTAGTTCCATCCTCATTTTCCTTCACAGGCATTTCCTCTAATAAATCTCCTGCACAGCTAATCCCCCAGTAAATCTCTTACAAATCTACATCTCAGAAAACCCAGGCTAACATAGCAGCCAAAGTTTTGCATTTCCAGTATCACAACAGCTTGATAAAAATAAATGATTTCAACTAGTCAGTCACTAGCGGGTTGCGGACAAGACCCCCAAAACACTGTATCATGAGTTTATGAGCCACTTAGCTTTGTTTCTTCTCCTAAAAGTGAAGTGCATGTACTGGCTAATGAGGCTGGCAGGCTTTGAAATTGAGAGTCTCAAGGACTCAGAGGGGTTCAGACTCAGGTTACATTCATTGCCAATAGTGTGCTTGCCAAGGGGGACCCAGCAGCTGGAAGAGCAAGGCTAATCTCAACATTTAGGACCTCCTCTCTCACTTTTCATTTTCCCCCTGAACACGCTATCCTTATAACTCCTCTATACTCTTGTGATTTCTGTCTGGTCTTCTTCCTTTAGAAATTTCCTTTTTTTTATATGACATATGAATAAAAAAAAAAAGAAGAGTAACTCCTATCACACACTTATAAAATTCTGCTTCCTGCCATTCAAGGGCTTCCTGAGAGCCTTGGCTGTCAAGAGCCTTTCATGCCTCCTGATTTTCTATTTAAAGCCATGTTTGCATTCTAGTGACAGCCACTAAGGCCACTTCATCTTCCAAGGTTTTTCTTAGTCACTGGACCATTATTTTCCCTTCTTGAATGCTATGCCAACTGACAGAGAATGCAGATGTTAAGGTTGATTTTAAATTATAGAAAAGGAGTCTGACATCTGAAAGATTAATCTTGAGAAAGCAAAAGATGACTATGTTCACAATAGAGAGGAAATGAATCTGGCCAATTTTGTGTCCTCCTACCTTACTTATTTCCTTCTTTGAACTGTGATGTAGAACCTGCTGTGTCTATGAGATCAATCGGGACACTTTGTTCTTTCTCAGGCTCTTCTAAAAAACTCCTGTGAGCAGACACCATTGGTTGACTACCCAATAACCAGGAACCAAAGTGCCCCACCCATAGCTAGATTGGGATTAGTCTAGACCAGTTAAGGTATCCCATTTGCTTTTGTTACGTGCTCACCCTGCCAACATTCTTTGCAACTGGATGTAGCAGGTAAGAGTTCTAACTAAAGAAACTTACATGGAAGTTGGTTGAGGACTTACAGAAAACCTTTAGATGCCTTAAAATGTATAGATGTAAGAGAAGAGCTCGCTGACACCACTCCCTCTTCTATCCTCATGCCCTGAATATGCATGAGATGTCTAGAGTTTTAGCTACTATATCTGGCCACCATGCAGTGACAATCATGAAGCCACAAAAAGCTGACACACTGGGGTGGAGCAGAAATCCAGGAAAAGGCTTGAGATCTTGATGACAATCCTTAAGCTGCCTACCACTTGTAAATTTATTTTTAAGTAAGCAGTAAATGTCCATGTGGCTTCAGCCACTGTTAATGGGATCTTTTGTTATTTGCACCAGAAATAATTTAAAGCCCACTCTCTGACTCTCTGTTTCTGGCAGAGGCTATGATCCACTATGACAGCTCCGGTCACGTGATTTCTCCCCCACTGCTCTGAGCCCCACCTGGGATCTAGAATGTTGTTTCTTCCTCTTGCCCTTCCCAGTATGAAAGCAGTAAAGGCTCTCAGCTAGGGCTAGCTCTGGGTCCTTCACTGTCTTTGGTTGGTTTCTTTGACTCTAGGGGCCCTTTTGTAAAGAGATGTGTCATTACACTCTACCCTGTTAAACTCTCTGCATATGCCATCTCTTTCCTCCCTGGACCTAGCCTGATGAAATGGAGTTCTACACATGTTGAGTGTGTAGAATTTTTGACTTCACAATATTGATTGTGAGTTCTCAAAACTAAGCAACTTAAAAGCTGCCAGTAAAGGTAGGGAACGATGAGGTTCTAGCCATGTAGATTTTAATTGGAAATAGTTTACTTTCTATGCTGGGTAGTAAAAGTGAAGACGAATTTTGAGTTTTAGCAACAGACATAAGAAAAAAATGTAGACATGCCCAAATTCATCGTAATCTCGCATTCTTTACATAGTATAAATCATCTCTGAAATTTATCTTTTTGGTTAGTTTAACTTGAGGTTTCAAAAAATGAGGACTGAATGTTTTGTACTTGCAGTACTCTATTATTAACCAGCGGTTTTCAATCTTCTTTGACAACAACCCACAAAAACAAATATATTTTACATTTGACCCATATGTACATCATTTATGTCTCTGTGTGTCACTAAACAATACTTATAATTACTATGGATGACATACTCTTCCATACTAAAGAGTACAATATATGTCTTACTCTTCTATGCTATTAATTGAAAAATACTAGTCAGGCCTTACTGAATAAATTTCATGACAGTTGGGTGACTGCTGCTTGTAGTGTAAAAAACATTTCTAAATACACTTAACTTTTTAGTGAAAAGAATCTAAATCTATGACCTAAAAGTATGGTTTTGTGTAGAGGATAACAAAAATGCTAAAATTTGCACTGCTTAATAGTTTATAAAGAATCTTCACACTATTAGTAGATGCTTAATAGCTTATAACAGCCCAGAAAGACGGGCAAGTCTCTCATTTCCATTGCTAGAGAAGAAATCAGGGCTGCGGAGAGCAAAAGATTTGCTCATATTCACATCGCCAAATAGTGCAGAGAATTTCCATCTTCTGACCCTGAACTGCTAACTCTTGATTCTTCTGTTACCAGTTTGTAGTTACAATTAGCCCCAACTGTAACTGAGAAAGTCACAATAACCACAGTTGCAAAACAATAAACACATCTGCCTCTTTTATTTTGCCCAGAAATCTTGAAAGCAGATTGAGGTGTTAGATGTTTTCAACATTCGGAATTCTTTGGAGAAAGTTAGTAGTAAATTCTCATCGGCATTAAACCTCTGCTATTCCCACCTTTGTATGTGCTTTTTGTCTCTACCCTGTTGAACTCCCTGCACATGCCATCTCTTTACTCTACTGAAGTAAAATCCTTCCTTCTGTCTCTCCAAATCCCAACTTCTTCTTTCATACTCTTAAGTTCCTGCTCTTCCAATGCAGTCTTCCTGACCGACTCACATCTACCCTGTCCCCTTTCAGTTTTCAGACGTTTCTCATTATTTACATCCTACCGCAACATTTAGCAACTGATTGTGGTGTCCTGTTATTTTGCTTTTATTTGATATCTGTCAGTCTTTTCTCCTGATTAGACTGTAAGCTCTCTCAGCGTAAGGAAAACAGCCTTTTATGGCTGCATCTTTCTCAGCCCTTAGAACAATATGGAATACCTATGTGGTGTGTTTTAAGAAAGTAGGTAACGGTTAATAAATGCCAGACTTATTTTTATACTGTTTGTTTCCTTCCCTCTTTCTTTTTATAGTTCTTGAATTTTAGGAACCCCCACAACAGAAGATTTTTGAGCTATAAATTCTGTTAAAAACAACCCTTGACACACAGTAAGTTTTCATTAAATGTTTATGAGATGAATAAAAAATTGAATGAAAGATAAGAAAGAACCAGCACAACTAAAATAGTAGCAGGTTCTTTAGTATTTGAAATCTAAGGACAATTATATTATGTATCTTTAATATAACATAGTTATAATAAATTGGATTAGATTTTAGCAACTAATGACATTAATCCTGTCAGGATAAGAGAAGACAGGGGAGTAGTAGGAAAATTCCACTTGCAGAAATGCTTTAATGAGATTTGGGAAAATGGCAAACCTACGATGTGTTTGGAACTGTAATTTCTTATTTGGGAAAACTGCTTTAGAACCACTTAGACGAAATATCTACTACTGGGTTAAGGTCCCTAAAATCCCTATTGCAATGAAGTTAGTTTTTTTCAAATGCCTGGGGCAACAACCCTCACGAACACATTAAAATAAAATAAATAAGTAAAATGTTGCATCAGCGATTTATATAAACCACAGTTGCAGACATCTGATTATTTATTGTATGGTAAACACAGTAGAGTTACAGGTTTGGGAGAGAGAAATGGGAAGACATCAAAAGAAAGATTTCTGGTCCTTCACAAAAGCATTCTTTTCTGAGGTTATGATAAGATATAATAAGAGATGATTCAGATTCCTGGACACGGAGTAGTAGCAGTTTGATGATCTAATACTATGTGAAGATGAAAACAAATTCTATAGCGAGTGCACAATAAGTCAGTAAATGGGTATAGAGTATCATGGCCTCATACTGCTCTCTTTCGATTCTGAATCAGTCCAAAAAATTTAGGCACAGCCTTGGGTAACCTGTAAGGACAGGGTCATACGCTATGCCTGGAGTCGGAGTTTATAGTCTTCTATTGTTCAGCTGCTGGTTGTGGTGGCCACTGCCATGTGCTGCCCATACCTTCTTCACGAGGGACTCGTTGCTCCGGTGCTGGAGGTGCTCTAGGCCAACAGCCTTCAGTTCTCAGCCCTGTTAAGGGATGCCCTCAGCGGTGGAGAGTGGCCTCACATCCAGTGAGTGATCCATGTTGGGTGGAATGGCCTGGCCATATTGGTCCCATGGGAAACACTCAGGAAGGGACATCCCAACTTCAGAGCTCCTCATGGGGTCATAGTTGAGGTTATCATGAGGCCTATTTTGCAGCTTGACACCCCTTCTGTCCATTTCCACTTCCTTTTTCTCACTTCTGCAGGTTTTAATGAGTAAGGAGTGCCCTTAATAAACATCCTGTATGCTAATTTCTAACTCAGAGTCAGCTTCTTGGAAAACCCTACCTGTGACATCAGTTTTTAACATATTGAAAATACTTCCATGCTAGCTGGTAAAATAAACTTCCTACCTAAGCCCCTGATGGGCCCACTCCCCACACTGCCTCTCTAGTCCCTTTCTTGGGACTTTTTGGACCTTCCCATGATCCAGTAACTGAATGGGTAATGCCCAGGCTAGCAGAGTACTGTTCCCCAACTCTGTCCTGGGTTCCTTCTGACTGGTATCTGCTCATCTGATACCCATTATTCAATCTTTTAAATATGACCTCAGCCTACTGAAGACAAGTGGGTAGCAATAAAGTCTGAAGCAGTCTGGAAGGGGGAAGGTGGAAAAGTGGAGAATGTTTGCCCTGTCTAAAATGGGCAATGACTACTTAAGTTCTAGCCAATTGTTTTAAGATTATAGGCCCAGGCTTGTGCAATTAGTCAAAGAAAAGCCAGAAATAAGAATTTTTGTTGTTGTTAAACCCTTCAAATTTTAAACGATACCAACCAATCTGACTTTAGAAAAATGGTGCCTGGGTGAAACGAAACACGCTTGTAGCTAGATCTGGCTCACGGACATCAGTTTGTGAGCCCTGTGATTCAAGATCTTTCTGGGCCACATGGCCCTAGGTGGCTAATTCCAGTAGGATGCTTGGTAGCTGGCTGCTGCTTCTATTTTCTGCCTGATCTGACACCTGTGGAAATGTGGTAACATCTGTAATTTATGTACCAAGTCAGAAGACCAGGCGAAGGTCAAGGAGTTTAACCTAAAACCCATCTCAGAGAGTCACTTCTTCCAACAAGGTATGTGACACTGGCCAAGTCTGCACTGAAGCTATTGATCTCTTATAGAATAGCTCTGTCCACTGCCCCTTGCAGTAGCCATATATGGAGAGGTTACTAACTTGACTATATACTTTTTTTTTTTCTAAATTGCAAAACTAAGTAACCCAAAGCTTTGAAATTGTGCCAGATAATTTAATTTTAAATAAAGTAGAGCTTTTTGGAGAAGATCCTGCTTACATGTACTTTTCATATTTTACATTCATATCTGCATACTCATTGACATATCTACGTTCTCGTTTTTACTTTTAAGATGTTCTCAAGTAATTGCTCCTTATTTTTTAAAGTTTGAAGAGACTTTGGCTATGTGTATTTTTCCAAATTCTCAATTCAGATTTACAGAAATATATTTCTTAAAGATACCAAGACAAAGAAAATTCTAGAACTATAGGCAGAAGGCAGCTCTGATAAATTCAAGATGCAAGGATAAAGACTTCTGAGGCTCATAACCATCTATGTGCAGCAAATTGTCTTTGAAATTGAAGGGCAGTGGATAGTTACCTAAATGATGATAGACTAATTTTCTTCACTAAAGGTGTATTGCTTTGCTCATTTACCTTTTGGGAAGGAGTCGCATAACCTTAAATATGAAGACTACTGTTTTGGCAGTGAGCAAACATTCCCTTTAAGTACAAGTTAGGGCCAAGCTCTGAAAGGCCTCAGTGTTGAAATAGGAGGGAAGACAGCCTCGAGCAGGCCCCAGCAGCCTGTGCGCTGACTTGGGAAATTTTACCAATAATCCCCAGGTAATGGAGTGGTGCCCAAGGGTGTTTCTGGAATCCTTTCAAAAATACAAACCTGATTCTTTCAGTCCCCTGCTTATTCTAAGGTCTTTCTTTTACTGAAAGGAAAAACTCGAAACTCCTCAGCATGGCATTAAAATGGCCTTGACAACCTGGCCTTGAATCTTGTCTCCCGCTTTTATTTCTACTTGCACTCCGGGCTGGGGAGCATTCTGGGGCCTCTTTTATAAGGGCAGTAATCCCAATCACGAGGCTGCGCCCTCATGACCTAATCATCTCCCAGAGGCCCACCCCTAATACCACTGCCTTGGGGACTGGGATTTCAACATACGAATTTTGTGGCACATAAGCATTCGGACCATAGGAGCTGACCTCCCAGGTCTTGAAGGAGTCACCTGGACAATACCGAAACACTCTACACCCCTTCATATTCTTACGCTTTGTCTATCTTGCTTCCTCTGCTAGGAATACCCATTCTCTCATCTTTCCCTCTCACTTCAGTGATTAGTCTTCTCTAGTCATGATTCAAGGACATCTCCCTTTCTTCACTTTTCTTTGACCCCTTTCAGACCTATAATTATTTCCCTTTCATTTCTGCATATTGCCTATTGTACACTTGAATCCCTCCAAGAAAAATGTCACCTGAGTTATCTTGAACGCCTTGGTGGATTCCTCAGTGAATGTATCACAGGGTTTCCCCACTTACTACTGGACATAGCAGGGGAGAGCTGGTAATAATCTCAATGTCTCCTAACAGCATCACTCTGTTGCCTCAGGGCCTCCCAGCCTCTTGGCAAACCTTAGGGAGTTGCTACATCCAGTAGCTGCAAATGAAACTGACTGTCAATTATGGACTCCAGGATCTGAAGCCAAGGAAGCCATTCAGGACAACTCGTTCTTCCTTCAGAATATAATGGTGGACTGCTGTGCCTCTCGGTCATGCTGGTAGCTGGAAATTAGCTGTGGTGAGAGTATTTATGCCATGGATATCAGCAAATACTACAAATCACTGCTCCCTCTGACACCACCCCACCACTACCAAGAGCAGATGTTAAACATTTACCAGCATCACTGCAAATAGTCGTTGCCAATCTACCTTGAGTGAACACAACCTGCACCCTGGAGTGGTCACCCAGGTGTTCCTAACCGTCTTGCATTCTGCCCTATGGTGATGTCACTGACCAGCCTTGCATGTTTTGCAGGTTGAAATGGTGAACAGGTTACTAGCAGAGTGAAATGTAATGCTTAGAGGCCACTCTTTCAATTAGGCTGGTAAACTGAGAACTAAAGACTACTTTGCTCAGGACTGATCTCTCTACCAGCTGGCCTCTGAGAAAAGAAACTGGCTTCTTACAAAGCTCTATGTAAGGGTTCTAACCCAATGCTTAAGATAATCAGTTCTGTTCAGCCTGAAGGCTTGGACCTCAGATATTTGATCATGCCAGGAGAGTGGCTGGTGCTACCTGCAACCACAACTCTAAGCTGGCAGGATTAGGCTGGAACCAAAGTTATGACATATATTTCTATCATATCCTGGCCTTATCACACTGGGAAGGTGGCAAAGCTTCCCTAATCAGGTGACTTAAAAATTCCGCAGTCTAAGGGCCCTAACCTGTAAAACCATTTATATGCTGCCCCGGAATGTTAAAAGGCAAAATAGGGATTGCACATCTGCTTCTGCTGCTGTCTCTGTGGGTTTCTCCAATGACTGCTACTCCAGCTTTTCTGCTGAGAAGCCTGCTTGTCCTTGTTTATAAGACCTTCTCAAAGCAATTTTTATATATTTCATTTATCTTTGTATTTACCTAGCCGTTTGTCTTCATTTTCCTTCGAGATAGGGAACCATTTCATTCATCTAACGCAACACTTATGAAGCACCTACTAGATGCTATATACTGTGATGGGCTCTGCATACAGTAATGAATAAAGTAGACCTGGAGAACAGTCAATACATAGTGAATTAATTTTACTTGAACCAGCCACAAAATCTGGCTGCAATTCACTGATTCTTCTTCATACTCTTATCTGTTTCTTCTATACTTGTGTTTAGATATGCCTTTCCAGTTCTATATATACACCATCAGAACTGTCTCCTAATTGACCTCTCAGCCTTTAATTCTCCACCTTCTCATTTATTTTAGGAACTGAAGTGAGAATCTTCCTTGATAGGAAACTATTACTCCACTTTTCCACAGCTTCTATCCTCAGCTGCCTCTTCAATCAAATATTAACATAATAAAGGAATCAGCTCTGGTACCACAGTCAGACAGAGCTCCTCGCTGCCCTCAGGACATCACTCACTCACTCTACAGCTGCATCTTTGTTAGGGCCAAGCTCTCACACAAAACACCCTGTCTCCAGCAACCCACTTCCTTTTCCTCCTAAGCCCCACTTAAGATCCGTTTCATTAATGAAACCTTATACAGCTAACCCTACTCGGGCTGCAGCACTCCAGGTACTTCAACAATCCCTCTAAACCGTATCACATATCTTTCTTATTATGTATTCATTCACTCCCCTTGGAGATTAAATACACAACAAAACATATTAAGAAATATACAATGAAACACATTAAGAAAAACAAATCAGAGCGAAGGAAAAACAAGATCTGGGAATAAGATAATTCCAGGGAAAATTTTATGTAAAAATAATGCCATAGGGCCCTGAATAATAAATAAATGTAAGTTAGATTTTCAGCTCTTGTGTTCCTGCTGGCCAAAGCAGACCAGAAAGCATACTTACGAGATTTACAGTGGCCGTAAGATAAGAACATACCAGAATCTAAGGAGAAGCAGAGTTTTTACTACAGCATTCGTCATTTGCTCCACAAATCATTATACTATTTCTCCCATTGATCGTTATAAAAGGGAACAGTGTGCTCTATCTACATCACTGCTGAGATTATTGTAAAACATTTCATAGGGCTGTTTCTTATAAAGTGAAAATCAGCTGAAGCAATACTCCAGGGTAGGTAGTAAGAGAGTAGGCAATACCAACTGGTTGATGAATATATCCTGACTTCTACCTAATTTATATTTTTAGGATTATTGGAGGAAGCATTGTTAAACCAGAAATGAACATCATTTATTAGTATTTATTTGTAAGTTTTAGGTGTTAGGGAATGTGTCATGAATATATTCTATGTTGGTGGGTCAGCGAGTCAAAAGTATTATAATAATACTAAACTATTATCTGTCTTTTTCATCAGTGTATTGTGGTGTTTTCCATAGGCTATATAACCTGGGATGATGTCATCACTCTAATGGCTATCTGTTTTAAACATTTCTTGGTTTTAATTTTTGGTATAGTAAATATCAATATAACCCCTATAAACAAAAGCCCTTTGGTGTCTTCAGTAATTTCGAAGAATATATAAAGGGACCTCATGACACAAAAGTCTGGGAATTATTGTTCTACCATGTAGGTTCCTTACTAAGTATAGAAAACTGTTTAAAAAGTTACAGTGCATGTGCTCTAGGATCTATTGTTACTAAAGTGATCATTCTAAAGAGTCCACCATTGGCATTACTACCTCAGTAGACAGGGAAAAAAGTCAGCTTTGTCTAAACATAGCAGTGGTCATGACATTATTTTAATAACATATGCACTGTAGTCTTCACATTTTGAGGAAATGAAAGGAAAGCATGTAAGAGCTACAAAAAATGGTGGAAAGGTTTAGGGTTATTTAGCCGGAAACTGTGATTCCCAAACTGAGGACTGCGTCTACCTGTGTGGGCATGAGAGTAAGCATGGGGTTATGTGAACCGCAGAATCCATGGCGCCTCCATGCACTGCCTAATGACTTCAGTAAGTAAAGGCACGGCAGGCGATGGGAGGGCTGTAGAAGTTGACACTAAGTGGGGATCACATTTGAAAAGTTTGGGAACTTCTGATCTAGAAGACAAGAAGACTAAAATGATAGGCTACACATAGATAATGAGATATTTTCATGAGCAAAATTCTGACAATGCTGACAAAACTCTGGCAATGCCAATATGTTTACCATTCATAAAGAGCCATTTACGTTAGATGCATAGGAATGTTCTCTGATGGATGGCAAGGGTTTCCAAATAGAAACAGCTGGTTTGGGGACTGCAAGTGATTTCTTTTAATGTTCTAGGGTTGATTCAGGTACATTTTTGGGTGGTGGCTGGGAGAAAGGAAGCTGGACTAGATAAATGACCCCTTTTTCTAAGTCTGTTTATTGTCCTGTGCCTTCTTTATCCTCCAACTTCAAAACCCTGCTTAAGAAACCAGTAACTGAGTTCCCTATTAAGATCAGCCACCATTTCAAAGCCTCAAGGACAGTTAGTAGCCCACTTAACTCAAAAGGGGAAACAGGGGTTGCATCAAGTATCTGAAAGCATCTATTTCCAGCTGAGGGATTTCCCCTACAAGTGGAAAATGTGGATTATCTCTCAGGCCTCACTTTAAATTCCAGTGCACTGCCTTCAGAAATATCTTCAGCAGGGTCACTGCTTTTGTGGCCTCCCTGGGAGGTGGCTCTACCAACGTAAAGCCTAGGAGCCAATTTGGCAAGAAAGACTGAAGTAACGGTACCTCTTGCTCCTTCAGCTGCCCAGTGTTCAATGCCTTGAATATAGGTGGGGCTCTATGGCTATATCTATATATACTTATATGGACATATAATGGTCACCAAATCAGTTGAAAGCAAAAATAGTTACTGTGACATCGATACCTATACATAAAAGCTTCTAAGAGACAGTTTTCCTTGGCTTAACTCCCTATATCCTAAAGAAAACACAGAAAGCAAAATACAAACTATATAGACTCATTAAACAAGAATTTACTAAGTGCCTACAAAAAGCAGTCTACTTTGCTAAATGCTATGTAGACTTATGAAATATGGTACCTGACACAAAGCATTTGTATCCAAGAAAAGGATAACATGGAATCACACAGCTGAAAATTTAATACCAACATTGATTTTTACAAATGTTTTTATAGTATCTTTTGTTTTGTAGCAATAAATAATGCTTGTATAATGAACTAGCATCTTCGTAAGAACAACATTCCCATCATTCGTTGCTTCTAAACTACAAGTTTATAATAGAACTCGAGGGTAGAGGCCAGGTTTTTCCATTTGGAAACTGCTTCACCTTCATGAAGAATCTTAGAAAACATTTCCTTTTGATTGTCGCTTTCTACAGGGCAATTACTACCCTTTTCTAATTGACCAGAGTAAGGTATCTCTCCTTATCAATTCATCCATCTGGCATTACTTCTTATTTTTGGTTAACAGCAGTTTTCTTAAGTTTTACAAATCTACAGGTAAGGATATCAAGAGGTACCTTCGATATGATTGGAGACTTGCTTTAATAACCAAAAATTAATGGAGTTTGAAATTCCATAAATGGAAACAAAAAAAACCCCACATTTTTTATTTTCACATACTTCACTGAATTTTGGCAAAGTGTAAAGATAAATGTTTTCTAGGATATAATGACTGAACTCTACATCTTTAAAAGGAAAATATGGGGGGCTGGTTATTTACATAGAGAGTATGATCTGAGGGGCTGAAGGAAGATCCATTGGTCCTCAAAATGCCCATATCTGCTGGTACAAAGAACAGAGATAGTACCATTAGAGATATTCATCTGGATGAATCATGGTCCCCTATTAAAATGCACATACCCCTGAGAGTGTTATCACATTCAGAATACTCAGCTAGTTATGCCTCAACATAAACTACTCCATATGATTCTTTCCATGGGCCACAAGTTCAAGGAACATGAAAACAGAATTTGAGGTGGAAAAGAAAGCCCAAGGTCTTGAGCTCTTTTGGGAGAGCAGGCCTGGTTAGGGATGGTGGAGCGATGCCCAGGCAGCGAGAACAGTGGGAGGGTACCGAGTTGGGTGCATGAGGAAGGCAGGGACAGAGGAGAGGGAGTCTCAGAGAGAAGTGCAAAGACCCCTAGATGCTGAAACATCCTTGCCAACTGCAGAATCGCCCCAGATGGCACATTCAAGGTGCAACGGTCCTTAGTGTGCCTTTGCCACGTCTGGGGAGAGAGCAGACACAGAGATAGTGGGACACACTAGTTCCCACTCCTTACCTTCCCTCTGTTCAGCTGCAGCTCTAGGAACATCTAACTTGTAATAAAAGTGAAGCAGTTTAAAAGCCAAAGATCCCATTCATTGGTTCTGAAAGAGAAGACTAGTCTGACAGGACAAGGTCCACAAGAAAGCCATTTGTCTCATATGGGGTCAAAAGTTTGCTTTGTGAACCCAGCCGCTGCCACTCCCTTGACCTAACTCAGAAAGCATCTGCCCCCTTTCTGGGCCTTCTAAGGGCTGTCAACAGCCTGCACAGCTCCTACAGACAATCCTTGACAATATTACAGCTGTTTCCTTGTCTGCCAAAACCACTTAAACTTGCAGGGTTCCCCGCGATCCTTTAAACTGTGGCTAGAAGATATAGCAAATGGTAGACAACTCAGCTCAAGTGTTTTTCAGTTTGATTGCCGAACTGTACATTGACCTAATGTGGAATGCTTCTCTGCAGAGTTCCCTTTTAGAGACTGAGAGGTGGGTGGCCAACAGGGAGTTTTCTTCTGCTCAGATTTTACTGTGCTGAACTGAAAAACAAGTCGCTAGGCTCACATCTGGGGAATCAACCGCAGTCCTTGCAATACACACACACACACACACACACACACACACACACACACACACACCACAGCTGTACAAAGAAATCCAATATGGAAGGCAAGCAGTCATTTCACTCCATACTCCCTGTGAACAGCTTCATCAGTTCTAGGCATGCACACTGTGTTTCTGATCTTGCAAATCCATTAGACGTCACCCGTTAGAAAGTCAGTAAGCATGTACTCATTTTGATGAGTAATGCTGCTTCTTAATATCAAAAATTATATATTTTCAGTGCTGGTTTATAGTCATGTTTCCCACAGTAGAGTTTTAAGTAGTAAAAATCCAAGGACAACTGGTTGAAATAGAAAACTTTAACGTTCTGTAGATGGTTTGCAATCTGAACATGTGGCAAACGCTGATGATCTGTGGTTACTTTGAGGGGGAGAGGAGCTCTTGAGTATTGAATGAATCTTGTTTCCATTTCCCTGACCACATTTCTATCATGCCGCCAACACAGCAGTCTGCCACTAAACGTCAATAACTAAAGGAAAGAAGAAAACTGAAACACATCATGTTTAGTAGCTGAGTAGAAAACACTAGACTAAAAATTTCCCCAAAGAAATACTTCTTTCTAATTCTAATCTTAAACCTCTTTAAAATGGTTACAGATAGACTCTTCTGGGATTTTTCTTATTATCATTTTCAAACATTATGTGTCATAGTAGAAGTTGTATGTAATTTATTCTTCTAAGTGTTTCCTTGTGTGTTCAGAACAGAAAAGCATACTCACATAGGGAATGGCCCAGCTGTAATTGAGGGTGGAGAGCGAGTGCTTCTCATTTAGTCTTATCATCTCATTTTGTGTCTCCCTCACCCTTTTCAGTGAAACTAAGATGACGCCAGGCATGTAGGATGTTCCCAATAAGCATTTATGAATGAATGAATGAATGAATGAATGAAGCAATTGGTTAATGTTGCCTCTCCCCTCCCCAATTTCCCAAAGACCCTGTGCTGACTCCCAGGGTCCCAGGGCTATTCACAAGTGTTTTCACTTCCTACCAGCCCTCTTCAGCTCTGAATCTCTCACCACCATTTCTCTACACCTGAACTTACTGGTCTTGAGTCTCACCTAGTCTTGCAGAGTAATAGTACCAAATCTCATGATTTGCTATGTTTAGATTATAATTTTTGAGACCTGTTACTTATTCCAAGAATAATAACTTAACTCAAAGGAATCATTTCCACCTTAAATTAAAACTCATGCTTGGTTAGCCGCTCAGTTTTCTCACATACAGCACAAATGACCTTTAAATATTCAGGAAGCACTGAAAGACAAAGGCCAAATAAATACTGAAAAAAAATTTCACACACACACACACACACACACACAGACACTAAAGATAATTTTTTTAAAAATAATGAGTAGTTCAGAACTTTTACACTTAAAAGATAAAGCTATAAACTGAAAAATATTTTTTCTTATCTCATAAAACTTTAAAATTCTATGAAAACAAGAAAAAATGATTCAACTCAGAAAAGAAAGGGAAAGCAATGGGGAACTCTTACAGACATTACTTCTCGTTAGTCAAGGGTAAAAATATAAAGATCGGAGAGTACAGAACAATGGTAGTTAATAAAACTGAAGGCTAAAGTCAATGGGACAATAAGTATAATCTCAAAGCTACTGATTAGTTCAAATGTTCATGATCAGATGACTTTTATTCCATATCCTGAAAGCATAAATGGACCAATAGATATTTGTTATTTCTGAGGATTTTCACTGGACAAAAGTAGGATACTCCAATGTTTGAATAGGTTAAAAAGGTGGATTCTTAAAACTATATCTTTTACCTCAATCCCCAGCAACATTCTAGAATAAATTGTTAAATTGTTTCTGAGCACCTGGCAAGGAAACAACAGGCCACTTGGAGCCACTATGGGTTCACTAAGAACAAATCATTATAGGAAAAGTATTTCATTTCCTTTCATGAAAGGGTTTTCTGACTGTTGTCTAGGGGAGTGTTGTTCATCTAATGTTTCTCAATTTCAGTGAGGCGGGTGATGTAGCTTTCATAAACTGTTGTGAGTAAAATATATGACTATAGTCTGAATAATTATAAAAATAAGTGAATTCACTGATTGTTAAACAAATGACCGAAGAAGTTAATTACAGAATCCTTAACAGCATAGGGTATAATCTTCAAGGAAGAGCAGGATTTACAATCTAAAAGATCACAATGGACTAAAATGAACTAAAGTTCTCCAATTAATTTGGAGAAAATGTAAAGTCTTGAGCTTCAAATGAAATTCTCCAGCAAAAGAACAGGACACTCCTTATCAACATGTACCACTGCCTGACCTCTAGCTGGCAAAGCCTGAACTATCGGCGGAGCTTCCTTGACACCCCCAGAAGCTGCATCAGTATGATCTCACTCAAGGCATCATTGTGATTTTGAGAATGAGATTCAAAACAGACGGCAAATTATCACAGTTTTAAACAATACACACTTTATCACTGAAGATCTTAGTCTTCCTGACTCAGCCCTCTCTGGCAAAGATAAAGGTCCTGGCAAGGAGTGAAAAACAAGTTAAATCAGCTTCTCAGAATACTGGCCCTGAGCCAATGGGTTACTCTTCCTAGGAGATTACAACTCCAAGTATGGCGGAGATGGAGGGGGTGGGGGTGGGAGGAAGAGGTGATAGTGGAGAGGAAATATGGTCGAGCTCTGGGGAGGACATGTAGCCCCATTTGCCTAAGCCTCTCATCTTGTTCTTTAGCTGTGATCACCCTGTGCCGGGGAAAGGGTTTGTGAAAAGATTAAGTCAAGTTTCTGTTTCTTTAAAGAAAACAACAGCAAAAAATATCCTCTGAAGTTCACATTCCCAGACGAAACAGAAAGTAGCGAAGCTTTTGCCACTAAACAGGAAGATTGGGCAGTTTTGTTTGCCTAAGATCCCCAGGAAGGAAGAAGAGGTTTACACTCATGATAAGATCACAGCTTCTAGCCTCTGCGGGGCATTCCCTGAGACCCTCTGGTCTTGGGAGTCATAGACCAGAATTCAGATGCCTTCTGGCTTCGAAAGGGAAAAAGAAAACCGAAAAATAGAAAGGGGGAAAGAAAAAGAAAAATTTCCCAAGTTACTGATCTCCTTTTTTCCTTATTCCTTCTGTCTTTAGTCTGTCCTGTAATGGTGGCTTTATTTAGAGGAGAAGGAAACCATTTCAATAAGATCCATAAATATTCCCATTCCTGTTGCATCCCAGCCTTAGACTATCCTCAGGAAAACATGATGTCCTTATGGGGTTTGTTTCTCGCTTTTGTTTTTTCATTAGTTTGTTTTTAAATTATATATGTTTTGTTCATTGTAGTCCACATTGTAGTCCACATAAAAGATATCTCATTTTAAACTGCTTACTGCCAAAGTTACCAATATCTTGATAAGAAAATAAATAAGCCCAAGTGCAGTTAATTTTATTCAGGGAGCCCATTTCTTTTATTGTCTATCACTTTTGGGTTCAGTATTAGAATGGTGAGACTAACCTCAAGTACTGGACAACAACTCACTATTTGACCCCTCTACCCCTCCCCCCATCCCTGTTATTTATAAACCATGGATCTCTGCTATACCCAGTGACACGGGTTAGGGCTATTTTAGTCATATATTTTGCACCTTCATTCAGATTTGGCGGTAATGCCAAGTCCGCTGGCTCGGATGCATTCATGGCCCAGCAAGAAGGGCCCTCTGAGGTCAGTGGGGCCTGGTGAGGATGGGAAGAGCAGGGAGTCTGCAGAGACTCACCAAAGGCACTGAAGGCCTGAGAATAACTCTGCCCCTTGACTGACTTTCGTATGGGACCATGGGTGTCACCCACACAGAATGCAACAACTAAAACCAAAGGTTGGTGAAGAAAGACAAGTGGGCTGTGCAAGTAAACGTCTCGCTCCTAAAAGCATAATGACATCCCCTCAGCGTTCATCCTTTAGATCCCTGAGTCCAACTGTCTCATTTTATCCCTGAGCCAATTTCTATCCACCCATACAAAGAGATTCAGCCTTCAAAAAGTTAAACCCATTTCCTGAGGAAAAAAAAAAAAGCTTTCTTTCTGTTGTCATAAAGCCCATGACTTTTCAGCTTTAGCTGAAAAGTATACTTGACCGTCAAAAAGCTTGGCGCCCTCCAAATTACATACATCCTCTTTTCTTCTAAACATTTTCACTGAAAATTCTTAAGTTGGGAGAGAACTAGGAGGCAAGGGCGGATAAGCAAAATAGGGCCAGAGAAGGCCGAGGAGGAAGAAGAAAGAGAAACATTATTTGTATCCCACCAAACCGTATGACTCTAGGTTCTCTTTCTTCAGTACTATAATAATAATAGCTTCCATCTATTGAGCATTTATGTGTCAGACAGATTTAAAAGTCATTTACATGCTTTAAGGTATTTAATCCTCACAATAACCCTGTATGCTAGGCATTATTATTATCCTTTTTACATATGAGGAAACTGAGGCACAGAGAGGTGAAGTGACTTCCCTAAGCTTACATCACGTAAGTGGTAGAAAGAGAATTCGGCCAGCTGCAATGCTGGCCACTTAGCCTTGCTAGCATTCTCTCTCAGCCTTACCAACGCCCCTTTTTTATTTCCAAGTTTGTTACAGCGATTATATTTGTACATTTATTTATCCATCAAAAAATATAGAGATGATTACTCTTTGCAATCCTGAAAATTCAAGGTGGTAAAACTTTATGGGATAAAATACTTTTTAAATTTTTGATTTTAAGCAAGCTAGGAGAGCAGTAACAAACTAAACAAGTATATAGCAAAGGGACAGGCGGGTGTGTGGCTGTAATTCTTACACCCTCTAAGCTCATCAGCGATCAGCTCTGAGAAGAAGGCACAGGAAGCTGTATGGAACATTCCAGGGGTGGAGTCTGCATACTGACCGACTGCCTGGAGCTCAGCCTTCAGCTATCCGGCCAGATGTGGCCTACACCAGAAAACTCAAACTCACAACAAAATAAAACAAAATTAAAAATATTATTTACATAGGCGTATTTGTTTTATGAAGGCTTAACCTAGGATTCTTTTAACTATGCCAATTTAGTGTTTGTTTATAGGCTATTTATGAACTAGAAAAATCACAAGAGAGGAAACCAGATTGAAAGAATCCTCTCAGGTGAGTACCTACCACAAAGGAAGACAAAGCAGAATTCATGCAAGCCAGTGGAAAAACAGATTCAAACGACAGCTAGTTAATTTTAATTGACACAATTTTCATTTAACTATCCAGGGGCTTCAACTATTACACGAATGAAAATATAGCTCCCAGGGCTGTAAAGGCCCTGAGGAATTCTTTGGACAAGCTTGCTCCATTGAGGCACAGATGTAATGTAATCCTGACTTTATAGGGGAAACTAAGGCCCACTGCAGTTTACTTACCTGGCCCTGGTTAGCAAAGTTAAAAATGGCAGGAGGGCAGGGAACTGGAATCCAGATCTAAGTATTGTTCTTTACACATTATATTGTTCACACAGAGAGTAAAGGCTGGGTCTAGGACTCAAAACAAATTTTCTTATCTACACAAGCTGTATTTTCAATCATTTCAAGTGAAAAAGGTAGTTCAGCCATGTGTGCACGTTCCAGTTAATAAATTAAATAGGCTATATGGCAGTATTCTAATAATAATAATGACATATAGTGGTAAGAAAAAAATCAGTCGAATGAAATCTGATATTATTTATTCTCCTTAAGAAAAAAATATCAATAAATCACTTACCAAGAAATTAACAATCAGGATAAAAGAGTAAGCAACCACCACCATAAAAAGGGTAAACTCATGCTAGATGCTAGATGCAAGAGTATTAAACTCTGTGTGTGTGTGTGTGTGTGTGTGTGTGTGTGTGTGTGTGTGTGTGTGTACATCCATCCCTCACAGGATCCCACGCGGTTGTTGTACTAGCATGAGTTTACCCTTTTTATTTATGGTGTTTGGCCTATGCGTTCTGCTTTGCTTTTTAACGTAGATAACTATGTGGTTTCACCAAAGCTTGCAAGAGTTATGACATCTACGTAGATATATCTATTCTTAACTTGGCATCGGTTTTGTGGCTTTTGCTGTCCTCACCTCCTACCCAAACTTACCCACCTGCCAAGTTCCTTTGCTAAATCATTTTGGATGCAATCATTTTAATGGGGAATTGGGGACTGTGCAGATACACTTATTTTTAAACATTTACAAAGAGAAAAATTGAATGATTTTACTATAAATATAGTATCATGAGACTTAACATCATTTATCGTGAATGTTATTTCTTTATTACTAAGTAGTGGACTAAACAATCTCCTCATGGAGGCTGCACAGCATACGAAAGGTGCACATGAGGGCTTTTCACAGCCAGACCTGAGTTCTAGTTCTAGCACATAGTGACATGCCACAATCTTCTCAAACTCTGCTTACCTCACTACATCCTGGCTTAGGGGGCCTACTACAGGCACCTCACAGGTCTTAGAGGAGAGCAAGGTGGACACACGGCCTAAGTGTCTGTTACACTGTTAACACTGAGTTCATGTCAGTCCCTTCCACCTGGTAACTGGAAGCTTCTAAACTGTAAGGACTAAAAAAAAAAAAAAAAAAAAAAACCCTTTCATTTTTTGCACGATTTGGAAAATCTCAAGGTTGGGAGAGGTAGGGAAGAGCCATCTTCTTTTGCAATTTGGTGGAATGGCGGTGAATGACTGAGAGAGAAATAAAAGACAAAGACGCAAAACTATCCCAAGGATAATCTCTCCCAGGTAAATTTCTGACACCTGGGAAAACTCATAAATAGATACCAGGGTCTTTATAAAGCTCTGTTCTAAATATAAGTTTAGAACAAATGGTAAACAGTGTCCAAACAGCTTGAGGCTATTCTAGTGATTTCTCTTATAGCTGTGGTCTGCGGACATCTCTCTGAGGACCTGCACTGACCCCTGTGAGCTCACCAGCTCAGACAGGCCAACCCCTGGAGCTACCATTTAAATATTTCACTGCTTGTCAGCACTTCCACTAGAGGGCAGCAAGTAGAAAGGAGAGGATGTCAAATAGATGAATGTCGATGCTTGGCAATAGCAGCTGTCAAGGTGGGGTATCAAGTAATGGGAGTGCAAGGGAGCAGGTTAACTGAGTGGAAAAGATGAGAGCCTGAGTAATTAATGGCTTTCCATTTCTAAGCGAAGCCAAATATGGAAGGAGAAGTTCAGGATTAGCAGGAAGTTGGAGCAAGGTTTCCCAAAACAGCTAATCTTCAGATTCATGTTTGGAGATTTCCTAAAATAATCGCAAATACATAACATACAAACAAGCAAAATCCAGGGAATCACTCTAGGTCTCATGCATCAGAAGCTCTAGGTATGCAGCTCATGAATCTGTATTTTTCAAAAAACTCCCAGCTTATTCTGAGTAACAGCCAGAGTTGGTCCCATTGGATGTCTGTGGTCTCTGCCAACTCTCAGAAGACTAATTTTACTAACGTAAAATATGCCTAAAGCAACCTTCAAAATAATAGTAAACTTGTCTATCCCTCTACTAACTTGTCTTTAGAGAAAAGGGGCAGAAGTAACTGAAATTGCTTAAGTGTAAATTACAATGGACAGTTTTCAGTGTTTTTACAGACACATTCTCTCTTAATCTTTTAATCCTCATAACCACCCTGTAAGTAGGAAGATCTTAAAACCCCATTTACAGCTGGGGAAACCAAGTTCCAGTGAGCCGGCCTTAGGGTGGTGAGTCTAGAAGCCAAGACTGTTGATTTCAGTTTATTCCACTCCATCACAACATGCAGTGCCTTTTCAATTCTGTTCTTAACCTGGATTTGTAAATTGATCTTTTCATCAAATGGTTTACTGGAACTCTAAGAATGATGGCCAAGTCCAAGTTATATGCAGAACAAGGATGGAGACACTAATAAGAGAAAGCCGTGATGGCAAGGTCAACAGACTCACCTCTAGCTGTGTCTTGGTGCCCCAGGAAGCAGAAGGAAATGATCAATTTAATTTGTGAGAAAGATGAATGAAGATGCATAAACCAGAGATCACACTTCTGTGGCTGGCTTGCCACATGGGAGAGCAGAGTGATTTCATGAGGGTCTTGCAACCTAATTCACATGTCTCAAAATCTTTTTGCTGTTGACCACTCTGCTGTGAGGGTGCCAACTCGGCATGCACCTTAAGGTATTTCCAATTTTGCAATGTTTCAAAACAGATCTTCAACTAGATTTCAGCAACTAGGTTGCTTGCTGTCACAGGGTAACCTATAGAGGACTGTCCACCACTGTGGGAGTTTGTATCTTGGCCCCACTCCTGCCAGTAACTGCTGGATTCTTGAGTAAGTCCCTTAACCCTTTTGGGCCTAGGCTCCCTCATCAATAACCAGAGAGGGTCACTGCTGCAGCTTCTAGACAGTCCATGAGGACACGTTTAGTGTCAAATTATTTTAAATTGGTTTCTCACATTTCGAACCTAGGAGATTCATATAAAATATTCAAGATCAACTTTTGGGTACATTCCAATGAGGAACAAATGGATCGTTTTCCATAGCCCTTTTATCTGCCTCACCCATCTACCTGCTCTCTTCAAAACACACAGATACACACACACACACACACCCTGCTAAGAAAAGTCTCATGACAGCAGGAGTTTTTTTTATCTTTCTTGTTCACTGAGGCATTCCAAGTACTTAGAATAGTGCCTGGCACATAGTAGGTGCTCAAAATATTTTGTTGAATAAATTTCTGGTAACTTTATGAAAAGCATAGTTTTTTTCCAAGTGAGGGGAGCTGAAGACAATCGGCTCAACCCAGAGATAAGACATAAATATATCCAGTAAATTCCTGATTTATAAATCATAATACAGATGATTTAAATATAGGCTATTGATACATGCTTATGCCTAGATATGGTATATTTGTTTCACATAAATATTATCAAATTGAGATTAAAAAATAATGTTGGGAAAGTTTTCACAAGGATTCTGAATATACTACACAAGATCCACCTGTCAGCTGTTGGTTTCACTTGTAATGCTTGAAAAACAGCATAGCATGGTGACTCTAAAGGCATGTGACAGTTCAGTATGTGGAATGTTCCATATTACTGCAACCTTAAATATGGAGATTAATTTCTCTGGTGGTAAAAGGCAGGTCTTAGACTGAGGAAATTTAATCTCACACCAATTATATTAATTTCAACAGCTGGCTTTGCAGTTATCATACTCTCCCATGCTTCTTTTAATAATGCTCATGTATGTCTCCCAGTTCACTCTACCAGGCTTTAATTCTTGAAGCTGTCGAAAGAGAAGTGACAGGAAGCATTTGTTGGAAGCACTCAGAGGTGACTGTGCATTCACAGGGATTTGTTAGCTGATGTTTAAGTTGCTGCATTTCTCATAAATAAGCGTGAGTGACAGGCTGTAAGGGTGATCTTCCAACACAAATGTGACTCATAACCATTAGTGCAGCAAATGCTAAAGCTAACAACTCTTGCTCTATTCAACCTAGAAGAACCTCTGGAACTTGAAATAGGTGAAATTTCAGGGGAGGTTTAAAGGGTAAAAATACTGCAGCCTTTAATGTAAATGGGGCCCCATCACGCACACTGGTTTTTATATGGAGTTTCCTTGTTAATGAATATCTAATGTAGAACACCCTGATATAAAACTTGGAAATTCCGTCACTTTCATGATAGTCAACCCAATCTCCTTGGTACTAGTAGGTAATTACTTAGGCAGAATTATTTTTATCTATATATGCAAGGTCAGATTTAGAATTTAAAACAGGTGTTCACAATGCTAAGAACGTTTCTTTCTGAATCAACAGACCTGAAATGAATCGATCAAGGTCTGCATGAAGAATATATTCGAGACTGAGCTCCTGCTTTGACCTGGTATTCCTCATGTCTCTGGTGGTAAAAGACTCTACTTAAGGAAATATGGGTTGAAGTTATTATCTTTATTTTGTTATTTACATTTGATCGTTTGCTATCATTGCAACAGGTATGAAAAAAGACAGGAAAATAGCAGATGTCTGTGACAACTTGAATTATTAAGGTACTCATTCAGATTTCATACCGCATTAAGAATAGCCCTAAAAAATGATAATACCTTAGTTTGTGCCCAATACTGTCTATTAGCATACACCTTAAATACTTCTGGCAAAACTGCTTGAATGTATGGCACTGCATGAAAAGGAGATAGTCACAATTAGTCAAGTGGTAATTGCTATTACAGAGCTTCCGCTGTATAGTTCAACCGGTTTTCTATGGTTTGGTTCAAAAGCAGCCCTTCCTTCTCTTGGGGATCCCACAACATTTTGTGCATGCTATAGATGTATAGTCTTTATGGGATGTCTCACATGACCTCTCTTTTTCTTCTAACCTCTGATTACCTGGCAAACCTTTAAGCCTCTCAAGGTTTATTTATTTATGAGTCTCTAGCACCTGGCTCAAAAAGTCTTAGGTGAATTAACAAATGAACCAGTGACAAGATAAAGGGTGTGCTGTAACCATTTGTATAAATATTTGTTTTACTTTTAAGAGTACTAAAATATGCTTTATCTAATTTTACCCCCACAGCAATTCTAGGCCCTGTCATTTCCACATACAATCACTGGATCTAAACCAGTGGTTCTCAACTGGGGGCCATTTGCCCCCCAGGGAACAGTTGGCAATGTCTAGAGAACTTTTGGTTGTGAGAACTGAGGGTGGGAGGTGTTACTGGTACCACCTAGAGGGTAGAGGTCGGGGTTGCCACTAACCATGTTACAATGCACAGGACACCTCCCATTGCAAAAAATAAAAATTATCTGGCCTAAAATGTTAATAGTGCCAAGGTTGAGAAACCCTCATCTAAAGTCTCCAATCTCTGAAGACTATTGTAACCTTTTTTTCCATGAGTTCCTGTCCAACAATATCTTTCTGATTAAGTATATCCTATAGGAAATTACTCAGTGTACCATATAAAACTACTTGCATTCAGTCACCTTCCTCAAAAACACACAAACTTCCCCAAAACTATGATTTTAAATTGTTGACCCAGGATGAGTGTTTGGTTTGCCAACACTGTTCCTTTTCCAAAGGCACTTGGGTGTAGCTAGCATCAGGGTACTTCCATGCACTTGACGAACCAATTGTCTGAGGTGTTTCAGAACATTTACAAGTTCAGCTGTTGCTGATGACTAACACTTCTAGGAAGACAGCTAGAGGGGACTAGGTAGATTAAAACATCAGCTGTTTTAAAGAAACCCCAGAGTCAAAACACTAGCAAGTTAATTCCATCTTTTGCCTTTGAGAAAACTATATCTGAGTGGGAGTAAGCCGGAAGTGATGGTGATATAATGATGTGGAGAAACGTTCGGAGGTAGCCAGAAATCCTTTTGTTGTTAACAATCAAATATCTTTTTTTTTTTTTTTTTTTTTTTTTTAATGCCTACAGCACCTAGTCTTCCTAGGTGGTCTCCCATCCAAATACTAACCAGGCCCGACCCTGCTTAGCTTCCGAGATCAGATGGGATTGGGCTTGTTCAGGGTGGCATGGCCATAGACAACTGAATATCTTTCTATACTTACTAAAATGATTCCCCAACTTAGTAGGTGTTGTGGCATAACACATCTGAATCTTTTGTAACTCAGTCTCCAGCAGTAAATGACATGTTCCAGGAAACACCAATTCTGACAATGCTCAAGTGCACAAAACAGGGAGAACAAAAGAATCATAGAGATCATCTATCTTATCTGCCGATTTTCTGCTTTTTGAAAATTTGCTGAATTATTTATTCACATGAAATTGTACCTGGAAACCCACTGTGTAAAATCAAAACAATTATTCTATGAAGCTGTGTTTGGGCAAGGGTGGGGTGCCAGAGTGCCTTGGCAAGTCAGCTCTACACTCCCATACTTTAACCCCACCCGTCTGAACCAGCAACACATTCTACTTTAGGATAACTGTAATTGGCATAAAGTACTTTCTTGAACAGCAATTTAATTGTTCTTGTTATTCCCCTCATGAAGAGAAAGTAAACAAAGAGAAGATTAGCCTTTACTGAAAACTCTTACCGGTAACTACACCAGGTACTTAGCATGCTATCTCACTTAATTTTCATGGATGGCTTTCTGAGCAAGGTATTATTATCTCTATTTTAAGATGAGAAGTGGAAGAGCTGAGAAGTTAAATAATTTGCTCAGAGTCACAGAGCTGAAATGGGTAGAACTGAAATTCACACATGAATACATTTGATTCTCAAAGTCTACAGTTTTTGGTATATTACACTATTTTACCATGCTACCTAAAAATAGTTAAAAGCTCTCTTCAACAAGATACATTTTTAAAACAAACATCTTGCCATTGCCCCTTTATAACCCTCATCAAGAGTCTTGACCATTAAGTCTGTTCTGTTCTGGTTTGTCAATACTCTTCTTGAATCTTGATGGCTACGATTCATCAGATTATTCCAGACCCTCCCTTTCTATTAAGGCAGGCTGAGCTAGCTTACTTTGGCAGCTACGTTGTAACAGTTTAGTTCATTATAATTGCAATGAACTAAATAACTTAAGTCTCTAAGAAGACTTGCTATAAGCCAGGACTTTCACTTACTTCATTTGTGAAGTTAATTTTTAAAAAAAACAAAAAACATTTCAACACAGGACTTTACATCTATCCCTATCAAATTTTCTCCTGGTAGTTTAGGCCCGTGGTAGTTTTGATTGCTATAGGCTGTCAAGATATTCTGAATCTTACACCTGTCATTCAGTGTGTTAGCTAGCCTTAGCTTTGCATCATTTGCAGATTTGATTAGTCTGCCTTCCTTGTCTTCATTCAGAAAAAAAAAAAATCCCAGAGGAAAAAGGTCTATTCACAAGGGTTTGGTTCAAGGGAATCCCTTGCAGAATACTATGTCCACATCTAAGAAATAATAGAAAAAATAAATCATTTTGGAGTTGAAAGGGACAGATTAGATTTTTCTCTCTGTAAAATTTTATTCATAGATGATGAACAACTGAGTTTAGAGAAATTTAAGAGCTTTTGCCTATAACTACAGAGCTGAATACTAACAGAATTGGATTCATAACCCAGAGTTGCTAACTGCTAATGCTTTTTCCCCTATCACAACATTAGATGGGATCGTTAAAGGCAAAGAAGACATTCCAATTTTTTTAAAAATAATTTCTTGATACAATTTTCTTTTCTGACAATTTGCCTTTTTCTTAAAAGAGCAACACACAAAAAAAGAAATTCCAATGAATGGAAAACTTTTGTTTTCATAAGCTTAGTTTCACTTCCACTGATATGGATTGACAAATCCTATCAGAAAAATGGTATAAGAACAATATAATACTCAACACAAGTCCTATATGCAAAACAGGGAATATTAATCCTTTGAGAATGGGGAGCTTCTCCATTCATGAAGAATCCATGAATGATATAGAGGAGAATACCCAGGGATGACTTCCCTAAGACAGTCCTTGCACTCCCCTAGAACAATGGGGGAAAGCCTGGTAGATAATAGGGCCAGACAGTACCAGAAGGTGGTGACCAGAAGCCCGGGAGTAACCTTTCACAAGGTTGTTTTTTTTTCCAAAGGGGAAGAAGAGGTGGCTCCTGTCCCCACGAAAGCTGGCTACTGATTTAGCCTCAGGAAGAGATGCCTATTTACTTTGAGGCGATTACCCACAACTTATAAATTTTATATAACATATATATAAACACAAACATAATATATACACACATCGTGTCATATATGAAATAATGAGGTTTAACTTTGAAAGTTTAAATGCTACATTAAATTTAATGAATCTGAATCTAAGAGGATTTAAAGGAGTTCATGGAATCACCACCTGTCTTTTTAACATAATATAACTATGATTCTTTAGCTAGACTAATCATGTACAACAAATGCAACTTCCATAAATGAGCTGACATGCCTACAGAGGTGAGCCCTGTAATTAGCTAGCCGCCATGGGAATCCTGGGACACGAGAGGCAGTGTAGTGTGCACGCAAGGTCAGACTGCCTGGGTTGAACTTGTCCTTTTGCCTTCACTAGTTATATAAACTATTTACATAATTATTCTTGGTGTCCCTACCTAAAACATGGTAATAATTGAACTTTCCTCTTAGGATTGCTGTGGGATTAATTGAAGTAATAGTTAGAAAGTACTTAAAACTGGATCCACTAAAGTGCTTCTATTATAATTATTACAATAAATTGGTTTTAATTCTTTCTCTCCACACACCCAGCCCACATGGTGACGAGGCTGGGGAATGGTGCCTTACTCCTTTGGTATCAGATCTGCCACCAGGCAAATGCTCAATGAGTAGTCACTGAACTTAATTAACTCACCCAATATCACTCCCATCATCAGTCTACTCATTACAGACACCACTTGCTGTGATGATCAGATTTAAATTTATTAATATTAGAAGTACAATAACTAGAGCACTAAGGTTTTATCAAACCTATTCTCTGAACATTCATTGTTAAAATTACAAATATGGTAGGTAGCCTCATTGCTATTTTTATAAAGTTTATGCTATCATGTCTTAGTTTTACTGCTGAAAATATCTTAAACATTAGAATCTTCTACCAGACAGTTTTCTGGAGTCATTATTCAAATTATCTCTAGCTTCCACAACTTTCTTATGCAACTGAACAGCTTCTTTAAGGCACATATTGTTACAAATCAAATTCTACACATCTGTTTAGTTTGCATGTTTATTTAGGCCTTAGGCTTTGCATGTAATTCAATTTGAAGCAAATGGAAGTTACCAGTTATTGAATACTTACTGTGCTTTTCCTGTGTAATTACAATAGGTGATTTACTTGTGTTACTTCCTAATGAATTTAAACAAGTTATTTTCCTCCCATTTAACAGATAAGAAAACTGAGGCTCAAACTGAATAAGAAACTACCGAAGCCACTGTAGCAGATGCTGTCAGTGCTTTGGTGATGTGGATCCTGTAACCATTTTTGCTCACACAGACTCCCTGTGTGCTTTCACTCCCAACAACTAGCACCTATGTCTCTGCTGGCTGCCCGGGGGCTGCTAGAGTCATCTTAATCTGCACTTGGAGAACTGATAGTGTCTAGAAATTTACATTCTCCTGAGTTAGCCCTTAACCACCAACTGAGGGCTGGATCTGGACACCAGCTAATCTGGACAACCTGAAATACTGCTTCGTGGGGGCACTGAGACAGATACTCAGCCCCCATACACACACACACACACACTCCACTGTGAGACAGTGCTTGATATTACATACTTGTTTGGTTTCTTAACCTTCCCTGTCTCATATCCATATTCTCCTATTAGTTTCTTCCTGAAACATTTTCTATTAATTTACTTTCACTTAAATCCTCATCTCAGCATCTGGCTTCTGGGGAATTCAACCTAAAAAAAAATTACACAGCTCATAAAAGGCAGAGCTGGGATTCGAACCCAATTCAGATAAAGTCCAAGACTGATGCTTTGAAATCCCTAATTTTCACTGCTTTTCCTGACCATGACAGAGAAGGAAACAGGAATCCGACGTGACTGGTGCAGACACTGCTTACTGGTCCTACTCCCTATGCATGTCTGTGAGTTGTCTGAGTACAAGCCAAGGCCACCAACCAGCCTCTCCTCTTCCCACAACGGAACTCTTCCACAGGCCCCCTGTGCCCTCCTATACCCTCTGACAGTCTAAGTTTTTGGCTGCTCCAAGGAAGTGATAGCCAAGGAGGGGATCACAGCACCAGAGGGACAGAATCAATTCAAATGCATAACCAGTTCAAATGCAGATCCAACATAGCTCTTATCAACTAACTCAGAAATCAATCAGTAATCTACACCATATTTACTGAATGTCAACTAGGAGCTTAGCAGCAGCCACAGTCTCCCCATTTCAGTCTGGAATGTCAGTGTTTCCCCTCTATCTTATGCTTTAAGGCATCAGTTGACATAGCAACCCACTCCCACCAACGTGTTGGAGAAATCGCCCCCCAAAAATTCAATAGGGAATAGTTTCATTTTAAATATATCTCACGTTAATGAAAGTGCTTAATATCCTTCTATTTTTGTCTTTAATATTTTTCTATTTTCTCCTTAAAGTAAGTTTTTTTATACCTGAGAACACAGGTTTTTAGCACACATTCAATGAAAATAAGACAAGACAGTTTGGTCATACTGGGGGGTAGTTATACTTTTGCATTTCACACCCACGATTGCTATATGAGTTTGACATGCAGATATAGCCAGGATAGACACTGAATTTAATCTTGTTCTTCCTATTCCTTAATAAGAGCTTTCCAGGAAGCCAGACTTAGTGATAGCTGCGAAGAGAGAGACAGCTAGTCAACTGTGCCTATGAGATTCAGAGCAATCATCCAGAGAGTATGATGCTGGCATAGCTCACCAGGGAAGTCAGGCACAGTCGTATATCAGCTTGCAAGCCTGGCTGGGGCTGAGAATGGCACATTGGGCACTTTGCAGCATTCTGCTCCTCTAAAGCTGACCTGGCCAATCTGTGCCCTGACACGGGGCAGGGCTCTTTGACTGATTTCTCCCCACTTCCCTCTTGCCCTATGGTCATCACAACACAGCCTCTGATCATGAGCTATTGTTGAGAAACGCATGGTGCCTCTTGCTTCAACCAGGGACGCAAGTGCGTCAATGGCTGGGTAGAGGAAGAAGGAGGATGTGCCCTAACTGTTAGGCAGGCACAAATGGTCCTTACTTCAAAAAATAACCTCTCATTCTGGGGGAAGCCAAGGCCCCCCAAAATGTAGCATGGTAAATATCACCAATTCAGTCTCCACTAATGTGAACCTTTTAATACTTACACATAGCGCATGGTTATCTAGAAGTCAAATGCTCTATTCATTATTATTTCTCCTTATACAAATTTGCAAAGTTTTACTAAAAGATTAGAAAATACACAAAATACCAGTTTTTTTTCCATTGTCAGAGTTTAAGAAATTAATGATTACATCAATATAACTTGGTCTTTTACTTTTGAGAGTATCACACTTCAAGAGAGGCTCTTACTGGAAAATTGGATAAACCTGATATTTAAGGAATAGGGAAAATTGATATTTAAGGAATAGAGCTGGGAAAATTGATCCAGCCATCCATATGATTCCTAATCAGGGTCTTTCATAATCTCAAGTTCAATGTCCAAAGGTGCAGAGAAAACTTGGATTTGAAATCTGCAGGCCTCATTATATCTCTCTCTGTCTGTCAATATTTGAGATTTAATCAGGTAGGTGGGGAACAGATAAAGGTGCCATCAGGTGGTTGGTGCTGGGTGACTGGTTCATTCAGTGTAGGATGTTGGCCAGTGACTGGTACATAGGGCACAGAGTTCAGTCACCTGGAAAAAGGTTGACAAAACTTAGGAAGGGCATCAGGCTTCCGGGCACTGGTGTGTAGGGCAGAA
The DNA here is from genome assembly GCA_028627145.1 of Eidolon dupreanum. Lineage (NCBI taxonomy): Eukaryota > Metazoa > Chordata > Mammalia > Chiroptera > Pteropodidae > Eidolon > Eidolon dupreanum. The sequence goes on from CM053501.1 coordinate 81,848,458, forward strand.
TCCTGACCCCGGTGGCACCTGAAGTATACAGCAGGAAGGTGAGATCATTCCCTCCATAGAGAAGATCCACAAATCAGGGCTTAGGGTAGGGCCTGGGAATGCTTGGAGCTTCTTAGAGGCCACTGGTCCTGGATTCTACAGTGTACAGCTATTTCCAGAGCACTCCCACTGGAAAGGGATCCTAATTCAACCCAGACCTGGTTAGGACTAGAGATAGAGAGCATTACTGACCACTGTGGGGCATGACATGAAAGTTCCAGGTCAGGATTTAGATGCTGATTCATTCACTCAACAAATAAATAAAGATCTACTCCATGTGTCAGAATGCTAGAGGACAGGAGACAGGGATGAAGAAACCATCCTTCATGGATTTTAAGTGAATTTTAAATCCATAACAATTATGACATGGTATGCAGTGATCATTTTTCAATCATTCGATAAGAATTAAATTGCATATATTTCAAGCTCAACCCAGACTTTGGCACACACCTTGAAACACATTACAATTTCATACAAAGAGGGACACAACAAATGTCCCCTCCCTTCCTCCTCTCCCCCAAGTCCCGTCTCTTGGCAAGAGCTTGTATAACAATATCCTGAAACATTTCCTCCGTGGCTGGGACATAATCCATCATGCTCTGATACCTGCAAGCCCACCATGGAAATGTAACGCTGACATAAATTAGTTAAGGTTAAGGTTTACGGCCAGTAAGAATTTATATAAACAGAAATAGAGAATCCTGATGCATATATCTGATAAAATACCATGGATTTATTTTGAATGGCTTTGGGAAATATGGACAAGCGAAAACTCAGATGTGCAGCTGAGGCTGAAGAAGTGCTCCAAGCCCCTGGCCCTCCTGGTCTGTGCTGTGAGCACCAGATAGGGCACCATGGAATTTTCTGTTTGTAGGATTGGCTGCATCGGATTTCAAAGTGTGTTTGTGGCACACGTCACCACTGCCTTTATACTGCTAATGACAGAAGATGAGGAAGCCTCGCTTTGGATTTGAGGAGGATACCACCGATGGCATTACTTAAACACCCACATCAGTGTTGCTGGAAAAGTCAAAATGGCACGCTGGTGCCAGCTGCTTGTGCAAGAGAAGGGTGGTCCTTGGGCTCGTAGCTGCTAGTGACTCTGCCTGATGAGTCAGGTATAGGGTATTATGAATAAGCAGTTAGTTACAAGGAGCATGGGCTAGGCTTCAAAAGATGCCTTTGCTGATGGCTCTGAAATGCCGAAAATTCTTTATTATATAGAGATTAAGGTTAAGGTTTAAATGAAACCAGCTCTGGGAAAATAACCCATTGACTTACAGTCACAGTGAGGAGAAGACTACCAACCACAGGGTCTTCCTGAGAGGGTTTTCCTGGGGAGAAGGTGCTGGGTGATTGGGGGACCCTGGGCCCTTGGTCGTGGATCTCAGGCAGAGGCTGGCTGGGCTGGTCCAAGTTGGCATGCACTTCCCCACGGGTGATTCTGGATTAGTCTTAAGCCAGAGGCAGAAAACCAGGCGTGTCCATGAACAAGAGCTTGTGGCTAGCATCACATATCAAATGTCAATCTCGTTCCTGCTTACCCCATAACTGAAGCCCCAGTTTAGGCTACTGAAGCAAAGTGGTGCAAACCAGGACTGGCTCTCGTCCTGTAATAGCTGGGATCTAAGGTGGGTGACCAGAAGTATAGTTGATCGTTGGCGTATGCGAATTGGACATTCAAGGTTTGGACTATTCTTGGGTGGTCTCATTCATTTTATTACCAATCAGCTGAGGCACAAACCTAATCACTCATTCAGTAGCTCTGTAGGGATGAGTCGCTCAGCTACTATGCATGCCTAACCCACCTTACAGACACTGCCCAATGCATAGCTTTGATTCTTTCAAAATATATGTAAAACATACATGTTTTATTGTATTCTATGAGGTAAACACGTACTCTAGCGATGATAAAAATATCTTGAGATATACCAAGGTCTTGGGATATAGTCATAACTGTTCAGAGATTTCATGGGGAAGAATCTCAGGACTTTGTCCCGGCTGTGGACCCTCTATGCACAGTGGCCTAAGCCATACCACAGCCACACTGCAGAGGTGAGCAGACAACTATGGGGCCCAGACTAGCACAGGCAGGAGTTCTGGGAAATGGCATAAAATACAGGTGGCTTGGATACTCTTCTGTCATCAGTCTCAGGACATGTCCTCGCCCATAGAGCTGTCGCTTGTAAGTACCACTTCACTGCTAATAGGCTGAGCTGTGTTCCAGGACTCCAATGTATGAGAAATAAGTCATTGCTGATGTTGATAAAATTAACTAAAACTGTGGAGACTTAGAAATGGATGGAGTAAGAAAGCTCTGACAGTTTCTGAAGTCAAAAATCCACACATAAGGCACTCCAAGTACTGGTGATTCCATCTCCTTAACATCTGTCTGTGATCCATCTATTTTTCACCACCATTTTTTTTGTCACTCTTACATCATCTTTCTCTTGACCTATTACAGTCATCTTCCTCTATATTCATCTCTCTCAAATTCACTTTTATTCTATTACAAGTATTATTTCCAAAATGAAAATCTAACAGTATCATTACCCTGCTTAAAATTCTTTCATAACAACTAAGGGGACCAGAATTAAATTATGTTTACCTGTCTGTCTTCTCCTCTACAGAGCATGAGCTTCTTAAAAGCAGGAACATACATTTAAAATTATACTTGAATCCATAAAAGTGCTTGATAAAAACATGCCAAATGACAGGTCTATATCATTATCTGCAAAGGCCTGTGCTCATATCTTCCACCGGCACCATCTAGATAGACAAGACCAGAAGCTCTGTTACCTGACCTGGTGTGGCCTGCTGAACTCTAGCACTAAAGGCGTTTGTGACACCATGAGGACCAGGTGATGTAGGCTCGCTGATGTACATAGACTCAGGCCATGGCACTAGAAGAGACTGTAGGATTTCTTCTTACCTCTTGGTGACAGTAAAGACAGCAGCAATCTAAAGCTCTATGGCTTCCCCCTCCCTTTCACTGTGAATGGAAAGCCACAGATTGTCTGTTTCTCCTTGAAAACATTTAACAGTCACACTGTTTATTGTTTACCCACTACAACCATGACTCTAATACTTGCTTGAAATATATCTTATACTTCTTGGCAACCTCTCAGGATGCCATGGAGCTTCAACTACAATGGGGTAGGGTTTATTTAGGAAAATAAATGTTCCTTCTATTGAGCTGTTATTTCCAATCTGTTAGCAATGAGAACAGAGGTGTCTTTTCTTTCACATAAGTGCTGTGCCAGTTTGCATAGGTTTGTGAAAAATGTTCAAAGATACACAGAGAACATTGTTTTGGAGATCTTGATTCCTTCAGGACATGGCATTTTACTGCTAGTGTAAGTTTCTTACCTTGACAGGTATATAAAAACAATGCAGCACCTTTTAACCTTTAGGGTGATAAGATACTTATTATGTGCTTTGCCTGTAAGCCACTACACACACACACACACACACACACACACACACACACACACACACATGTATATATGTGTGTATGTATATATAGGTCTACAATATATATAATATGTATTATACATAAATTTTATATGTGCTATATATAAATATTACACACACACACACACACACACACACACACACACAATGTACCATCATGAGCTTAGTACTTTTGCCTGGCCTACAACTTTGAGAACTATGACTTGCTAGATATGGCATATTCTTCCTCTCCCTTCTCTTCCTCTTCAAATACTACCCATTCTTCAAGGCCTAGCAAGACTTGCCTTTTCCATGAAGCTTTTACCATCTATAGGCTTTCTATAATTTAACTCAAATTTATTGATCTAAATCTACTTCCAAAGTGAACAATTACAAATATAGTGCTCATGTATCACACTGGCCAAATTAATACTATGTCTTCCACAAAGTAAGTGCTCAAAAAACATCTGTTGATTGCTAAATGTGTGATAGAAAACTACACAGTGCTTAGTACAGTGCCCTATACATAGTACAAACCCAGTAGCTGCAGGAACTGTTCTCTACACATACCTCATATCTATACCCCTGTACTTCTGTTTATGTGGTTCCTTTATCACATCAGCTACTCCTACAGTTGCCTCCTGCTCTTCTCAGACTTTTAAAGTCTTAACCCAGTATTCTATCCTCTGCTGAATTACATCAACCTCCTCCACGAAGTTCTAATTCAGTGCAGCCAGAAGTGACACTCTTCTCTTTACTCCAAAGAGTGCAATTCAGGCCACTGTTTCCATAGTCAATAGATGCTGCCTCATGCCATAATTCTTTGTGTATATTCCTGATCTCTTAACTCATGAAAAATTTCCTTGAGGGAAGAATCACTATATCCTCATAGCCCTAAATTCAATCTTTGAAAATAGAAAGCTCTAAAAATATATCTGTACATTGAATTTGTTGAGTTAACTAGTCTAGTTCACCTTGATTTATTCTTTTTCATAGCATCTTGACCATTTGTATTAATTACACAATCTAGACCTTAAAGCTATACAATCCCCTCATTAATTTCTGTAAGTTCCTCAGATCCCAAATAGACTGAATTTTTTCAGGGCAGGGGCTTGTCTGCTCCCACCTTAGGTTACTGAGGTCAAAAACAATGCTCAGTTCTGGACTGATTAAAATGGTAGAGATAAGAGCTAATTTATAACAGGCACTCCTTGGAAGAATATTTATGTCCAGCAAATATTTATACATATTTCTCATTAAAACCATCAACTCAGGGGATGGGGAGGGGGAAGGTAGATGGGCTAAAGGGGGTCAAATATGTGGTGACAGAAAGAATTCTAACTATGGGAGGTGAACACACAGTGTAAATATATATATGCCTTACTGTTAAAATGTACAGCTGAAACTTATTGGATTTCATTAACCAATGCCACCATATAAATAAATGAATGAATGAATGAATGAATGAATTAAAAATAAATAAATAAAACCATCATCTCAGGAGCAGAAGTTTTGATGTAGCCAGTTGACCGTTTAACCCTGTGAAGTCCTCTGAAAGTGAGGCATTGTTGATGATTCCGGATTTGGGAATGAAATTCTTCCTGAGACTATGTAACCTGCCTTAGGAGCAAATGTAGATACTAATAATATTAAGGATGAAAGACAAGGAGAGAGCATCTATTTCAACACTTTAGTTAATACAATAGTGATAGTGTTCGATGTTTCTCATTAAATTTCCCACAGGGCAATTAGACTTAATAAAAATCCTCTTAGGGCCAGAATATTTCTAATTGCTCATCTGCCCAGGCAAGAAAATCCATGCTCAAGATTTTAAGTGCCAACCTTTCCCAGACATACAGATCTGTCATCTTCTACCAGCTCCTGGGTGATTTTTCTCTAGGTGACACTTCCCAGATCCCTTACTCAGCAATGCCATATCTTTCACTGACCAAACTGAATTCAAATGAATTGTTGGTTAAACTACAATAGTATCTTTTTTTATTTTTTAATCCTCACCTTATTTTTAGTCTGCCTTATACAATGGAAGAGAAAATAAAAATAAAATGGTTTGGTTATAATCTAGACCTGGCAAAAAAAAGAAACACATGGCCCACGAATGTTATCTGAGATTCAATCCATGTCATGTCATGTGATTACTTTGGCTAAACCCATCAGATAAATGGCCAGAACTAGCAAACACACATATGCACGTGCTCATGTTCAAACATGCTCACCTACACCTTCTTATGTAAACATCATCCTTAACAACCTCCAGGCCATTTTAAGGTAGAATTTTGGAGTAGCCACATATTCTAAAGGGATTTTGGTTAGCCCACTAAGAGAAAAAAAGGAAGAGGAAGGAATATTTTCCTTTGCTAATTTAACTATGTTGAACTAGTAGTAGGCTACTTGATTTGTGTTCGCCATAAAACCATTGTATTTTCTTAAGTTCCACTCCTCCCAAAGAAACAAAGCAAACAAAAAACTATCAAAAAGCAAAACAAAAGGCAAACTTAAAGTCAACTAATGGTGTTATTTTCTCTACTTTCCTTATGAAGTTAAAGGTTTACGTCAAAGCTAAAATGTCAAGGCAGCTGAAATAGATGCTCCTTGCAGACTCTCTAGGTCTAAAATGTAACTTGAGCTCTCATCTTTCAGCTGGGATGCATTTTTAAAGACACATCTTTAAAGATTTCCTTTGCCATACTTTTCATTTCACAGGTTTTTAAAATTCCTCCAGCCTTCCCCAGTGGTGTGAAAGTCACCTTAAAGCAGAAAGTGGAGATTAAACCACCATGACCTGGGAATAACAGAGGATCTCAGCTTTAATTCTTTGGCTAGGAACCAGGGTCTAAAACCAGCCATGGGAAAAGCTGCTCAAATGGAGCCTGCAATCCTCTCTACATTTGACTTGCATAATGTTGACATTATAACACCAGAGTGACCCAAAAATATTTCAAACAATTATGACTTCTTTTCTATAAATATTTTTAAATCGCTTTAAGAGATAAAATAATATATTTCACCCTTCTTGTTTTCTTAGTTACCCTGGTAGCCCTTAGCAGTTCACTACTATGGATTTATTTTTGTCTCAAAGGTCAGGGAGGACATCTCAAAGCACTACCTCTGCTCTCAGACTGTGCTTTCCAACCTGAGTTGCCCCATGAGTAGGAAAGTCAGCTACTCTTAAAGCAACAAGTGAATGTGGTGTTATAGCACAGGAGAAATAACATTGCTTCTTTCCTCTGTTGAAGCCAAGCAAGGAAAAAAAAATCAAGTACTCAAGACAATCTTTAAAAAGTCTCCCATCCCTTTATAAGCATAGTTTTCTTTCTGGACAGAGAAATCTTTTTTCTCACTTCCTTTCATTACCCTTTCTCATTCCAGTTATTTCTGCCATGAGACATACGTTTGAATAGATTGAAATTTCTCCACTAGGAGTAGGGTTTAAATAAGGAAAGAGAATGACAGAGATGGCCAAGGAAGCTCATGACTTCTGCATATATTATTCAACTATTTTAGGTGTGTCTTCCTTCAAATTTAGCTAAATGGTAATCACTCAGAGAGTGAGAGTTGAAATTTATTTGAAACCTGCAATTTCTACTCTCAGAGAATAACATTAAGCGGCCTTAATTCTGAGCTCTGGAAACAGGCTATGATGTCCTTAGTCACAGATGACCTGAGTGATCAGTAGAATAATAACCCTGTAGTGCAATTTCAGTATCTTTCCCAGACCCTGAGGACCAAGAGACATGGCTTGCCTTCAACATAAATGCCCTCAGCATGATTTGTAGCATTTATTTTTGATGTGAAAACATCACATGCCAAAGCTGGCCACTGTACTGCTTGTAAAACATCCACAGATAAGTCCTCTGAGTTTATGATTTTAAAGATAAGACAAGTTTCCTATTAGCTGCTACTAAAACTTACATCTTTTGATTAAATCATCCAAGGAACTTAGATATAACAAATAAAGTTCACTAGGGGTGAGAACAGGAAAGCAGAACTCACCTTCATTCCCAGAAAAAGCATCACTTAAGCCCGCCACTAGCAAGGTCAACAGCAGCTTCCAGAGATCCATACCTGTAGGACCTGCAATCACACACACAAAAAAAACATGAGATAAAGCCAAGTAAAAGCAGTTCATTATCATTAAATACTATTTAAAGACTGGCTAAACCATGAATGAGCTAATATGCACGTCCATTCTAGAAGGAATCCTATTTAGTCTTTCATTGCCCCAGAGTCTCATATTGTCATCAGAGCCGATAGGAGGTTGCAATAAATTCTACTTCCCATGGGTGCTCGCCTCAGGAAATAACATGGACCCTAGAGATTTTCACATCCTGGCTGGCGGCCATTGATCCATCTCACAACAAATGCCCTCCACACACTGCTTCAATAACAGGGCCAGTGTGGTTCATTTTAATTTGATCTGGAAATAGGAAAATGTGTTGGCAGTATCACCAAGCAAGGAGCCTTGAGCTGGACCGGCCATAAAAGGAAAAACAAAGCAACCCACTGTGATGGTAAAACTTCTCTAGTATGTTTCCCAGTGAACAAAAGAGCCCACTTAACACTCAAAATACCATGCTAATAGGCCATCCTAAGGAGATTTAGCTAGAAGGCAGCTTTATGGAGAAAGTAAGAAGCAAAGAAAACACCTGTGCTACAGACTGGCCTCCCTAGGACACCTGGAGTCCTCTTGGGATTTTAGTGTCAGGAATGTGATCTCTGAAAGGCCCAGGCTCACAGAGGGTCAGTTTGAGCCTCCTGCCATTTGGAATCCCAGCATGGCCACACCTTGAACCCTTCACTTTGATGAGTGAGGAAGGCGGGCTCAGCCTCAGCTAGCACACATCTATACCTGGAGGAAATAAGCTTCTTTGGAATAAGTAAACCAGGTGTCCAGTTCCAGGATCTCTGAAGAGACGAGTTTCGGCGAGTTTAAAATGAACTCAGCAGCCCTTTGGAGAGCTGTTGCTACATCTGACACCTACCTAAGTAACACCGACTACTTTGAAGCTGAGCTGCAATTTTCCATAAATTTACACTCACAAGTCACTCAGGTAAACCTGATCATTGCACTGGGATGGGTCATCCACCAGGGCCCCTATTGGTCTCACTTTTATTATTGTACATTCTTAACAATAATGAAATAGCCCTTCTCACTACCTCTAATTAGGCTGAAATGATGAACAGGATAGTTTGTTTTCATGGATAACGGAATGGTGTGGTCTCCGGTAATGCTGCATACTTCTGAGTAGGTATAAAGTCTGATGTTCTCTACTTTCATTTCTAGACAGTGGATAACCCATCATTTTTTTTTTGTTGTTGTTGTTCCATATAATTTTATGTTCTTAAATTCTAAGATAGCACATCTTTATATGAATTGACTATCTTCCTGTGTCTGGATATACATGTGTATGATGACGTGAATAAGGAACCCACCCTCACACCCCCCAGTTGCCTTGTGGAGTCATTGACACTGGGTCCAGCGTGTTAGTGCAGGTGAACACACTGTGCCAGCTGAGGTTTCATTAAAATGTGAGTTGCAGTTATAACATTCATGTTTTAAAACCCTAACCTGGAAGGCTCTGGGTTAATGGCCTTGCATCATGCTCATCTACTTTGCAAATGTGAACCACTGAGTACTCCCTAAGTCCTTTGCTCTTAGGAGAACAGGCTATGGAATCATAGTTTGAAGCCTCCATCAGGAATATATAAAAAGGCTAAAAGCAATTATGTTATAGGCTGAAAATGCCATACTGTTGATAACCAAATATTTCCTTAAAATTTTTATGTCTAAAGTATTTTTTTTTTTTAAGTAGGAAGAGCATCGAGGAACTGGGCTCTGACACAGTTAGTTTCACAGTCATGCCCCAACACAGTTAGTGTCGGGTAAAGAAGCCTTCCCAGGCACATGCTCTCTTGATATCAGGTTGTAACAGATTCCCAAGTCCCAGGCAGCACATTTGCTTCCCAACTAAGGTTACGAAGAGCTTTACATTTATCAAAGGGTGCTTCCTTGGGAAGTCAGTTGGCTTTTCAAACATCTCACAGACTTGGCAGATGCCTGAAACAAGTAAATTTTGCTTCAGGTGAATAGCAGTTGATCCTCTCCCATCCCCAAATTTCTGAAAGCTGCTGCCAGTAAATGAACTTCATTTCTCCCCAATAAGGCACTAATTTTCATAACAATTCCTTTACAGAGACAAACATCTCCATAGAATGCGTTTTATCTCACAAAACAAACAAATCAATCAGAATTCCCAAAGCAAAATTAACCAGAAATCTGTGCATCCCTGCAGCATAAACAAACAAACAAACAAACAGGTATTCAAAACTGCCATTCTCTCAAACAGAAGCTGAGAACAGTTCATTGCCACTGAAAGCATTGCATACGGACCCAACTCTGACTCTCTGTCTAGGGGTAGGAGCAGCGAAGAGGATAAAGAAATGTGGCTGGATTCGGTCAGAGCTCATTGCTTCACTAGAGCCTAGCTCCTCTGCAGTGTCTCTGGCCCAGTGGGGGTGACTCCAAAAGCAGCCCCCTCCCCGTCACACTCCCCTAGCGAACTCTCTCTAGAGCCAACGGGTATTCCATCCTATTTGGTTGTAAGCTGTCCCCACTGGCTTTGCAGAGCTCCATGCCACAGCTTCTCTATGAGAAGACGCTTCTTTATTTAGTTCTAGCTGAGATAAAATGTCCCTAGGAGAGGAAAGAGTGACAAAACACAAAGTTTAGAACTTTGATGTAATCTATTAAGGAAGAATCGGATGTGAGCAGGATAAAATCTCATTTTCCCCCTTTCCCAATAAAATAATCAAAGTAGAGGCAGGCGTTGTCCAGAGGAATCTGCCAAATTGTACCTTAGCCTATTGGGATTTTTAAGTTTGCAATATTTTTCTAGGGAAAATCCCTCTACTCTCTAAATTCTAATGATATTTATGCATTCTTTGGCTATAGCCTCATGGCAAGATTTTCATTTTCCTGGGAGGGGGGGCTGTGCAAGGGGGGAGGACAAGTTTCAATTCTTGTGTAATGAAACACACCATTTCCACTCTCAGAGGCTAAGGCATTTTGCCTGCTCCCCACTCCCTCCAGAGAGCTGGTCGAAAAGCAGTGTGATCCAGCTGGCATAAGTTTTAATTCTGTAGACTGCCCAGCAGAGGAGGCCTCCAAATTAGTTAAGCCTATGATATACTGACTTTTATTCCTTGGCTATAAAACAGTCTATAAACACATGACAAGAGACGGAGATTAAATATAATATTTTCCAACATGTTATAACCAATTCCAAGTAAAGAAAGCAATTGGGTTCAATTCTCTTTAATTTAAAATTAGCAAGTATTTGTTGAACTATCAGTGCCTGCTAGCACAAATAGTTGTGCAAGACACAGTGTAGAATACAAAAGCAATCGAAATTATGGTTCTTCAAGACTTAGGCCAGATAGACACATGAAACTGGAAAAGCGGCGGCCTAAAAATGAAAGGTCAGGGCAGGGAAAAAAATGAGTCACTAAAATGAGGGCTTAAAATTAGAACTAAATGACAGATAAGATTGTGATAGGAAAGAAAAAATAAGTGGCTGTGGGTGAAACTTCTGTTATGGGTAAAAGCTCAGATAGTGCTATGTCCTGGGTACGGGTCTGGTTTCTGATTAGTGCAGGACAGTAGTCTGAAGGGGCTGGTGAGACAGGGAACAAGATTCAGAGTTATGAATAAAGGGGAATAAAATTAGACTGGCAAGGGAGGGCCAACTGAAACAGCATTTTCAACTCATATTAACCAGAAAGTCATTAGCAATTTTGGAATTGGTAAATCAAGTGCAAAAGTGGATTTTCTTAGGCTGAATCGGCCCCTTGTACCTTCTTAACTTAGTATCACTGAGACATACAGATAAGCTCTGGTGACGACTAGATACATGAGATGACAGAGAGAGACACGTCTATCACAAATGACTTGAGTATATAGTGTGTGTACATGGATGAAAGATGGTGCCATTGACGGAAATCAGAAATTTGGGATCTGAGTGGCAGAGTGAGGAGGACACACGCCTGTCTTAGATACTTGGTGTTAAGGCAAAATACCAAAATGGCAGCTGAATCAATCAGAAATAATAATTTCCCCCAATTTTTGTTTTATTTATCTAGCTATTCTGATACTGAAAAGGCAGGAGCTGATTTAAAAAATCTCCACAGAAGCAGAATTGTTATATTGCAAAACCAAGACTCCAGGTAGTTAACCTAATAAATGTGTACTTTCTGATGCTGGTGTTGATTATTAATGAAATATTGCAAAACTGAATCTCATTGATTTCCTGGTGAAGCTATTCTAATAACTCACCACTGAAAAAGGAAGAGGCTAACCCAAAAAGGTATTTGAAACGACCCATTCTAATTAGCAACAGTGTTTTATTTGAACAGTTTGCATTTGGAGTTCATCATGTAATTACCCACTTTTTATGTGGTGGTCATTTGAAAACTGGTCACAGCCCAAATGCCGTTGGTCAACTTATTATCTTCCCATTAGTGAGGGAGAAAAAGTTCACAGACATTACTGATATAATTACTTTTGCTGAGATTCCTCTCTTCTCAGGATCCAGTGGGGAATACAGGATGGAAAGATATCTTAAGTGTGTAAAAATATGAAGGAAAAAAGTCCTTTAGGAGTAATTGTTATGAAAATTACTTTAGGAGTACTGATAGTAGGTCTCCTTTTTTATAAAACAAATAAAGCTTAGATGGTATGTAACTGTGCTGACCAATTTGGTTACCACCAGTCACCTGTGGCTGTTGAACACTTGAAATGTGGCTAATGTGACTGAGGAATTAAATAAGCTAAATTTTATTTAATTTTAATTAAGTAGTTTTATTTTAATTAAATAAAAATTTAATTAAATTTTAATTAAATATTTGGAACAGGTTAGGTTTATGAATCTACTTTTCAGCTGTAGATTTTATGAAATCTAAAAACAGAGTATTTCTGATGAAAATTTAACATTTAAATTGAGATGTACTGTAAGTATAAAATATACATGGATTTTAAAGGCCTGGTACAAAAAAGGATGAAAAATATTTCAGTAATGTCTATGTTGACTATGTGTTAAAATCGTATTTTGGATAGTTGGGTTAAATAAAATATTAAAAATTAATATCCTTTTTATTTTTTAAAATGTGATCAGTAGAAAAATTCACATCACATATGGGCTTGGATTATATTTTATATTTCTACTTGACAACACCGATATACATTTTATGGTTTGTATGTCTGTACTCACATACATAAATATTAAACCGTTAGAGTGAGCAAATTTGCTTCTGTAACAAAAACAATAAACAAAATAAAATTTTGTATTTCTAACAACGTAAAAAATCATTATAGTTATGTTTTAAGAGGTCCTCCCAAATATATAATGATGAGTCACTGAAGGCTTAGGTATGATTGTATTTGTAAAAGGCTTTTTTAAGTACCCAGTGTGCCTTTGTTTACCTTTAGAAGTGTGACAATTCACACTGTATCTCTGTTTGAGCCATACTTAGTGGTGTACTGATAGTTAACAATTGTCTCTCTGGAAAAAAGGGCCTTGATTTGTAGCACTTGTCAATTTCTGTGTTGTAAGCACCTCCACTAAGGCTGATTTTAGCTACCGAGTCATGAACCTGGATTCACCAAATCACTGGGATCACCAAATTACTGGATTCATTGAAGTCACTGAATGTGGATTCACAAGCCAGTAGGAATTGGATGTAGCACACCACTGGTTGAGGAAGTGAATGATGCTATCTAGGCTTCATGTAGGTAACAGGTACAAAAAGAGATTAGGCCATCTCCTGACATTGATACAAGATGTAAGACAGTGCTTCTGAGTGAACCCTGGACACTTGATTTCATTTGATGCCATTTTTTTCCACTGTCAGCTGATCACGTTTAGTTAAAGATCACTCATACTTTCCCAGGTCTTTAGAAATTAACATAAGCCTCTATCTCAGAAGCTGTCCTTGATCTTCATCTACAGCTAGGAAAAGCTGAGGAGTTAAAAGCATGTGTTCTAGAGCCAGAGAGACCTAGGTTCAAATTCTGGCTTTATCACATCTCAGTTTACTCATCTCTAATATGAAGATGATAATTATATTACCTAGAAATTACATTTATATTAAATTGTATTTAAATTATAATTATATTACATAGAAAAATCAGGAGGGGATTAAATGAGATAATTTATTCAAAGCATTTGGCATGTCCTCTGCTGTATCTAATAAATGCTAGCTAGTTATTAGACTCTTTCTGATACTAGTAATAGACTATGTTTTATAATTTTTCCATGGAGTAGATTGAGAGTGGGTCCTCATTTACATGTCATGAAATGGAAGCCTATGGAGGTGGTAAAGCTATCAGCAAATGTGTTTGGGCAGCCACAATAAGTAAAACTTCTTTCTTTAATTAAGCACTTATATCAGTCACATAAGGATCCAGGGAAAACGAAGGCTCATCATAATCCATGTGTGCATCTCCTAGAATAAGGCAGGAATGTTGTCCATTTTTGCTTAGGTATACAGGTAATTGCACACCTTTGACATGGATGCCCAATTGTGTGGAAAAAAATCTAGAGCCTGATTTCACCCCTAATCACTATATTAGCTACTGTAAGAAAACTTTATGCTGTTGTTACTGGGTCCAGATAATTTATGTTGTGAGTCATAGATTTCTGGAGCTGAAAATCAGGTAGATGAATCCCAGTTATAAGAGTGTTGGCTTGACGCTAAGACTTTCCTTGTGAGAACAGAGAAGGAAGCTGGGTTACAGGCACCTGAGTCTCTTATTTCCTCCTTTCTGGAAGAATGAAAGAATAAGAAGAATTTCAGTACCAAATGGTTGGTGCTGCTCCTACTGTGGTACGCATGTGTACTCCGCTGGGAGACGACCTTTCTCAGTGCACGGGGCATTCTGTTTGCGTTCAGTAAGACCTACTGGCACTTTGCAACAGCGACAATTCACCATAGCAACTGTTCCTGGACATGACTGTTAGATTCCCCCAGCCCTATTCACTTGGTGCATCCACTGATTCACAATGCAGGTGTGACTCTCACATGGAATAGAAAATCAATTACATAGGTGCTTCTTTGAACAATACGTTCCTTTTTATATCTTACTTTATATCATTGCACCTCCCAAGTCATTTTTTCCAAAACAGAATTTAAAAAAGTAAACCTCTTACTGGATTTCTGCTTTCTCTCCTTCCACAGGGCTGTGATAGATCATACAGAACACGGAGAATGTGCTTTAAACAAAGTTGAAGATATTGGGAGGTTTTTTTTTTATACTCTCAGATGGGAATTGGCTTTGTTTAACTTAATTTAATAAAAAACAGATATGCTGTTGAAGGCAATATTTCATAGAATAAAGTCTTCAAACGAAACATTCATTATCTTGGTGAGATTATAATCTGACAATGATTAGTACAATAACTCATGGTGTACTAGCACACCCAGGTAACACACAGAGCAAAAAATGGGAGAAATGCCTTTCCTTTAATCAGTTCCAAATGGTGAAATTTTTCTTTTAAGGTAAACAAGTTGGGAAACCGAATGTAAGGCAAGGGGATCTCCCGGGAAAAGCACTGCTAGAGGAGGAGCCAGAGATCCTGGGACCCGGTGCCAGCCGGACATTTCCTGACTTGGTGACTCCAGCAGTCATTCAATCCCAGTGGGCTTCAGTTCTCTCATCTACACGCCATCCCATGACTGTGTGATACACTAAATCTCCCCTTGTGCGATGTAATAAAAACTGTCATTCATGAGGATGACTCGTGTCCTGATGCTGCCAGGCTCCTGCCCCCTTTCAGCTGTGAGAAAACTGGGGGCAGTGGCTGTGTCTCACTCACTGGCCTCGGGCCTGGCACAGAGTAGATGCCCCCCTCAAAAATCTGAATAAGTGTGCCAGGAGCCTTGTTTCATTCAACTTTTACATAGACCCTGGAAGAGAGATCCTCATTTTTGAAACTGAGAAAATGAAAGTTTAGAGGAACGTTGAGAGGTTAAGCGAATCCCTCAGAATATTTCTGGGTAGGGATTAGGACCATGCTTAATGTGTCCAAGGCCTGCCTTCCGCATCCCATGCTTCCTCTTAAATACTAAACCAGGTCTTGGTGCACAGTACCAGTGCAGCAGGAAAAACAACAGCAAAAGAGAAAGA
This sequence comes from Eidolon dupreanum, assembly GCA_028627145.1. Lineage (NCBI taxonomy): Eukaryota > Metazoa > Chordata > Mammalia > Chiroptera > Pteropodidae > Eidolon > Eidolon dupreanum. Next base: position 81,864,149 of record CM053501.1, read on the forward strand.
GTAAAAAGTTTGGATAGGATTGTGGACAGGGGCAGACCCCGTGGTATTTCCAGTGCTGGGGTCTAGCAAGGTCGGTGATTAATTCTTAAATGCTGACACAGCATTTCTTTAGGAACAATATTGCGCAAGGGATATAACATCATCTCTGGGCCTTAGAGCCTCCCAGGGTACCTGGTCTACTTGCGGGTGCATTACTCAAGAGCTGTGACGTGTGTTCTTTCCATGACACAGGGGCATCCCCCACTTCCTTCAAGCCTATACGTATAAATAGAAAGAAATGTATCTGGCCAGACTGACTGGCTGCCAGAGAGATGGCCAGCACAGGGTAGATCAGTGTCACATCTTATCTCCAGGAAGTTTATAATACATCACTTCGCTCTTCAAGATCATGGGAGGTGTAATAGCTTGGATTTAGACCGTGCATTGTTAACAGCTTTAAGTAGAAAATGTTCTCTGGAACAGTGTTGTGTCACAGAAATATAACGTGAGCCACAAATGCCAGCCACATATGTAATTTTAAATTTCCTAGTAACCACGTTAAAAAAGTTAAGAAATAGGTGAAATTAATTTTAACGATATATTTATTTGACCCAATATATTCCAAAATAATATCATTTCACCATGTAATAACTATGGAAAGATTAATGAGATATTCCAAACTCTTTTTCATACGAAGTCTTGGGACTCACGGCATATCACAACTGGCACTAGCCACGTTTCCAGTTCTCGATAGCCACAGTCGGCTAAGTGGCTACTGCACTGGACTGTGCAGCTCTGGGGCGCTGAGAGATTACAGCATCCACGTGGCCAGATGCCAGGCTACTGCAGAATGTATCTGTGCTTATTAGTGCTCATGAGCAGGCCGAGATGTTGAGAAGAGATTTTAAAAGTTATTTTGCATGGTCTAATAGTTGGTTAAAGTCTTAGGAATAAATAGTGTTGCTGCTGAAGCAAGAAGCAGGCTGTTCCAGACCTTCTCAACACTCATTTTGCATAAAATTTAATTACTGAGCACTGAAATTTACACCATAAATTACACCATAAACCTTTTGTTTGTGGCACAGGACTGGCACAGAACACCAGACCTGTCACTGGTTATGAGATGTCAAGTGAATCATTTTTCACCTTAAGCCTCCTCCTTACCTCCAAAACAGAATGGAGCATAATAGTTCTCAGCATTGGCTGCAAATTAGAACCACCTGGGGAAATTAAAAAAAAATGTCCTGGCTTTGCCACAGATAAATCAGAATCTCCGGGGTGGGGCCTGAGTATTGATGCTTAAAAATTTTTGTTATGTGATTCTAAAATGTGGCTAGAATTGAGAATCGCCGATCTAGTATAAACCAAATGTGCTATGATTTTTAAGCTTGTGAAAACTGGGCTCATTTGCCCAAGGAAACTTCCTCAGCTGAGTGGAGTGAAAGAAAAATATTAATCTTCCCCATTCAACAACCTGTAGATAAACTCTTTGCAATAGAGAACCTTCTATGCTAAGTGGTTAAAATACTAAATACGAAGACAGGCTAGGAAAATACCGTCCTATGAAATGAAAGATAAAAAGAATACATGTAAATAGATGTAATTAGTCATCCACAGATACAGTAAATATGATCACTTAAGTAATGACAAACATGAGTTCAAAATGCTGCTGCTGAGATGCATAGGCAGAATGGTAAAGCGGTCTCCTCAAAATTACCATCTCTGGTTATTCAATCAAACACAAATCTGGGTATTGCTCTGAAGGGACTCTGCAGATGTAATTAAGGTTACTAATCAACTGATTTTAAAATAGGGAGATTATCCTGGATCATCCAATGAGCCGATGTAATCATATTAGCTTGTAAAAGCAAACAAGGAAGTCAGTCAGTGAGAATGGCAGAAGAGGAAGGCAGAGAGATTAGAAACTGGAGAGAGGCTTGACCTGCTATTGCTTGAGGGGACCACATAGAAAACACAAGATGCAATGCAGGCAGCCTCCAGGAGTAAAAACTGGCTCCTAGCTGATAGACAGCAAAGAATTGGGGAAGATAGTCCTACAATGGCAAGGAACTGAATTCTGTCAACAACCTGAATGAGCTCCAAAGCAACTTCATCCCCAGAGCCTCTGTAATGCAGCCTTAATGACACTTTGATTTCAGCCTTGTGAACTCTAAGCAAAGAATTCAGTTGAGTCAGCTGTGCCCAGACCCCTCATCTAAAGAACTATGAGATAATAAATGGGAACTGTTGTGAGCCCCTGTTAATAATTTGTTATGGAAGCAAAAGAAAATGAATACAGTTTCTAAAAGTCCATTAGAGTCCAAAGTTGACTTCCTAAACATCAATCAGGAAGATAATCATCCAGTTCCCACTGAAACATATCTATCAGGAGAGGGACTTTTTTTGTAGAGCATAGAAATTTGGAGGCAGAAGTGACTTTAGAGACAATCTAGTCCAATCAATTAATGATAAATGAAGAATGCTGAAAAAATTTAGATAGTAAATAATTTATGGCTTCATCTCCTCCAACTACCTTTGGCTAAGGGTGCTTTGACCAGCCAACAAGAATGTCCCAATACAGAAACAGGCATAATAATCCCTCAGAGCTCGGTGGGGCTTCCCTGAAGTCATTCAACTCTATGAATGCCAAATGATTTTCTGATTCTTGTCTTGTCTTCTGGGTTTGCTATCTTTCTGAAAAACTAAGACAAAACCAAGATGAAATGAAACTTGACAGTGGAAATGGAGAATAAACAAATATATTGACATTCTGGTATACTGAACCATCTCTTGAAATTGGCATATATAAATGGGCCCCTAGAGTCTGATCACCTCTGGGTCATTGGATGGGTCATTTATTTTTTGAACACGTAAATCTGCGTATGAAATGATCCCAGGGAAAGTGAGAAAGCCAGAGAGAGCCTGTCTAAATCATCTTAATCTCAGGTCTAATTAGGAAATTTAAAAAGAGATGAAGTGTCAATGGAAAGATAAATCAAAGCCAAGGTCAAAATCTATGACAGACTAGGGTAGGGGGAAGATAAGGACAAGGAGTATGTATTTATGGAAAAAAAAAAAGTGGCATGAAAGGGGACAGTCTATCTTTATAACATGTCCTTGTAAATCCAGCATCTTGGCTCAGGAGAGCCTGTTTTCAGGGCTTCTGAATTAAACCTCCAGTTCCTGGGATCCTTAAGTTTACCACCCTATGGGACCTTCACAGCATAACTCAGGAAACTGTAATTCAGTGACCTGGCCATGTTTCTCCTAAATCAGTCAGCT
>CM053501.1:81867909-81924754 GCA_028627145.1 Eidolon dupreanum
CTTTTAATCAAAGTTAACAAGAAAGGAATACTAACCAATAGTCCGGCAGATTTTCCTGAAATAGACTGGATTTTCATAGGGTTTCCTCTGGGCTTTATGGCAAGAACTTTTTAAATTTCCTTTTTCATTCAGTCATGCATGCAAGCAAATCACATTACACTATTTTGGTTAAAATCTGGCACAGAGGGTGGGGTCGAAGGTAGAATATGGTGAAAGTTTCTTGGTCCCCAGTTGGCATGTCTTAATTTTTAGCTTCTCGGTCTTGCTGCTTTCACATATAAACCTTTGCAAAATCCTCTCCAAATCAATTATATTCTCTCTCCCTCCCTCATTTTTCGTTCCTCCTTTCCTGCCCCCTCCCAATCTTTCTCTCTCTCTCTCTCTCTCTCTCTCTCTCTCTCTCTCTCTCTCTCTCTCACACACACACACACACACACACACACACACACACACACACACACACACACACACACACACACACAGAGGCCTTGGTACAAGAAGAGTAAATGAAAGCACACAGCCCATTGCCTTATAAAGCAAAACTCCCGACCTTTGCCCAGTGCTTCTTAGGGTTCTGCCAACTGAAGTGAAGGCCAAGCCTGGGCTGGAGCCTCAGGAGACCCATTGCAACAGAGCCAGCTAGACCACTGAGAAGGCCAAGCATTACAATGTAACAAACACTACAATTTGGATGGGTTGAAGACAGTAATGGATTTATCTGAATCTAATTTCATGGCTTCTCTAAGGAGTGTATGAACGAAAGCTCCCCGAGGGCAGAGACGTACATTCATTGTGTTAACTGGTATCTTTCTGGAGTATCCCAAGTGGCCAGAAGGCAGCACCTCGTTTGTTAAATGAAGGATAATGAATGAATTCCAAAACATTAGCGTCCACCGGAAATCCTAATATATTAATTGCATATGTTTAACCATGGTATCAGGGGTGCAAAGCAGTTGACTAGAAAACCGCTAGTACTGCCTACACATTAATTGTAGGATATTTTGGTCAATTGGGCAGGAGAACACAGCACTTAGAGGAAGTGGTTTTGTTTCTTTTTAATTAACTTGTAATGGAAGGTTTTTCTAAAAAAAAAAAAAAAAATCACGAGCCAACTAAAAGGTACAAAACACTAAACGTTTAGTGAATTCTCTACACGAACAACATAAGACTCAAAACAACTGCCTTCTAGCTCTGGAGCTTCACTATATTTCTTGGAGCTCCTCATGTGGTTAGAACAATCATGACAATTCTCAGCATTGAAGGTGGGCAGAGCTGCTGCACAAGCAAGTCTCTGCGACTAATATTCCTGTGTGACCACCAGTCCTTTCCACACTATCAACACGAGAGGACTGTTCATGACCTATGACCACAGACAGAATTAGCAAGGCCTTTGCTGGTTAAAAGACTCCCTCTGCTTGGCTGGCTTTCCTCTGTTTGCATGTGATAAACCATTCTATGACATGGGATACATACAAAGCTCTTTCTTTATAAGAAACCCTCACAGGGGAACATTCGTTTGAAAAGTTTGTTAATAATGACTAGATGTGAGACTCTCCGCTGATTGTGAATTGGTAGTTAATTTATTTTAAAATCATATTTTCGATGTGTAGGAACACTGTATCTGACAGATGCCTCTAAAGGACATTTTCAAAGCTAAACTCTGGGGTCTGTTAACAACTCCCTCCCTAAATCTGGTCTTCCTCCAGTGTTTGAGACATAAGCCAGAAACCTAGGGGTTATCTGGACATCTTCTCTACCTCTTCTGCTCTCATTTCATTTGTCAATGTTACCTGTTCAGTATCTTTTGATTTCATTCTATCCCTTTATCCTCTCTGCTTTTATCGCCCAGGTCCTAGCCACCATCTCTCAACTAGACTTTGGAATGGCCTCCTGACACCCACTCAGGTTCTCTTCAATCCATTTCCACAGAAAAATTATCTCCTGAAACACATTTATGATCATGATATCCCTCTTAATAAAACACTGAAACGACATTCCTCATTCACAGGACTAAAACCACAACCTATAACGTGATCTAATATTTACTAGTTGTCCCCCAATATTCACTTTCCCACTTTCAATTAGTAATAGAATCCAGTGAGAAGTTACACTTCATAGCCAACTTAGCAGCTAACTGTGGTCACATGGCTCAGTTCTGGCTAGCAAGAGGTGAGCAGAAGTGCACTTACATCTTTCAGGGAAATGCACACCCCTACCACTTCCCCTTCTCCACTCCTGCTGGCTTGGATTTTGGTGGAACGGATCACCAAACACATGAATGAGGGCCACCCAGATCCATGCAACTCTTCTGAAACTCACCGTGAAGTAGGATCCCAGATAATGAGGGGTTAAACATGGGCAAAGGACCAAGTAGCCAGTGGTTTTGTGACCAGCCAGCCCAGATCTTTCTAGCTTATCCTTAAAAGATCTTTTCCTGAATCAACTTTTTAAAGAGTAGTGAGAAAGAATAATTACATAAAACTTGTATAAAAATATAAGCTGAAATTTTATTCTCAACTCCTACAAAGAAAGTTTACCTGAACTCATGACATTCTAATGTGGCTTTTTATAAACTGTAAGAGATACTCCTTCCTTTTCTAACAGAGTTATGACTCCTTTCAGTGTTCTGGAACCAGAAGTATTTGGAACTTTAGAACTTATGAATAGCTTTATTTGGGAAATTATTAAGGCCCACGAAAATGAAATATTATTTTTGGAAGAAAACAGGAAATACTCTGCCCCTACCTTATCTCAAACCAAATTTCCAAACTTCAGGTTATTAGGGGATTTATCAAGTAAATAAAGACAGGCAATAAATAATGGTTATATAAAGAGAGCAGAGAAGGGTAGGATCTCAGGAAAAGGAGCTGGCCTATTACTGAGTTATATCTTCCCAGGCTTTTTGTACCCAGCCCCCTAAAATTATACACTGAGGAATGTATTCTGAAATGGTGTTAGTGGGACAAACATGAGTCTTTCTGCTTCAAACAGAATTTTATTCTTTGACACTTCATATTTATACCAAGAAAATGAGCTAAATTAAGAGGAGAAACATATGATGCTGGTTTTCAAAATGATAGTTTTCCCCACAGCCAATTTTGAATTTTTTTCTGATCATAAATGCACAATACTTGCTTATGTAAGAATTTGGTAGATATTAATATAATGCAAAATAAATACTAGATTCCTTTTATGTTACTCTCTAATGAAATTTCTAAAGAAAGTTCAAACAGACCCCACACAAAAAGCTGTCTTTTTTGTTTCTGATTTTTCTTCTTCCATATAACACTAGCATCTCTTAAGTAACTGCCAATTATGTGCCACTTTTTCTAGGAAAAAGCAGCTTTTAGTAATTCTTTGTTGGTTCAAGTGAAGTCAAGCTAGCTCCGCTAAGAATGAAGTCCTACTACCAATGGCTAACCAATGGAAAATAGTTGAAATTAAATGTGTTGGGTGACCCAGGCAGATTTTATCAGCTTTGAGAAGTTGCAAGTGAGAGGAGAGGGAGCTTGAGGACATCATAAAAGAATCTATGAAGGACCCATGATGTATTGAGAGATACATGAGAATGGCTGTAGACAGCAACACAGATCTGAGATCACTACAGTAAATCCCCATTATATGAAGTTATATAAAAATACTCTCTTCCTTGCTGGTTAAAGCAACATAATGTCTATACCCTACACCACCCCCCCAAATAAATAAAAACAAAAACTGCAAATATAAAATTTAATGGATACATTACTGGCCATTCAGTTCAGTACTTTTCAAACCTGTTTAAATAAATGGAGCAGTAGTATGGACTGAATGTTTGTGTCCCCTTCCTATTCATATATTGAGACTTAATCCCCAGTATGATGGTATTTAGAGTTAGGGCCTTTTTAATGCACGTGTCTATCTGTTGGCTCACTATGCAGATCCAATATTTTCTTACTGTAGATAGCATTTAAAAGTTTGTAGGCCACTGATATAGCCTGCTTCTAGTTTTTCAATATTATAAATAATGACATAGTAAACATCTCTTGGGGAAAAGGAGATTTGGCCTGTATTTTCATTTATTGCCTAATGTTTGATTCCCAGAAGTGATGTTGCTGTGTGAAACATTTGTGAAATTTTTTATAGTTATCAATCAATTGCTTTCAAATTGTCCTAACGTAGACCAGACCAGCAGAGAACTCCAATTTCACTGTACAATTGTCAGCACAAATTTTCTTTTCCTTCCATCATTGCTAATTCAAAGGGTAAAATGATCTTCCATTTTTTAAATTTATATTTATTTGAGAATTAGTGAGTCGAATTCTTAGAAACATTTAATGTAATCACCTATGTATGCCCTCCCACTTTTTGTTGAGTTCCTTTGTTGAAGCTCCCACCTTTTTCTCACTGCTTTTTCACACACTTCTCTTTAAGGAAAACTTCCTCATTATTCTCTAGGGATGATAGTATAGCAGGAAGAGAAAATGGAAGAGAGCATTTTAACCAGCTTGATTTTGCCAGGCTGATATAAGGCTGCCTTTAGGCTTTTATTCTTCACTTTATTTTGAGATCAACTTTCTGACAAGGTATATTAGCCTTAACAATATTTTTTTAAAATAATCAATGCCAGAAGTGCTGTCTCTGTGGCACCACAAGTTTACACTTTGAAGTTCCTTCTCTGTGCCAAATTCTGCAACGGTGGGTTTGTTATTTTATTTTATTTTTTATAATTAAGAAAATAGTACTGGAAAATGTGAAAGAATAATTAGGAACCATGGAAGGCAGATTGAGAAGCTCCAACACATATATGATGGGAGTTCCAGAAGGAGAGCATTTAGTTCAACTGAAAAGAGTCAGTTTTGGAAATGGATCAGTAGAAAATTTTTCCTCAGCAGTAACAGATGCCAGGACACAAATGAAAACCTCTGAAGTGTTAGAGAAAAAAATCACCCGTTCAAATGTGATATTTAGCTAAACTATCACTAAGTATTTTGTATGTTGAGGGGGCATATAAAAACTGGGAATTTACTACCTAAAGTTTGTAATTTAAAGAAAGAATAAAGGAGCTGTTTTTGCAAAAGGAAGGAATTATCTTAACTACATGCTGAAATTCTTGCCTCTTAAAAAAAAAAAAAAGGTTCTCTTCCAACCACTCCAGTTATGGACCATACTTTCTGTTGATCAAGAAGTTAAAGTAAATTTTATACAATAAAAATAAGGAAAATAGGTTAGATGATCTCAAAGAACAACTAAAATGTACTACATTTCCTGCTTTGTTTGGGAGGAGTATAGATAATGCACGTGAAATGGCAACCTAATGTTGCTTGATGTGGAAGTGAGCAGCCTGACTGAGGGGTGCATGAGCATATGAGCATGGGGAAAGCACTGACAATGTGACTGTTGCAGGCTTCACCACCTTAAGAATCAGTGGGGTTGGGGAGACCCACACCAGGGAGGACTGAGGAGGTCACACCCTATCATAGAGCCTAGGAAGGAAGAGGGAAGCTGAACCTGATCATAACTCTTTGAAAAGTGACAGGCCTTATACAGTTTAGAAATAGGAAAAGGACATTTTTTAGGCTTATGTTCTGTGGATGTTTTCATTCTGATAGGTAGAAAATGGAAAATTCTTATTCCTAGGTAATTCCTATATTTGAAATAAAGTTAAAGGAAAACCTTTACTATTTTAGCTTGTCAAAGAAACATTTATGAAAAAAATAATTATTTAAATCAATACTTATAGAAAGCAAGTCTACAAAATTATATTTTAAGACTTTCTGAAAATGAAACCAAAAACAAAACCAAAAAATAATACAATAAAATCCCCCTGTTCAGGTAAGATTTAGACCAGGAATACAAGGATAGTTCAATATCAGAAAGAGCTATCAATATAATTTACTGCATTAATAATTTTAAAGAGGCAATCAAATGATTATTCTAACATGAAGAATACTTTAAAATTTAACATTTATTTATGATAAATTATTAATGAACTAGAAATTGAGAGTAGTTTTCTTAATCTGACAAAAATATGTCACTCAAAAACATAATTTTTGAAGCAGTCTCACTATTATGCAGTACAGGATAAAAATATGTATTATAAAGAACACTATTTACATGGTATGGTACCTTGTAAGTACAGGAAAATTGAGATCGACAACCACGACCACAACAAAAAAGCCTAGAAAAGTCCAAAGCATATATGGGATTTGAGTATACAACAGAGAAGGCATTATAAACAACAGAGAAAGAATGGGTCTATTCAGTAAGTGGTGTTGGGACAACTAGTATTTCATACGACAAAAAATAATCCATGCTTACAAATAAATTAACTCCACATAAATTCAAAGTCTACATATTTAAAGCAAAACTTTCAGAAGGAATTAAAACAATTTATAGTATAGGAGGAGTTTATATATAATCATGGAGGAGAAAATGACTTTTTAAGCAAGGCACAAAACACAAAATAATAAAAGAAATTTAACTATCTAAAACTTTAAAAATTATCTGTGTTAAAAGATGAAATAAAAATTAAAATGCAATCAACAGATGGGAGGCAGAAATTTTACCACATGTAACAAATTAAGGATTAGATTTATATACATGAACTATAAACATATATTAAGATATATATACATTAGAATTATACATATACATATATATACACCCATATGTTTCTATAAATCAATAAAAAGAATAGACAATAAAAGAATGACTAGAGTAAAAATGGATAATTGAGAGAAGAGGAAAGCTTAATGGCTCTTTAAAAATGATGTTGAATTTTATAGAGTAATAAAAATTAAAACCATGAGATAGTGATTTATATCCATCAACTCACAAAAAATTAAATCTAATAACTAAGTATTTACAAGAACCTGAGGAAGTGAAGGTTCTCACACATTACTGGTAGAAGCTTAAATTGGTATGAGCATTTTGGAGAGCAATTTGGCAACATCCAACAGAAAGAAAAATGCGCATATCCTCTGATGTAGCAAGCCTACTAATATATACTCCAGAAAAACTGTCACATGTGTCCTAAGGAAAATATATATGGATATTTATTTCAGTATTACTTATTTTAGTAAAACAATTGAATCTATTCAAATTGATAAATAAATTATGATATTTTCATAAGATGGAGTATTATATAGCAATTAATAAGCATGCTTCATATACTCAGTAAAATATAATAAAAGTACAAAAATGGTACTCTACAAATGCCAGTACATAACAGTTGTTTCCTCTGGGGTGGCCAAGAGCAGGGTATGAATGGGGAAAGTAAAACCGGGGACTTCAAATACATTTGGATAATCTGTTTTTTTACAAGTAGGTATGAAGCACATATGGGAAAAAGGTTTACATTTGATGTATTTGTCTGAGTGGCAGGTACATGGGAATTTATGGTAGCATCCTTAGTACATTAAAAAAATGAGCTCTGCATTTATATCCCTGTTCAGAGTCAACAATTACAAGCCCATAAAAATTTATATAAATGGAAAGATAAAAGAGACTCATGACTTTCCATATGTAGGGCATCTACTCCTGTGATAATGCTGAAAGGAGAGGTCTGAATGGTTACTCCAGTGAGTTCCAGGCACTGAATCCATGACAGTTACCCCCACATCTATCTTACTCACCCTCATGGCTCAACAGTTGGCCCTCACCATACTGAGTGGCGTATGACAAGGGGAGCTTTCTCAATTCCTTTTCTAAGCTGAGGAACATTTTCTTTATAGATTCCAGAGAAAAGCCACAGAGTGGACCTTCCAAGAAGAAAAGCAAATCACATGTAACATTACACAGGGCAGATGGTGTCACAAGGCTTCCCAGAGGTCTGGTGCCAGCAGTCTGATTAATGCAAAAAAAGAAAAAAAAATGCTGTATCTGTCACCAGTCTTCAAGAAGCATGTTAATTTGAGTGCTTTAGTACTCCAATAAAAACCTCTACCTGATTTGGAGACACAATGATTAATAAATGGTTCTCATCTCTCTCCCTGGAATCACATACACCAACAAGACCTTTATAAGCTGGACCAAGAATTCCTTAGACACAGAATCAATGGTTTAAAAAAAATGAATTTAACTTTTAAGAAATAATATAATTATTCCAACAGGCTTCCATTTATATCTCAATGTATGTATGCAGAAGTAGTTCTTGTATATATTTATTCTGCAGGTCTCATGGTAATATCCTTCACAAATATTTTCCAAAGAATTGATCAGAGCAATTGCTTATATAGAAACCATCTATTTAGCTATCCTCATTGAAAAAGGTGAAAAACAAAAAGAATGGGTGACTTAGTTTGTGCCAACAATCTATCTCTGCATATGACACAGCTTATGCAAAATCGGCATACCTTACATGTTAATACAAGATTTGGTGTTAGTAGTAATTTCCATTGCCACCAGTATCTAGAAAATTTAAAAGTCCTTCCAATTTTTTCCCCTGAAAAAGTAAAGGCTTTTTATTCTTCGAGTCTAATGTGGTCCCACATTAGAGCAAAATGGCAAAGTAGGCAATAGGTAAGGACATCATAGTTGCCACTTTGAGTTACATCCATGGCTCATCTTGACCTTTTAACTAAACTGGCAATGTGAATTACTTTGTAAGACAGTATGGACATTTATTCCATGATAATTTCAAGCGTAAGTGCTCTCATTCATTCACAAATGTTTGTCTGAGTCCTCCTCATAAGGCTTGGATTTAAAAAAAAAATTAAAACAATATTAAAAATTTTTAAATTTTGTCAGTTAACATTTCTAAAACTGAACAGCCAAATGACAACCTGTCTTCTTCTATTGGAATTTTAATTTGTGTTATAGGTTTTAGCCAGTATTTTAGCCAGCATGTTCCCTCTCTCTTTAGTGCTAATTCTACCTTTTAGCTTGTTTCAGGTGAAGAAGATGGAGCCAGTGTAATAAAGTTAGGGAAGATGGACTGAAGAGTCCCTCTATTTGTTCATTTTCCTTTGGGTCATGAGAATAAATTTTGGCTCCATTTTTAGTTAATGGGATATTTAAAAAATCATAGATCTAGAAAAAGTAACAGATCCTATATCTTAGGGATGGAAGGGATGACAAGAGTGAATATACTTCATAACCCACTGTAGACAAGTAGAATATTTCCATTGGAAATCTAAAACCTACTGATGTCTCAACTGAGCAGGAACCAAGTGACCCACCCAAGAGTCAAGCTATGTCCCTGAGAGAGGACTTCGGTTACACAGTGTGGCACATCACCATTCATACGGGCTGTCAAACTCAACACTGGCTGGACGTATTTACCTTTGAGACTCAGACGTCTGTCTGCATCACTACAGGACAACGGGGAATGGCCAAAGCAGCCTTTACTGAGAGTCAAGGCACACAGCCCTGCCCGCTTTAATGTCACAGACAATAATGAGATGGTCAGAATTTTAACAAGTAAAGGGGGATTAGTATTGATGTATATAATTGAATATATATGTCTTATAGTATATATCTGCTGACTCTGATCTGTAATGTCATTAGATTTTGTTCCTAGTTCTGCAGTTGAACCATCCAGACTAAATGCCATTACAATGAAACTCCATTAAGTTGTTCCACTTCATTTGCATTCTAAACAGTTACTACGCCTTTGAAAGACACTAATCTGTGAGGAGGTTTCATTGCCATCATATACAAGATGGCATCTTTCTCTTTGTTCATTTTAGGGACTATTACAACACAGTCCTCATTGGTCTCCCTGTTTTCCAACTCTTCTGTCTCCAACGCATCATGTACTTTGCTGCTTGGAATCAAAAGTCAGGCTCTGACATTTTCTTGTTTATTGTTTTTTAATGACTTTTCATGGCTTAGGACCCTGAGTCCTTAGCTGGAAATTAAGGTCCATCCAAACTGGTCCTGGTTTACCTTTCAAGCTACTTTCCCTTCTACATTCACCTTCATTCAATTTGTTGCATGGATAGGCCCAATTTTTTACTTGATATGTTCAATACTACCTGGAGCACCCTCTATTCTTCCTTCTCTCCACACGTCAGCTCTTTTCATCTTGTAAGACCTATCAAACTTTCCAGGTTCACCCCCTGGCTCTTCCTTCAGAAAGTTTTCCTCAGACCCCCTGAAGCAGGTGGAACTTTTCTGTGCTCTGAAACTCCATTTTACTCTCTCTGGCACTCTCTTCCTCAGTCTATCACAGTATATCTATGACAATGAGGCATAAGTTGTCTTCTCTTTTCCAAACTATAAATTTCCATAGGATAGGAGAGGCTAAATAAATATATTTAGTGTTAAACAGACACTCTTTAATATTGGAAATGGTGGCTGATAAATGTGATCATGTGGTTTATGAAACAAAATAAGTTTAAAAATTTTCCAGACCTTTTCAGCTCTGCCTTCTCATTCCCCAGTGCTAAAGGGAAAGAGATATAAAACTTCAGAAGCAAGATCTCATCTTTGCCTCCTCTATTATTTTGCATAATGCCTGGAAAATTATAGGCCCTAATAAAATGTTTTTCTCCTCCAGTAAACGAGACTTAGTTAAATAGAAGAACAGCCAACCCTCTCACCACAAGGTGCATGATCTTTGGGTTTTGATACTCTTTCTTATAAAGAGAGAAATAACATTTGGAGTGATAAAAATTGCCCAGCCAGCAACCATGATGCCAACCCACGTTGGCAGCAAAAAGCAGTGATGATTAAACACTAATCTCTTTTTCAGGATGAGCTGGGAGTAGCAGTGAGGGCTTGTTGACCTGCCATTTTAAGATCAGAGAAAAATGTTTTTATATTTAGCAGTTTTATGTTGATCGCTATAGCTATATTGTTGCCAGGGTAAAAAAAAAAAGTAGTAAAATGATGGGAAGACCAATCTACTAAAACTGAATTTCTCTGTACTTGTACTGTCACTTTTAATCTTAAAATAGAAAATATCTTTGATCAAGATATTTCGACAGACTGCTGGAAATGAAAACTAACTGTGCCATTTCTTCTGGTAACTACTAACATGTATAAACTTCTTACATAATGGATGAGCATGGAGGAGCAAAAAGAATTTTTTTGATATGTGATTTTTTTTTCATGTGTTGACAGAAATTTGGCAGTCAACATGCACCACCCTTTACATACAAAGTGGCCCAATCAACCACTGGATTTTTCTTATAAATCTGGTAATCTGTGTCCCCGTAATAGAATACTAGTAGGGATGTTTTCCTATGTGCAATACAAAACTATGAAACAATGGAGTGTTTATGTTGGCCAAAGGTCCTATCTATATTCCCCCTTCAAAAAATTCTGCTTATACATTTATAATACCCAAAAAGTCAAGCTGAGAAAAACCATGACTTTAACCTTTCTTTTTGGCCAAAATCTTTCATTCAGACAATACAAATAAGTCTTTCAAAATTATTTTTAAATAGCTGAGAGAACTCATGAACACGCCAAAACCTTTTCACCCAAACCATTTCCCCAAATTGTCTATTTGCTCCATTTTTCATTTGGCTAAGAACTAGAGAAATATATTTTATGTAATTAGAACTCTCAACCTAAGTAATATCTTCTCTTCTAAAAGGAGAAGTTGATTTTTTTCTCTTTATTAACAAGTTTTCCCAAAAAAGCAAAAGTAAATAAACAAACAAACAAATAATAAAACAAAATCAGCCTAAGTAACATGAAAAATATGTGCCAGTGTCTTCAGTGATTTCCTTTATAATTAGACAAGCTTTTAGGAAGATGAAAATCATTAGTAAGAGAAATGTAAAGCTTTTTGAAGGTGTTGGAAAAGTTTCAGAGAAGATCTACAGCATAAATAGCTTATGAACCTAAAGTAACATTCTAAATTATACCTTCGAATCTAGTGCATCAGACGCCTGGAAGGCTAAGAATAAGAAATACGGATTAAATCCTTAGATACTGGCCTCAGCAAACGTAGCTTCACAGTATAGACTAAATGGAGCCTACATCCAAGACACTGTCCTTTAATCTGAAAAGCATGGATATATATGTTCCTAGTGCCCACTGCTGTACAAGTAGAGAGGAGGTTTGGGCTAGAGCCAAGGAAAAGGCACCTCCAGAACAGCTGATGTTCTTGCAAGAGGTTTTCTTCAGGCAAAGAGCAGAATAAGACTCTTGAATGTTTCCCTCAGCCTCTTACCATCCACACATTTAATCCATCATTCAGTAAGCATGTCTGAGCACCTCTCATATGCCAGGCACTTTCCTGGGCATTTATTTCCATAAAATAAGAGACTGGTAAAGATCTCTCTTATTTCATGAAACTGACATTCTAGTTGGAGAAAATTGACAATAAAAAGTAAACAAATGAGTGAAAAATAAACTAACAGATGGGATAAATGATATTAAAAAAGCACAACAGGGTGATATGATAGAGTGATGAAATGTGTTACATGTGTAACTGGGGCCACCGAGACCCTTCAGTTGAACTGAGGACTGAACAGCAAAAAGAGCCAATGATGCAAAATCTGAGGGCGAAGCACTCCAGACAGGGGGATAGTCAGCTTGGTAGGTTAAGAGACAGAAGGAAAGTCAGTGTGGCTGGAGATCAGTGAGCCATTTTTCTTCAACTCAATAACCCATGATTTCACACACTTATGGAATGAAACAAAGAAACCTAGGGACAAAAACATACCTATGCTTGTACAAGCAGAAAGAGGTCTTAGGGTCTCATGTACAAAATAATGACCCTTACAACCTGGATGTCAAAGGCTTTCGCTTCATTCCAGTTTATCTTCTAGAACTAATAGATTTGACTAGTTTTTCAGGGTTGAAAACAGACAGAAAGGTAGAGCGAGAACATGCGAGTGTGACTGGGCATGGCTAGTAGGGTTGAGGAGTGCAGGATATGGTTACAAAGGAACTGCAACCAATGGACAATTTTCATGGGACCTCTGACCATGAAGGAATGTCATAATGCTTTTCCTGATTTTTCAGGAGTTTTGAATAATAGTAATTTCAGAATTTGTTTTCTTGCCACTGTTAACCTATAAGTGACTTCCTGGCAGAGACTGTGCCTTACTAATTATTCTCTTTTTATTACCAGGCACATAATAAATGCCCAATAAGTGACAAATTCTCCTTGATTGGCTTTATTAGCTCAATATTTCAATTATATGTATTGTAATGGTACCTAAATATTATGATGGTTTTGCTTTGATGTATAAGTAATAAATCCTCAAGAACTTCCATGCTATCCACCAAGGGGAAGATTCCCAGCAATGCATGGCATAAAACAGACACTCGATGAGGCTTGCTGAATATATGCACAAGTGGACAAATCTGTGAACCAATTCCAACAAGAATACTGTACTCAGGGTCTTTTAATTTATTCAGCAATTAGTTCCTACTATGTGCTCGGCACTAAGCTAAGTGCCACAGAGACAATGATGGGTAAAACAGACACATGTCCTGCTGTAATGGTCTCATGGGGAAGCAGACTAAAGTCATCGCACAGGCATGTAATTATGTTATAAGTGCTATGAAGAAATTCATTATATAGTTTGTGGATCAGAAAAGGCTTTTTTGAAGGCCACCTGAAAGACATGGTCAACTTAATTCCAAATGTAGACAAGGGGTCAATGCCAACACATAATCATGAAGTCTTTTTAGGAATCAGGTCTGGAGACAGAGAGCAGGTGGTCAGGAAACATGATAATTGATGGTAGCTGAAGCTGCCTCTTGGTAACAGAACGGTTTACTGAGAGAATATGTGGGATCGTCCTCTTAGGCCATCTTTAAAACTAGACTAGACCTTCTTATATGCATCCTGATTGTGTGTGGTCTTGTTTAGAGACAGAAGGATACACTCAGCAACATAAAACTGTCTTCTGCAGGCATTCTTTAGCATACCATGATTTTTTTTTTTTTTACTAAAGAGTTTAAATGTTGCAACTCAGCTATTTTTCTGATATACTAAGAAAAAAATAATATTTATTTTATGAACTGAAAAACAATGCATGGCCTTTATTCTCCCATCATTCAGGAAAAACAGCTAAGTAAAACTTTGGTTAAACTTTCCAAAAAGCTTTGGGCTGAGGACAAGCATGGAAAAATTCAAGCCCAAAGGAGAAATTTCCAGAAATTTAGAAGCAAGTGAAAACAGGGGGTTATAACAGTTCAGTACTCGCTGCCAGGAACAAAGTATATATGATATTATTTATTGCTGAAAGCTTTTCAGAGAGGCAGCATCTGGTTTCAGTGAGGCCTTGCTTTCATCCCATCCAGCAGCTGGACGGAGCACTACAGCACAAGGAGATCAACCAATTTGCCAAGGTGACACAGCGAGTTAGAGACTCTTTCCAGATTAGACCACAAGAGCCTCTGGCTCCTTGAATGCCAAAAATAAGTCACATGACCAGCAGAGAGTTTAACACTTTTTATCAACTCCAAGTTGGATTCTTCAGTTTTAATTTTCTATTTTTGTTTATATTTTCAGTCACAAAGAAGCATTCTTTTTCACTTTTCTCTAGTGGACAGATCAGATGGCAACTTGGTTCCCTGCGAACGCCAAAATTCCCTGCCCCCCTCAACTAGGTTATTCATCTGGGATGAGTGTCCTCATGGCAGGAAAAGTCAGAACCGGTCATGCAATGTTCCACTCACACTGGGAAGAGGAAGATGGCGATCCAAAGGCTAGCTAAGCCTGAGCCGAGAAGCTGGGCACTTTGCTTTGGTCATTCTGAATGTGCCTCTCTGAGACACAGGAAAAGCTGATGAAGATGAGGTAATCTGCCAGGAGAAAAGTGCCATAAGCTTTTACTTTTTTCTGAGTCTTTTTCTGAACCAGTGTTATTTCTCACAGAGTCTTGGCTAGAGAAAATGAGTCCCTTCATTCCGTTTGCATATGTGTTCCATACCACATCCCCAAAAGACAATGTTATTTACAACACGCCCACATAACTTGTTTCATAAGAAATTTCAGCATTAATAGCAAGTCAAATTATCCACCATCAATCTCTCTCCCTCTGTATATGTGTGTGCACATACATACACTATTCATTATTATTAATATCATTAATAAAATTATCAATATGCTAATATATATTACTATTAATACTATTATTAGTATCATGAGATCAAGAGGCCAGTTTTATAGAAAGAAAGGGAAAGGAGGGTAGTGAAGGGAAAGGATTACAACTATTCTTTTTAATGCCTAAACTTCTAGCTGGTAGAGAACAATCTAATATGATTAGACCAGAGAACCGGGAGAACTAAGCCAGTTAGCTGTGTGAATGGATTTAGAGTATTCTAAAAGGATCGAAACAATATCAAGAAGGGAACAAGACCTCATTTAGTTCTTAGATTCTGCAAGTGTAATAGGTCACAGCATCAAGAGAAAACATGCAGGCTTTTAGAGTACACGACAATGCCCAGAAGACGTGCCCTTTTAATAATGAAAAACATAAGTCCACTCTGAGTGGCAGCAGCCTATCTCCCGAACAAACAATACCACGTAAGTCTGAATGAAGGGTATCATTAAGATACATAAAGAATTATAATACAATGGGATTATAGAGATTTTTATTTAAAACCTATTGTAAATGTCAAAACACAGTATGTATATAGAACATTTCACTTTATATTCTTTTACATCGTAATTTTTTTAAATTGGAACAAATGAAATACAGCCTGACCATAAAAAAAAAATGATGCTATTTTAAGCATATAAGGACTTATGTCTTGGCTAAATATGCATTCTATAACGTTTTGACTTATTATCTCTATGCTAATTTAAATATTGTACTCATTCATTCAGCATTTGAGTTCCTACTATAAGCTAGATACTGATTTAGGCACAAAAATTATAGTCACAAACAACACACACATCCCAGCTCCACAAGCTGGTAGCACAGTCTTCTTTCAAAGTTCAGTTATTGTTTTGATAAAACTCAGTCAGGTTTTAAAAAGGAAACCTCCCTCTAAGGAAAATTCTTAAAGTATTACTGTCTTCCCAAAACTTATTTTTTCAACTCTCCAATTAGGTCATTGATATTAGACTCACACCTACTGTCAGTGAGAGAAAAGAGCTATGGCATATAAAGGGTTCTTGTTTGCTTTGAGAAGATAAATTCTAAATAATAAATATCTAATGAGTTAATAATCAGTAGGTTTGGTTGCTACATGCCAAACTAAGTGCTGTAACAAAAGCCAGGGCAGGCCAACTGAAAAAAATATCTTCAAATATTAAACTTAATCCTTTTTTCTGCCAAAAAAAAAAAAAAAAAAAAAAAAAAAGCTAAATCGACACCCTTAGCAAGTACTGGTAAATAATTACACATTCTGGCAATCGAGTGCAAACAATCAGGTGTCAAAGTTTGCCCCAACCACCTGTTCATAAAATCCTGTGTGCCAATAAGAATCAATCTGACCACAGGAGACACCAGGCAATTGGGCAGGACATAAGTCATACAGGTCTACACCTCTGCTTCAGTAAAAGTGCCAGTCTTTTGCTGATGAGTGCTAAGGATTTTCAAAACCATATGAACACATCTTGGGGAAAACTAAAGAGTGGCCGTTTTATATTTGAGATTTTCTACTTTCCTTCTTTAACTTACTCTCACTTCTTACCCTCTGACTGTCTTGTCACCTTTCCCCTCATTCTTTCTCCCCTACTTTCCCTACAGGTGAGCCCTGTTCTAATTTCTTTAAATGTGTTACCTCATTTCACAACCCTATGAAGAACCCTATCAAGAATCATCTTCTGTGGCCGATGGGGACCCTGAAGCCCAAGTTCATACCGCTGGGAAGCAGCAGAACCAAGATTCCAATTAGCCCGTCTGACTCCAGAGTCCTCACCCACTGCTCCACACTGCCTCTTAAATGATTTTTGGGTTAAGTGTTTATGATAAAAATGAACTGTTTTTTAGCCATTACATAGAATAGCAGTGATATATAAGAAATTAATTTTAATCTTTGCTACATTTGAGAAAAATCTAATAAACTCTCACGGTACTAAAATGCTTTAAAGGTGCTATGAAGGTGGCAGTTAATGGGGCAATTTAAAGTTTTATGTCTTGACTGCACCAACTTCAGGCCTTTGGCCTCTCCCATGTGTGAGCACATTGACAAAAGTACGGAACAAATACCAATTAGAGGTTATAATGACCTAGATGGATAAACAAAAAGTAAACAACAAAAACCTACCCTATAATGTCACAGTTATTCTCTGGACCTACTCCGAAAATAAGCCAAATAAAGTCTTTGTTTCTATTAACATTTATTATTGTTATTCATTTCATGGGTCAGGAAGAACTTTCAGTGGGCATACTTCTTAGATTTAAACTAAACAACCTGATGGAGAGAAAGCTAAAATATTGGCTCCTATAAGATCAACATACCTAATGAACTAATTTATAGTCAGTGATAAAACTGAAAAAAAAAAAAAAATGGAAGGATCGCTGCTGCTTTTCTTTACCAAACTTTTACAACTCAACTCTTTTCTCACTGGTTGTGAAGGTTGGACCACCCACTAAATTTTCTCCAGCTAAATAAATAGCTACAGTAGAGAAAAGTGCAAACTTCTTGGCTTACTGTTTTTATATCCACCCAGTGTTAATGCAAACCTGAGTTCCAGAACGAAACTGGGATCTTAATTAAGCCTTACTGCCAAATGCATGAAATTATTCAGCGAATCTTCAACCTGCGTCCACCATCATTCTTCTTTCCTCTGACTAACAACCGGGTACACAGAAGCCAACGTGATATAGATGACACAGAAAATAATAACATTGATCCCATGGAAAAGAAAAATGGAACAGCTCATAAAGTGGGTTCCACTAGTAAACTGACAGTATTTAACAACAGGAAGAGAAGCTTCCTGTCTAGGAAGATGAAGTTGGAAGAAGAAGGAAAAACATGATAACAACAGTTGTAAACAGTAGCTGTCTGCATGAAAGATACACTAGCCTATGCCAAAGTAAACTACAAGGAAAATAAAACTCTTTTCACCAGTAAGGAAAAACTGCTTTCTGAATTCACTATCATTTTCCTTTAGAGTCATTCGTTAGTTTTCAGGAAGGGACCAGGTTCGGGATTTCTGTGGAACTCTGATGAGTTCTGGGGGAAAAGCAGCAGCTAACGTGTTTTAGCAAACATATATTAAGTTCCTATTATGTGTAAGACATTACATTTTGATTAAGCCTGCATCACGTTTTATGACCTTGTAGCCTAAGTACTCTTTGCAATTACAGTCTGTGCTCTTGATAAAAGGTGACTGCCCTCTCCTGGCCACCTTTCAGGAGACGGGTTAAGATTTAGCTGTTCCCCTCACCTCTCTCTATCATTCTTTCTTCTCTGAGAAATCTAAAATTCCCAGTGAAATGAAGTGTTTCATTGGTCCTTAAAGGTCCATTTTTCTTTCAGACGTTAGAGACTAAACAAAGGAAATCTTACATAGCTCCTTTAGCAAACAGAACTAGAATCATACGACTTAAGGGACCCCCATTGATCTTCCTGTAATCTTTTCTTTCCAACATCTCCTCTCATTCTGTAATGACTATAGACCTTCATTAATGCCCCCATCATGGCAGAGTTCCAAGGACAGGCCTAAGCATTACCTCACTAGAGATCCCGGTCTAGTCACTGCCTTAGCCCTCCTGCTCTCTTAGGTTGTGCCCCAATCTTCCACCTCGATTTCCCAAACCCAGCACTTAGCTCTGCTGGCTTCCCCACTTATGTTGGTCTCAAGGTATCTCTATATCTCTGAACAGTTTCTTTCTTCTTGCATCTAGAACCATTTATGTCCATCATCATATATAGGTGGGTGTTTGCATGAACCTCCAAAACTTGCTTTTTGAGGATCATCAATTCTAAGAGGAGAGACAAGAGATGCAGTTATCAGAGAAGCAAGGCTGGAGATTCCACCAAGAAGTATAGAGCAAAATTTATCTTCTCGGTGTGGAATCTCTGGACCGCCTGTCTAAAGAGGTATCTTTGCTACTGGGAGATTTGCAGAACCAATCTGGTCTGGGGGCCTGCACCCAGAGCCACTTGTAAGCAGCCAAATGTCTGTGGGTAGAATCCAAAGCATAAGTAAGATGTGTCCACTAACTTTAGCAAATCTTTTACTATCATTAGCCACTTGTCTTCAAGACCAGTTCTGGTTTAAGAGCTTGCCAGTTTTGACTGGGAAAAATAACATTCTGAGCAAACTAAATTTTATTTTATTTTGATTTTACTGTAAGCAATAAAGTAACTTTTTCAAGGACCTACAGGATAGTAAAAAAAATTTATATTGGCCTCATTAATGTTTTCAGCCAACTCATGCTTAATCACTGGAAAAAGGGAGGAGGGAAAAGGAGGAAGGTGACATACATAAGCTAAAGCCACAGATAATCCCCAAACCTCTTTAATCAAGTTTTAACCTCATCCTGCTAAGCCTTTTATCAGAGCTGCTAAGAAATAACCGATGTGACATATTTAAGCTTCATCTCATCTGTTTCCTCTCCCTGGCCTCTATTTGGACTGCTAATGAACTGTGAAGTGGACAAAGATAGCTGGCCTCCATATGGGAGGGAGAAGACTAGAGGCTGGACAATCCACAGTCATTTGAATACTATGCAAGAAACTGTGTACTTCTTATGCCAGTCCTGGGAAGTATGATTTAAGAGATGAAGTAGGCATTTTTCTACCAAATAACTGCCCCTATACAGCTGAAATCTCACCAAAGAGGTACATTTGGTGGGGGAGGGATATTAAAGCATCGGGTCTCTAGTAAACATTTGATTATTGAAATTTGGCTACATTAGTCTACTGAGATGGAGAAATGTGGTACAACTTGTTAACGATACACAACCTGTCCACGGCAGAGCTGAGATGCTTCTTACGGCAGGTTGTTTTCATCACAAACTAAAGATCTCTCTAATTCAACCTTATTTCTGTGATTATTAAAAATTTTTTTCTCCCAAAGCTATGAGTTCAGGACAACAAAGTAATAATTTCAGGGTGTTCAAAAAAATTTTTGGAGGGGTGGGAGAGAAGCAATACCACCACAAATTGAGAAATGAATCAGAACTGGTAGGAGGAACCTGAGTCCTGAGAAAGAGGAAGTGTTAGAGCTTTTAGGTCAAGTCAAAAAATGTTATGGTGGACAACCTGCTGGTCAAGGATTTGGATGCAGAATAAGTTAGCTGTAGAGAAAATGTAGATGTGAATATATATAAATTCATGAAACAAAGAGGTCTTTCTATATATGTCAGGTACTCATCTAAGTACTGGGTAAAGGTCACACGAGTGTAAAGCTGACAGTCTGAAGAAGCCAGGGATTGGTTGGGAAAGGTGAGGAGTGGGAAGACTAGTGCAGTCATATCACTTAAAACTTTAATAGCTCCATAGTTGGATCAAATCCAACTCTTTATAGCATATGCGCCTACCTCTCTCCTCAGCCTATCCTACACTCCCCCACCTCCATGCCAAATGATTCACCATACTGTTCCCTGAACTTGAAACTAAGGGTCCTTATGACTTTGGTTTAATTTAGCTTTAAGTCCTAGTTCTAGAGATCATCTCTCTCTTTCTCTCTCTCTCTCTCTCTCTCTCTCTCTCTCTCTCTCTCTCTCTCTCTATATATATATATATATATATATATATATATATATATATATATATACACACATATACATATATCAGTAACCCGAATGGTCACAAGGTCCAGATCTCTGGCAAGCTGAAGATAACATCTTGACCTATTAAGTTTCAGCTTCTGAGCCCTAAGGTCAAACAACCCCCTGGTTCCCATGAGACCAGACAGAGGGACACCAGAACAGACCTCAGAAGTATCCTCAGACCTGAGAAATATTCATTACCTTCACCTCACTTCAGACCAATCAGCTCCCAGCATGACTTTGAATCCCCAAAGCCATTGTGTCTTGGGATCTTGCCCTACAGAATCTGTAACCTACACACTATCAGGAAGCCGAGTTTTTAAAGCATTCAGCTTCTTTACTCTAGATTGGCCAATTTAATATTAAACTATTTTTCTTGCTATACTGCAAACTCCTGCTCATGCCTTTCTTTTGACCAGGGAGACGAACTTAAACATTGGGGTCCCAGTAACTAATCCACCAGGAACCTCTCCATTTATGTGTCTTTTAACATATTGATTCCTTGACCCATCCCCACCATTCTCTGCATTGAGAACCCCTGTACTTACCACACACCCCTCCCCCAAGGTATTCTCATCACCATGTACCTGTCCCTTTGTAACATCAGCATAAAACTACACCATGGCCACCACTGTAGAGTACTGGAATGACCTTTTTTTTTTTTTTTTTTTTGACCATACATTAAAACTGATAGTGGGTGTAGAGGCAATGTATTTAAATTTTCATAAAAATTTGATTTTTCAGCAAACTACTAGAGAACAAGGAGTGCTTATGTTGGTAGAGGGGTACAAAAAGATATACACAACCTGCATCAGAATTTTTTCCAGAACACCCTTTAAAATAAATTACTAAAATATCAAAGATTTGAAAGTTTGAACATCCCCAGGGACTGTGTGGTAGGTATGAAAGAACATGCAAGTCTGATGCAAATGAAAGAAAATATGAAACCAGGCTTGAGAAAGCCATTCTCTCTGTCACATACACACACAAACACATAAACAAAATCAGAGAAGAAATAAAGGCAGATAGACTATTCTGTAAGTAAGAAAGAAATTCTGATATATTCTAAAGAAGTTTGAGTTTCATTTATTCATTCGTTCAACAAATATTTATGAAATGCCTTGCATGTACTGGATCATGTTCCTGGCACTGAAGATATAGCAGAGAAAAACAAAGGAAGCAAATGTAACAAAACCCCTACCATCCTTGCCTTCCCGGGCTCATATACTCATGGATGTGGGTCAGGCAATAAATGAGTAATATATATCAGAAGACAATAAGCACTATCAAGAAAAATATGCAATGAATGACATGCAGGAGAGAACGTCTGCAGGGGGGTGAGAGTGTTGTACTTTTAAACGGGCTGTCAGTAAAGCTGACGTTCTCAAGGAAAAATATGAATAAAGATTTGAAAGAGATGAAGACACCCAGGAGGATTTCTGGAGGGAGCACACCAAGTGGGGAGAAGAGCAAGTGCAAAAGGCTCAAGGTAGGTGCTTGCCTGACAAAACTGAGAAACAGCCAAGATGACAGTAAGGGAGGACAGGCTGTTCTATTACAACATGTGTTTCTAATAACAGCAATTAGCTCATAAGCTATTGGTAAATAGTAGGATAATATTGGTATAACATGGAAACAAGATTTTTCTTTGGCAAAAGGAGGAAGAACAGCAGGAGTAAAATTTTAACCTTAGCAGGACAGGACAAAGCCCTCAGGTTGACTGCTTCATGGGCTGGAGTGATTTCAGCTCCATTCAAGAGAATTAAAAATGGGCACATGAGTCACAGCTGTTTTCCTGGAAATGTGTCCCCTTCTCAAGCTCTCCCAAGGTATCCATGATTGCTTTGAATAGTGCCGAAGTTTTAAAGTTCTATAAGACAGAAGAGGTCTGCTCTAATCTCAATTTTCTTATAAGCCCTATTATTTTTAGAGTACATTTTGCAGAACACAAAGTTTTATAGGACACATATAGAGTGTTAGAGCAAACACGCCTGTCCAAGTGAAGTCAAGGATTACAGGGAACCAGATCACGAAGGGTCTTATGGGCCACTGTGAAATGAGAAAGCACCAGAGGGCACTGAGCAGAGGCATGAGATTATATGATGTGCCGAAAATAAATTGATGGGAATAGGTGTGGAATGAGAGAGGATGAGCAAGTGCAGAAGCATACAGACCAGTTAGGGGTCTTTACAATAATCCAGGTGAGAGAGGACAGTGGCTTGAACTAGGAAGGTAGCAGTGGAAATGGTGCAAAGGTTAGGATTTGCTCACGAATTGGCTTTGGGAAATTAGGGAAAGAAAGGAGTTAGGATGACTCCAATATTTTTCAGTCTAAGCAGCTGAAGGATAGAGGTGCCACCAACTGAGATGGAGATAACTGAAGGATGATCCAGTTAAGGGTAATCAATTCAATTTTGGTGAGGACAATTTTGAGTGTCTATAAAGCATCAAGTGGAGATTTCAACTAAGTAGTTGAAGAGACATGCCCAGAGCTCAGAGGGGGATTAATTTGGAAGTTTTCAGTGTATACATTATTTAAAGTCTCAAGAGTAAATGTATTTAGATTCCCACCAAATATTGATTTTCAGCAACCCACTAGCAGCTACAGCACAAGCTAATATCTACAAAGCCTGTGGACTTAATTTTTAATTCTTAGCACATAAGCTTAGATTCCTAGAGTAGCAGGTGCTTATGGTGTTAAAAGGGAACAACAACAAAAAACGGTCTGAGGCCTGGTTCCTGGGTCATTCTAATAGTTAGAGGTTGGGGTGATGGACAAAAACAGCAAAGAGAGCTCACAAGGGAGACCTGTGAAGTGCAAGGAAAATCAGGAAAGTGTGGTATCCTGGAGACCAAGTAGAGAAGGGTGGATGATTAAACAGGTCAAAGAAGATGAAGACTGAGGATTTGCTACTGAATTTAGCAACCAGATTAGGTGAGCAATTGCCCCAGTGGCCAAGCCCAGTTTCCATCTGTTATCTCACCATAATCAGTGGATTATAGACAACTGTCCCAAGTAGTTTTGCTGAAAAGAGGGATTTAAAAATAATGGAGTTGGATAAAGAATGATACAGGATCAACAATTTTATGCTTATTTTCTAATAATATTGGGATATTACAGCATATTTTTATGATGACTGGAACGATCCAGTGGAGAGAGAAAATAGATAATACAAGAGAGAAGGAGGACTGCTGTGGGAACATCCCTGAGCAGAGGCAAGAGGGAAAGCAAGTGGCGAGTAGAGAGATTTATCTGGGAAAATCTTTGTTCAGAGGAGGACACGCAGCATGTGGACACTGATTCTGAGGGCTGAGTAGATGTGGTGGGAGCTTGGGGATTCTCTTGCTGGCCTTTGGTTTGTTGTTTTTTTGTTTGTTTTTTTGTTTTTTGTTTTGCAGTAGAATAGGAAGAAAGATTATCTGCACAGAGGTAGGATGCGGAAAATAAGCATTACAGGCTTGAAGAGAGAGGACAAGGTGTGAAATAGATAGAAGAGTAGGGAAGTATGGGGGCACTGCCAACCATCACTGAGGGCTCAGCGAGGTTAGTGGCTATGAATTCAAAGTGAAACCAGTCAGCATGTTGTACGTTGTCTCCAGTGTCATTTTGCTTTCAGGTACAGGCATGGTGTAGGTAAAGAGCTGGATGCAATCTAGGTTGGAATTTTACTAGAAAAAAGTATGATGAAGCAAGGGACGTGTAAAAGATTATGATAATGAACTGCAATGGTTTCAGTGTTTGTATTCCCCCAAATTCATATGTTGAAATTCTAACACCCAAAGATGATGGTATTAGTACTTGGGGCCCTTGGGAGGTGGTTATGTCATTAAAAAGGAGCCCTCATGAATGGCATTGGAGCTTTTACAAAAGTGACTCCACAGAGTTCCCTAGCCCCTTCCACCATGTGAGGACACAATGAGAAGTCTGTGACCCAGAAGAGGGCTCCTACCCAACCATGCTGGCACCCAGATCTCAGACGTCTAGATTCCAGAACCGTGGGCAATAAATTTCTGTTGTTTATAAGCTACACAGCCTACGGTATTTTGTTATAGCAGCCCAAAAGGACTAAGACATGTACCATGGGATATAGTGTGTGGTAAGGATGTTTAATTCTTGTCAGTTGTAAATGGAGAGTTAACCAATATAGACTTTAAGCAACTGCCCTATAGCAGACGAAAATCAATGGATACACATGTCATCACATGGTGATATCTTTTCCCCTTTCTTTTTAAAATATCTTTTTTCCCTTTCAAGCCAGTGAACAAAAGTAACATTAAACACAAACTTCCTGTTGGGAGATGGGTAAGATGTGTAATATTAACATTAATTCCGACAATAATTATCTCTTGAGGTTTATTATGTATAATAACCAACCCTGCTCTCAAATGAGGGCTCTAGAAGACAGTGGGGGCTGGCAGGAGTGAGGGACAAAACATTACCATTTACTATGAAATAATTTGCAAATCATTTTCATGCACATGCCGCCAGCAGACTTCTTACCACTCTTATTCTATCCCTAGTTATTATACTTCCTGAAGAGATTCTCAATGACTTTGCTCTTTCTTTTTTTCTCTTTGGACCTTCTCCCATTAGTAAGTCAGAGGATCAACCCTTTCAGTCCCTCATCACATGTACACCTGAGTGATGAGACCGGTACAGGCCGAACCGGCAAGCGATTCTGACTGCTGTCAGGCATTACGAGTGTATTTGGAAGTTTCGGAAAGTAGATGCTAACTCAAGATCAAATACAATCAGGGCTCTGAATTCCTTGTGTATACCATTCTTTCTTGGCAACCTGAATATACCATTCTTTCAGGTTCTAAAATAGCATTTCCCATCTGGGCTGCTTATTCTGTTTGGCCCTGCTCCCCGAGTAGATCCATTCTCCACCTTTCTCTCCTCCTACACCTCAGGAGGTTTGACTCCTGTGGGATGAATCTCTAGGCTCCTTTGCTGGCTGACTTTCTACTGGGTTTGAACAATGGAGATTAGGTTAAAATAGGTAGGAAATAACTTCCAAACAGTACCCATGCTGGGGCAGAGCCTAGGTCACTATAAGACTCGTCTCCATCCTGTAGCCCTTCTTCTGTGGCTCCTGCTCTCCGAGAACCACTGCTGCTCCAGATCTAGGGGTGGAAACAGCTTTGCCTGTCACTAGGGTCCATGTGCCTTCCACCATGTGGGGAAGAGAAATAAAGTTGGAGACTTTAATCCTACCCACACTTGTGTATATCTCCCCTTCATTAAGATCTCTTGAAACTCCTAAGTTAGACTCTGTTTCTTGCCAGGACCCTGACTGACACACCACTTCAAATTCTACTACATGTAACATTACAACTGCACTTTGGTGCTGAAGCTGCTAAATCAGAGGAAGGAAAGGCAAATCCCAAACATATGCAATACGTTCGTTTGTTCTTTCTTGTGTTTCTTCACTCACTCACTCACTCACTCACTCATTCATTCTAGGTCAATACGCTAACACCTATGTCTTGTTAAAAGCAGAAACAGAACCCTTTACTTTAAGAAATTCAGAATGACTTAAAAGGAAACCAAGTCTGCAAATAGCTTTTTTTCAATAAAAGTTTCACTTCCCTAGACAAAGGACACTTACAAAGGCTAGTGGTCACCTATGTTTTGACAATCTTTCAAAAGACTGCTGAAATCTTTTTCTATTAATTGTAACCTTGAAACTAGTTATTTTGATGACAGGGCTGATGTAATATTATAGACGATTTATCAGCTAGTTATAAGACTGTTTGAGAGGTTCTCTTGGCCTAATAAAGGCCCTAAGATTCTTTCTTCAGATAAAGAAATACACAGGAAATGAGAATATTAATATACTTCAAAAAAGTTTTCAACAGTAACAGGTGGCCTCTTTGATAGCTAATTTGTGCTAAATGTCAAAAGATTAGTAATACAATCCTATATTTACCCAAGATTACTTTAGCTATAAAGACTGAGGTCAAAGAATACTACTGTTAATTTTCAATGAATTTTGCTTAATAATCAACTGTTAATGACTATATCCCTATTTCCTTATAAGAACCAAGGATCTTGAAAGTCTAGGGGAAAATCTGCTTTTATTACCCAAGTAAACTCAGGTTAGGCTAAAATTTCTAAAGAAAATCTATGAGTTTAGCAAGTTGTACCTTAAGGAAAGTAACTTTTCAGGCTGATCAACCTCACCAGTGACGTCAACATCAGACACTGACGTGACACTGCACAAGATACACAGTCTATAGCGCCTGGCTAGGAAGACTAAAACTGTATTCCTTCTTAGACTTTAATAAATCAGCAATCTACAGTTCAATCTAGTGATGGATCAAAAATACCTTGCTATGGAAAATGAAGTTAACAAAGGCCCAAATGTTGGAGACTTTGTAAACCTTTGCTCCTAAGAAGTGTGTTAGAGTGAGCAACACCACACAAATATCAGTTCAAATTCTGGCTTTGCCTTAGTCACTTCATTGATCTTGAGAATGTAAATTAACTTTTCTAAGCACCAGTTTCATTATTTAAAATATAGGAAAAAATATTCATTTCCATTGCTTCAAAGATACCATCATAAAATTCCTTTTAAAATTCCAATTATAAAATTCCTATCTCACTTAGAAATGGCTTTTGAAAAAGTAAAAAGAAAAACATTACCACATTAAATATACTTTATCAAGTATATAATGTAACCCAACATCAGAAATATTAAACTGGATAAAATATAACTTAGAATCTAGGAAACAGGACAAGATTATCCATCTCATTGAGTGTATTACAAGTCTTCAGTAAATACTAATGTTTTATTATTACTATTAGTATTAGTATTAGGACGCATCCACTGAGGTTTTTGCTCAAACACATTACAGTTCAAAATGCCATGGAATTTTGGAGGTAAAATATGTTGTAGAGAGACTGTTCTCTTTGCTTTATAGATAATCTGCACAGATGGTAAGATAAAGTTAAGTGACCTATTGAAGTACTCTAAATAATTGCAGAATCAAAACTAGAACCTAGATCTATTTGATTAATAATAATAATGATAATAACAGGCCAGGCACTGTACAAACTGCTTTATGTGTAATATAGAGTCATCACAGCAATCCAATGAGACAGTGTATTAGATACTATTACCTGATTTTACAGAAGAGGAAGCTGAGGCTCATACAGGATAAGTGAATCTCACAAAGGCACACTCTTGGTCTGATTCAAACCCAGGTCTACCTGACTCCAAAGCTTGAACTCTTCCCACTGAGCTAATGCCTCCTGCTTGGCTTCTGATTTACTCCTTCTGGGATTGTTTTACTGCTGGACATCTTATCTTTTAAACTATTAATTCCACAAGTGCAAGGACAATGCTACCTATTTCTTTTGAACATGCATGGCACAGGACTGGGGCCTGGGTAGATGCTCAGAAAATGTTTGCTGAGTGCAAGACAGCATTAAAAAAAACGACTTATAAAAGCAAAAAACCATAAGCACTGAAGCACTTGAAACAAACAAATTATGGACAAAATTGCTCAAGTGATGACTTGTACCTGGATACCATCCGTGTTCAAGAAATGCTTCCTTGCTTCTTTAATCACTCTTGATTCATCAGTCCAAGGACTGGGCCTGAACAGTTTTCCTCAGTTCTAAGAAGTAGAGTTCTAGCATATTCTCTCTGCCAGTTCTACTTTAACAGTCTGCAACTCTCAACATGCATGCTCAACAACCCCGAGGCAGGGCAAGCCCGACAGGGTGTAGGTGAAATCTGACTGTCCTTGAGAACAGAGAAGCCACTTCCAACTGGTACATGTGATCCTGTTTAATGTCAGGCATTCACAATGTCAGGCATTCAAGAACCTGGAGCAATTCTTAGCCGAAAAGGGCAGCGCTAGCTGATGCCTCTTCTTTTTCACATTTAAAGAAAATGATGTCCCTCTTGAGATCATGAAGAGACCCAGAATATGAGAATTTCCTAAAAGATTCTCTTGGAAAGGTGCTGTGATTGAAATCCTTGCATCCTTGCCCAGGCCTGAAGAAGATGTCTTAACTTCTAAGAATGCAAAACAAACAAACAAACAAATAAATAAAAATAATGAGTTAAAAAAAAAAACAAGAACACAGTGCTCATACTACAGACTGGGGTAGGACGGTCATCTGAGGGGTATAAAGTCAGATAATGGGGGATCTTTACCTATTTCCTCCTTGGAACTGCACCCTTCTTCCCTCCTGTCTGGCCCAGCAAGCTCTCTCTTCCCATTAAAAATCGGGCACAGAATCTAGTGCATCAGACCGGGGCCCACAGTCAGCCATGATCTGGCTGTATTGCTTGTGAACTCAGATTAATAACATCACCCAACCTGGGCAATGTATACAAATTACTGCTCTCTGAGTTAGCCTTAACTTTGCAGGGTAACTCTAAAAGACAATCCTATATTCATTAAAATTCAATGAAAACAAAAGACCATGATGCATAATAGGGCTATGGGTCTCACATTTAAAACCATGTAAGAAGTTACAAACACATAATCCATTGTTATGGTCTGTCCAATCCATGCTGTGTATACATTCAGTGTAAACATTTAACATATACTTAATGCTTTTCCAAAGCTCCCCCTCTACTATTACCCCACAGCCTTTAAGCACTTATAGGTCTGATGTTCTGAATCCTAATAAATTTCCTGTTGGAACATTTATAACAATTGCTGTTATCTTCCCATAGATATCCATAAGGCTCTCTGTTTTATTCCTTCAGTTCTCTGAGCAAATGCCATCTTCTTAGAGAGGCATTCCCTGACTATCGCATGTAAAATACTAACTCCTTGGCCCATCCACTCCACCTATCCCCTTACTCTGTTAGATTTTCCCCATGGAAAAACATCCACATGACATACAACACATTTATTTACTGACTGTCTCTTTTAACTGAATGCAAAAAAGGACTTCATTGTGTTCATTGTGGAATCTCTACCACTTATAACAGTGACTGACTCATACAGGTTCTAATAAATATTTGTTAAATGCATTAACACTCTTCAAAGGGATTCTTCATTTCACGTCATTGCCAAAAGGTGACACATTTCAGGTAAAAAATACCACATCTCTTTCAACTATTTCCATGAAATCTAGAATGAATTGTATCTCTGTGTCCCCCAAAAGATTTTTTAAGTGAATCATGTGCTTATTTTACTAGCACATTCCATATTTCGACACTGTACCTATTTCTGAATGAGATCACTCTCTAAGTCCAAAACAAGGTCAAAGGCACTTCCTGAAGTCTTTCAATAAGCTTTATACCACATCACAGTAGGAAGCTTTTCTTTTATTGCTCAGAAGCTTGGTCACAGGAAAAATTTAGAACATGGTGGGAGAAAAATTAAACTGATACCTGAATCTGGAGAGTTCTGTTTTAGAGACCTTGGTAATACAAAGTAAAGTTAGACAGAGCCTGAGGCACTATACCAGGCAGCAACAGTACACCTTGTAATCAAAACCTATGCATACCAGAACATGTTGTACCTTTCTTTCAGTGATGTTCTCATCCTCCACTTGAACACCATCTGAATTTGGTCATTTTCCTGCCTTACTTTTTCTCCTTTAGGTCAGGAACTGACCACTTGGAGTAAACATGAATATTATATATTTTTTAAATATTTAAAAATTAATAAAATATACAGTTAGTGGTTTCCTCCAATTAGTGAAATAAATTTGGATACAGGAATGGGTATTCTATACCAATGGGATGAATTCATTCACATCACCCTATTTTAGAATCATGAACTGAGTGAAGATGATAACCTGTATGGAGATGAGAAGAGAGACAGTGAGACTACTTGGTCTGAATTAAGGACAAATCAATTATGAACCATTATTCCTTTCAAGTTCCAAATTATTTAGTAGACATAAGAAAAATTAATGGAAATCTACCATTCACAATTTGTTGACATTATGCAAACATGTATTATAAAGAGCAAAAGAAATCTAAGTTTCTGGCTCCTGAAGCAAAAGGCACATTGATAGTACCTTTAATTTTTTGAATCTTCAGTTGAAAAAAACATTTTTAATTTTGCCTCTGGTTTCTCTTATTCCTAAAACCTTGAAAATTGCCATTAGAGTATAATTTTAACATTTTACTCAATAACAGTTCTGTACTCATGCTGTTGAAAATTTCAGACTAGTGTCTGAATCACTGAGGTTCATCACAAATTGTGCTACAAACTATACTCTCTAGACCTCAGTGTCTTGTCCTGTAAAACATGAGAAGTGGACTTAAAATCTCTGAGGTCCTTCTCTTACTCCCACCTGCTGAGTTTTTATATGCCAGTTCCCACAGACAAGCATCCTTCCTGTTCGGAAGAAGCCTGGACAAATACTTTAAGGGTTACCAGGATGATGATGGTGACCCACCCTTCTAGACTGGTTAGTTTGATAGTCATTAACACAACCCATGGAAAAGCAGCTCTGAAGCTTAGCAAAACCACCCATTTGCCAAGCATGTGGTAACAGTATCTTTCTTTAAGCATTCTGTCTGTATATCTTAGATAAGCTGATTTTTAAAACTTTTCCACCTGTAGAGTCTTTTTTTTTTTTTTTTGTCAAAAACAAAACAAAACAAAAAACACCCCACAAAAAGTTCTGTTTACAAATCTGGCTGTTTTTCTTCCAGAGCAGTAGTTCTCAACCAGGAAGATATTCTTTCTTAGGTGGCATTGGGCTATGTCAGGGATAACTTTTGGTTGTCACAGTTTAGGGGAGGCGTGTTCCTGGCATATAGTGGATAGGGAGCAAGGATGCTGCTAAATGTCATACAATGTGAACGGCAGCCCTCACAATAAAGAATTATCTGATCAAAATGTCAATAGTGCTAAGATTCAGAAGCCCAGGTCTAGAGAGAGGAGGGAGGGAGAGAAGGAAAGGAGGGAGGACTTAGAACCAGCATTCTTCTGTGGTAACAATTTCTCTAGAAGGGACACATGCTCTCGCCTGTGTGCAACAGGTTCATTCCACACATTTACATTACCTGCCAAGACACTATAGTCTTTCCGTGTTTGTGACCTTTGAAGTATGTTACACTTTTGGCATTTTACGTTAAAATCCCCTCCTTTCTCTTCCCCAAAAAGGTCTAGTCACGGTGCTTCAACTAAGTTTTAGTCCCCTTTGCAGAACAACAAAAAGCAAGTCCAGCTCTCTTGCGCTGATTGATGCCTTCAGGTGACCAAACAGGGTGGATTCTGTTTTCCTTTGCAGGCTGAAATGCTTGTTTGTTTTGTTTGTTTGTTTGTTTGTTTGTTTGTTTTAGGACACACTGTTCTCTTGAGGCTCTATGTCTGGCAGGAAAAAATACAACTTTGTTGTGGGGGGCCAGGTATGGGGCAAGGATTCAGACATCTGATTACTCAAATACTTACAGTACTTCCTTATCAAGGTGAAAACTGAGCCCATTAGTGTTTACATTTTGGAGGCATCACTACTATTGCTTCTCCTTACACCACAGCAAGCCTCACCCAGGACTGGAGCTTGTGAGAAATCAACAAAGAGCCACAGGGAATGGCAACTGGAAGATAAAAGTTACTGCTGACTCAGCAGTAGTCAACTGGTAGGTGTCGGAAACTCCCCTAACCAGCTAGCACTCCAGTACAGGCTACATTTGTCTGTCAAGCTGATGTGATCCAGTAGTTCCCACTGGCCTTCCCATGCCCTTACCAAAGGAATTGCTGGCTGGTCTGCAGAGATACCTGTTGCCAATACACAGCCAGGAGAACATGGATGTCATCACCCTTCCCCACATTTGACTGAGGACATCAAGAAGTCACCACTCTTTACTGGTATATGCCTTGTTTAACCATGCAAGGCCAGAAGGAAACCATTCTGTTGGATCTCTGTCCCATACCAGGAGATTGCAGAAGGATACTAACCATTATTCTACCAAATTCATTTGAAATGAAAAAAGCAAGATCCTTAAGAGTTTAGACCAAAGATGTTCAATTTTTCCATGCAACAGAATGACCTCTTGAAAAATAGATGGTAAGTTGCCTATTGAGTAACAATTCTCCCCTACTTCTGTACTTGCGGAACACATTTTTATGAGGGTGGTCATGTGCCCAGCTTAAAACAAACAAACAATTCCACATTTTCCATGCTCTCTTGCATCAAGGGGTGGCCCTATGATGCTGACTAATGAAATGTAAGTTGAAGTCACTAAACAGGACTTTAAGGAGGACCAACGTAGCAGGCTTATCTGTTTACCTTTTGTCCTCTACTCTTTACCTTCTTCTTGCCTAGAAACATGGTGCCTGGATCTCCTGCAGCCTTTTTGTGAGCATGAGGAAGAGGGCAACATGGTGAGGATTCTGGAACAGAAAGCTAGAGGAAGCTCTTGTCACTGATAGAGCCTAGAATACGTATAGCATGGGAACTTTGCCATTTATTTAATTTTTGAGTCTGTTTCCTGAAGTATGATATTGCCTCCCTTGCAGAGTTTTTATGAGGATTTAAATGCAAAATTGTCTCGGAATGACAGATAAACACCTATCAATTTAAATCAACAAATAAATCAGTTCTTTTTCCCTTCCAATCAGATCTCCAGACTCAAGAAGAAAGTAAACCAGATTTAACTGCTACTACCTAACACTTAAAACAGGCCTCTGTCTAAAGTGGTTTTTGACTGGTGTCAACTGGCACAGATATTACGGAGTGTAAACAAGGCCCTGGGCAAATGAAAGAGATTCCCTTCAAGGTGAGCAGTAGGAGCCCAAGGTAAGAAGCTGTCTGGGACCAGCCAGGCTGAAGCACAAAGTGTGGCTTTGCTCAGTAGGGAACCTAAGAACATCTGAAATAAACTAAACGTTAGGAAGTATCCCAAATCCTGTGACAGCTCAAGACATTCATCCTCCAGGAAAATTATGGCAAAATGAGAAAATGAAGAGGAAGAGCAATCCCTTGTATGACTTCAGGGCCTAGAGACCCCGACACAAAAAAAAAGACCTGCAATTCCTTCCCCCAGTTTACAAGCACACACATTATTTTGATACCTATGTACATGCATGTCACCTGTGAACAGGTGGCTCTTTTCTAATGTTTTCTCCTTTTTAAGAAAATCATAGAATTCTACAATTTCTCTTTTCTAGCCAGTAGCTCTTTGACATAATGTGACTCTGATAACTTCCTTCTCTTTAAAGCAGAAATCAGCAAACTTTCACTGTAAAGTGCCAGAGAGTAAATATCTTAGGCTTTGTGGCCCACAGGGTCTCTGTTGCAGCCTCCCAACTCTCTACTGTGGTAGTGAGAAAGTAGCCCTTAATACAGATAATACCTAAAGAAATGGGTGTGGTTGTGTTCCAATTAAATCATATTTACAAAAACAGGTGGTCTATAGTCTGGTAATCTCTGCTTTAAAGGACATTGGGGACCATACAAAAGTAAATAAGAAACATTCGGTAATAAACAAGACTCACCAATAATCATTACCATGAAACAAAACAAAGGGCTTGAAGTGAAAACGAACAGAGAAAAATGAAGGAAATGGGAGAGGGAGCCATTCCTACAACATTAGAAACAGTGCTTAAGAGTTCCTAAGACTCAATATGTTCAAAGATTAATGCAAATTTTGATAAGCAAGGAAAGACAGAGAATACAACCTGATTACATTAAAAGGTTAAATAAATAAATGTAAGTAAATAAAATAATCTATGGACCACAGCATGAGGGTTCCACATGAAGGTTAAGGTACTCTAAGAATGAATGGGAAATACCAATGAGAATTCCAGCCTTTGACCCTTTAAGCACAAAAGTAGAACAAGAGGCAGAGGTATGAGCTTCAGGCAGTACTAGAACAGAGAAGGTCCAAACAGATGTCCTCCATACATCTGAGACTCCCTCACTCTTGGCCCCAACACCACTTGGCATTGGTATTACTGCTTTGCCTTCTTCTTACTCAGACGCAAAGGCTTCATATGATGAAAATAGCTTAAGGGGGATAGAACATGGAGAGAGATGGAAAAAATAGAGAACACGATAGAGTCAGAGGAGGCTCATCAGGCCTGGCACAGCTTTTAGGAAGGCTGGTCTTCTGGCTGTTCTGAGGCTGTGTTGCTCTCCTCCACAAATGGACCCTTGTTCCTATTCCCCTTACCCTGAACTCTCCTCTAGCTTTTCTTTCATAAATAACAACCAGTACTTACAAAGTATACACAAAATGCCAATGTTCTAAGCACATTATATACACATATTTTGATCTTTTTGATCCTCACAACCCATGAGGTAGGTCCTATTATGTTCTCATTGAATAGATAAGGCAACGGAAGCACAGAGAGATTAAGTAATATTCCCAGGGCTACACAGCTAAGAAGTGACAGAACTTAAATTGGAACTGGAACCCAGACAACATGGCTCCAGAGTCTATGCTCTCAACTTTGACATTATCTTGAGGTCACAGTCTTCCTTTTCCACACACAAAAAGCCAGCCCTGACTGGCACCTCACACCAACAACTCCTTCCACCCTCCAGTATATATAAATACGTATTTTTTTCATTTTCTCAAGGAAATGATTTAATACAACTTTCATATAGAATTACCAATTGATAGAAACTAAAGAGGACAGAAAAATATGTGAAAGACTATAGGTAGCAATCAGCAAAATCCAGACTACAGCAAACTCTCCAGGATACACAACTCAGTTTTTTCAACAAATAGATTGTAGAGATATGGAGATTGATTTTGAACCTATAAATTAAGAGACTTAAAAGTATTATAACCACTTGCAATATGTGGACATTATTTATAGCCAGATTCAAATAAACAAACTATGAAAAACAAATTATGGCATTTTGGGGACAATTATAATTTGAACAATATCTAAATATCCAATGATTTAAAGAATTTTTCGTGCAATAGTATATTAATATACCTCTAAAATACTTATATTTTAGAGATTTATAATGAAATACTAATGAATAAAATGAAATGATGTCTAAAATTTGCTTCCAAATAACATGGGAGAGGAAAGTTAGATGGGGCAGAAATGATACAAAATTGGCCATGAGTTGATTACCACTGAAGCTCAGTGATGGGTATTTGAGGATTCATTATACTCTTCTGCTTACTTTGGTATATGTTGATAATTTTATACAATATGAGTTTTATAAAAGTTTGAAGGAGAGACATACTAGGATTTAAGAGTAAGACTTCAAGAAAGGAGGAGGATCTAGAGTTATCAGTATGTTATCTGTATGTATATGAATTATTTTTTTCCTTTTTCAGCAGATATTTTAAAGCATAAGGGAAGAGTTTATATAGAAGTATGGGAGTAAAGTGTTCTTTCTGAAAGACAAGCCTTGGAGATGATGAGATAACCTGCAATTTAATTCCTTAAGGACCGAATTTCTCAAATGGCACTAAAGTACTCTCATAGCAATGAAGCATAACCCTCTGTTACTCCCTGGCCAATACTTCATCATGCTCTGACAAGCTCAGGGTAAAAAGTTTGAGGAGGAAGAAAATCAGACCCATATATCTCAGGACTAGAGGATGAAAAGAAGTACTCAGTAGAGAGGAATAGCGAACATCTACATACATGACAGAGCAAAAGGCCACATGGTGTTATGTTCAAAGCACTGTCCCAAAAGACCAAGGTTTTAATCCCAGCCCCACAACTGATCCATTGAACAAACTTAAGTGGTCACTTCACCACTGTGGACCTCAAGTGTTTTATCTGTAAACTGAGGATTTTAGATTAAAATTCCCATGAAGATCCGTAATTCAAAAACCTTTTTTTTCTCTTTTAAATTGCATACCCTTGAAAGCCAGCCAGATCACTAGACACAATAGATTACCCGGTTCTAATCTAGTGAAAGCTTTTTTGAAATGTCACCACTGAGCCACAGAGCCTTGGGTTTTTGGCAAGACAAAGAAACAAGGTGAAATTAGGGAAGTTAGGAAGAGACCATATTGAATAAAATGAAATGTGAAAAGTGATATGCCCTATACTGAGATATATGTTGCAACTTGGGTGATAAATTATGGATAAAAATGATGGGGTGAAAACAACAGATGAGAGTAAAATGAGTGTTCTGTCAGGACACTGTTGAATCTGGGTATTCAACTATCTATAGGTGC
Organism: Eidolon dupreanum; assembly: GCA_028627145.1. Lineage (NCBI taxonomy): Eukaryota > Metazoa > Chordata > Mammalia > Chiroptera > Pteropodidae > Eidolon > Eidolon dupreanum. The sequence continues at coordinate 81,904,571 of CM053501.1, forward strand.
CAATTGTCCTGAAGGCAATCTGTCCTTCAGCAGCTGTAATCAGCTGTTGAATATGGCATATCTGAAACTTACAAACTTCACAAGCCAAATAACACTGCCTCAGCTTCCAGAAACTAGACTCCCACAATGCAATGCATGATTTTCCACTTGGCATCCCAAGATCAGGCACAACACCAAGATCTCGATATAGGCCTTAAATTTTCTGCATATCACTAGATCTTCAACAAGATTTTAAGAAAATAATTGGTCTAGTTTGCTAAATGACCTTCAAAGGAAGAACAAGTCACTGGAAATGATGAAGGCTTGAATATAGAACTGGTTGACAATACTTTTGACCTTACATTGCAGGAATTGTTCATTAATCAGAAAGAACTAATCATCTACTTAGAAAGCCTAATCATTCTTGTTTTTGCTTATATTTCCCCTTCCGACACAAAGTACCTCTTCATAAAGCACCTCTTCACAAAGCAGAAAGGTTTCCAACTGCATTACCTCAACTGGTCTTGACAAGAGAAGAGATGACTCATAGGAGCAGCCTGGCACCATCTCAACCTATAATAACTCTTCACCAAGGGCTAAATCACAGCTGGCCAGATACAGGGAGCTTTTTCTTTTTCATTCTTTTTCTTAAATAAAAAGAAGGACATCCACAAAGGATAAGCCCTACTTGACATAATTAGTAGAATTACTGGCGATTTAGCCAACAGAGCTGCTGTCTAGGGTGGATCTATGTATATACAGTGAAGGCAAGCACAGATAGGATCGACTTGATAGTCAGGAAAGTTTTTTTATGATGGTTCCAAAACTAATCCACAGCAAGAGATAAAATATGTAACATAATCCCTGTATAATGAAGACATGTAGAGCTAAACACCTCTGAGATTCCTGAGCTCCACCTCCATTAGACCACTACAAGCCAAGGCTTTCAATTTTCCTCTGCTACAAGTGTTTCTTCTTGAAATTTGAACACGTGTACACAAGTTTCAGTTATCTGCACAAATAGCATTCTACCCCAACCCAAATGAACCTACTATCCCATAGGTCTGGTCTGGGTTGGGCTAATTTTGAGGTCAGTGCATTTTGTTCTAATCTCACAGTAATAGAGCAGTGATGAAAGGCTGTTCAGAAGAAAAATAAGAGATGGTGACAGGTGGGTTGTGTTTAATTAATACAGGACAAATAGAATACATAAGGAAAATGTGTAAATAGAGCAACCAACATTAAGAATCCTCTAGGCTGACAAGCAACAGATGAGATGTTTATAACTTGGAAAAATTAGCTAATAAATAATTCATAAGTCTCTCAAGGGGTTGGGAAGAAAAATTATATTTACTCTTCGGCCACACCATACCACTCTCAAAACAGTTCATTGCTATATTCCATTTCTGTGTGCACATCTCCCAGTATATGCAAGGTACTTTGAAAATTCTATAAGTACTTACTAGACAGATGGCATGACCTGAAAGTGGTATGGGCACTTCTATTATTTTCTTTTCTTGTTCTTTCTTCTCTATAAAAGCAACAAGTACCTCAAGAAATAGCTATACCTCATAATGTAATCTATCTCCCTAAAAAAAGAAGGAATTGAAAGATATGTCACTTGGTTCCATATCTATGAAACAATAAAACTTATAAGCTGGCATTTTGCCTCAGTGAAATGGCAGATATTCAGAAATAGAAACACCAAGACGTGGGAGCTTTTATCACCTAAGAAGGATGCTAAATCAGAAATATATAATCTAACACATATGTTTGGCTCTGATAGCCAAGCACCTCACCAGAGAGAACTAATGAATTTTTATACTACAGGTGAATACCTTCACTGCAGGTTGCTCATCTATAAAAGACAATGAACAGAAATAAAAGTCCAACATTTCAAGAAGACTCTCCACTAGACTTTTAAGTTCTGGATCAGATATTATCAACCTATCTGTGGATCAGCTTGCTACACATAAGTTGTATTCAAGGCAGAATGCCTTCTCCCTCATCCTCTCATGCATGCTAAACTGTGCTTTAAGGTACCCAGAGATGTCTGTGGCTCCCCATAGCAAATTTCCAGAGTGTTGAGTGAACCCTTAGGATTCTATGGTTAGTTACATAGCTGGTGTGTCTCCTGGCTACTGCCTCTTTCGATAGATAGATAGATATTAGATAAACAGACAGATATCATATATATATATATATACACACACATATATATGTATATATCACCTATCTATCTATATTATCTATCTATCTATCTATCTATCTATCTATCTATCTATCTATCTATCTATCTATCTTTGCTTGATGGTACTTAAGAAGTTTTAGACAAAGAAGACATTAGACATTTTTTTCCCTAATAAGCTTTTAATAATGAGAGTCAGTTCCTGAATATTAAGTGTTTTAATAGAATTCCATTTACTTCTTGAGATACCAGTACCCAGCAAAAGGAATACTAAGGAGGCAAGAGTTTATGTATGCCCTTTTCTGCACCCCTGAAAAAGGCCATCCCACCACTTCCAACCAGCCAGGGTATAGTTGCCGATAGTTCCAACAGTCAGCGAGAAAGCCTTAAGGTGCAGTCTTGGTGATGATGTTCCTTTAGTTCCTGTTGTTACATTTGAGTTCCTAAAATAGTTCAGCTACATATTATGAAGAGTTTGGCCATGATAAGTAGAATTAAGTATATGCTGTCCTATGGAACTTAAAATTCTCTTAAGCATTTACTGGGCATCCATTAGAGCAGTGCTGAGGACCGGTACCAGTTGGTGGCTTGTTAGGAACTGGGCCGCACAGCAGGAGGTGAGTGGTGGGCTATCAAGCAAAGCTTCATTTGTATTTGCAGTCACTCCCCTGCACTAGCATCACTGCCTCAATTCCACCTCAGATCATCAGGCATTAGATTCTCACAGAAGCACCTGTCCTTGATGCCAAAAAAGATTGGGGACCGCTAAATTAGAGCACCTATTCACTGATGCATTGAGAAATATTCCCAATAAACTTTAAGATTCACTTTCTGTCCTCCAAGAGCTCGGTGTCAGTCTCTTCAAAAGTTTCCCTAGATGATTATGTAGTCATGTTAGTTGACCCCTAGACAGCTAAGACCTACTTCAGTCAAAAGGCCGTGATGGAGGTTTGCAGCATGACTTCAGTGTAGGTAAGATAAGGAAAACCCATGCCCCAACTCCAGTTGTATTTTACATAACGTTATTATGGTCTGTCTTGGCAAACGAAAACTGGAAGAAATAGTTCAAGCCTAATATGTGTATAAAGTGTGCGCCAAACTGGTAACTGGGTGTATGTATACAAAAGTGGTACTTTTAGAAACATTTTATTTGCTCTAAATTTATCAGCATTAACAGACCCTAAAAGTTTACTTTCTTGCTACCACTGTATATGGATCCTATTAATAAGAAACAGATAATGTATGATCTTTCCAATTATGTGTTAAGTCTCTCCACAAAATCATTAATTATTGGATACCACAGTCCTCCTAAAAAGTCAAATATGCAAGTCTGGAACTAAGAATCACATTTATCCATGTAACTACAAAAAATAACTTTTAGACACACAACCCTCTATAGAAACATGTTTCCATTCTGATTTTAAAATCAGAACTTGAAAATGTTTAAACGTTTAGGCAGTAGTTTTTTAAAAAAACATACTTGATAACCAAAATTTTAAAAATCTACTATTAAAAGAACATTTTTCCTGAAAATCTGATATACGAAAAGCTGGATTTATTCTAAGCAATAGCTTTCATTTAATGCAGTAAGTCTTCTATTTTCCCACCTCTACTGATACACTTGGCAGCAAAACCTGTTTTCTGCCTACAGAATCACTGAAAGTAGAAAAGACCCCAATCACTCATGGGGACAAGGGGCACCAATCCTTTGAAAACACCATTTCCATTTTATAAATGTACCAAAATAATGGAGTTTCTACACAATAATGGCTTTTTCCTGACAGCATGGATTCTGATTTCCTGTTATACATTCCATTACTTGATTTGTGGTGATCTAAATTATTTCTTACATTCTTTGATGGCTTTGCCCTTTAAATACTTGCAGGCTTGTCTGTGTTTTAAGTCAATTTTTGCCCAATGTTTGCCATTCCCATTTAACTCTCAAAACCTGAGGCAACAGAATGTTTGGTTCCCTTATCTTGCATTTGAATGCACATAAAATATGTCTTTTTAGATTACTCCATTTGTAAAGCTTTGTCTTAGGAGTACCTTTAAGCTATGACACCAAAATGTGCTCCCTAAAATAATATGTAACCCATTACAAACATATTTCTCCAAAGATTTTTTTCAAATCAACAATAAAATCTGATTATAACCAATGTTTACGAGTGTTAGTTCCTAATTTACCATTAGTTAATTACATTTAAAATCACTCTTTCCTCTACATATAAAGATAACCTCACATTAAGCAGAACCACAGCCCTATACATGGTGTCACGAACTTGGGTTCACCTCTGCTACTTCCACCCGTGACAGAAAAAACCCTTCTTCATCTTCCTGAACATACATTCTGATTCTCAAACCAACAACAGAAACAGGGCCCAGTCAATTTTTGGCTATCCATATGAGAGACATTGCTCCATTTATCAATATAATTTCTATATGGTTTTAACCTGAATCATAAGCTGTCTCTTCTTCATGTTTCACTTTAATTTTAATTTACTATATTTTACGTTTCTCTATCCTAATCCTCCCATTCTGCAATGTTAGCCACTCATTTTTTTCCTACCACTACCCTCTATATGCATTTGCTGGTCTTATAAACTCAGTCAGCCTTTGCCTGATCATTACAGGGTCATCATCCAGCAGTCAGAAGAGCTTCATAGTTGCCGTGCAAATACAGACATAAAAGTGGTCCTTTCTGCAGCTTTGCCTTTTTAAAATCACTTACAGAAACAGAGTACAAGAAAAAGCTGGAACTGCCTGAACGTGATGTAAGCAAGAGGGAGGAAAGAGGCCTTGTATTTTTCTTTTACTCCTTGAATTCCTAGTCCACTTGCTGTTCAAGGTCTCCACGTCCAATTGTATCTAAAACGTCCTAGTCTTTTGCCTCGAAAATGCCACATGCATTTCTGTCTTTATGCCTTGGTGTGACCCACACCTGCTGCCAGAAATGCCTTCTCCCTCCCCCTGGTTACCCACCCACCCATATGTCTTGCCTTAGCTGGAGCCCAACCCTTGGATGGCAGACCTCCTCATCCACGCCTCCTGCCACTTGAGGGCCTGAGGAATTCTCTGACTGTCCTCCTCAGCTGGCACTTCCCATTTTCTGTCTTGTAGAACATACACAAAAAGGCATATCTATTCTGGAAGTATGGCTACCATGTAGTGATCTAGAGATTGTATAAATATTTTGAATTCTCAAAAATATTCTGTAACACTGTATTGGGACCCATATTTATAAGAAAGGAAACTGAGACTCAGAAAATTTAAGTGATGGGCCCAAGGTCATACTTTAATAGAACGAGGCTTTGAATCCAGGCTCACCCGTCTCTAAAACCCATGTTTGTTTTGTTATGTCAATTGCCTTTATTTCTGCGGTGAAAATCAGGCCTGCGTCTCATCTCTCTCAGTGTCCCTCATCTTGTACTCTATGAGCACGTCATGAATATTCATGGAAAGGTTATAGTCAAATGAAATTACATTTTCTGAGTATACCACTACTGGAGGAAGAGGGCCAAGAGGCAGAAGAAAGCAAGTTTGGGATTAACATTTCTGCAGATAATCCACAAAGTAAATGATCCACAGGCATGATAATCCAGTGTTGGCAAGACACCCAATTCCACAGAGGTCTCCTGCTAATTTCACGATGTCAGAGTATAAGCACTAGTGTTTACTTCCATGGCTGTTTCTGTTCATCCAGTGAACTTGCTGGGCCTGGAATTAATCCTTCATGGATGTTAGAAATGTTATGACAACAGCTGGCATTATTATTTGCAGTGTCCAAAATGGAACTTCCATTTTTTTTTTCCAAGTAAGATTTATGAGTTTCTCTTCAAGTGCTAAGCTTACTTCAAAATTAACACCTTCACTTTGTCTTCAATAGTTGGGTTTTCTCTTCTTTTTTTCATTTTTTAAATCATTTCTTTTAATGGTGACATTGGTTAATGAAATCCATTAAGTTTCAGCTGTACATTTTAACAGTAAGGCATATATATATTTACACTGTATGGTCACCTCCCATAGTTAGATTTCTTTCTGTCACCACATATTTGACCCCTTTCACCCCACCTACCTCCCTCCTCCCCCACCCCCACCCCCGGTAACCACTAGTCTACTGTCCATGAGCCAATAGTTAGATTTTCTGATCATTTAAAATACAGGACATTTGCTTTCTAGTGTCAAACTAGCCTCCGTGTCATATAGGTTATGACGTACTTGTGTTTTATACTCCAGAGTGATGTCATAGGAAACGAGTTACTTGTTGTGATTTTCAAATCTGTTTAATTGCAAGACGCGGTACAGTGGGTACTCTCATACTGCTTTTGGTAACAATTATGACAGGAGGCAGTCATGATTGTTTTTAGAAAAAGAAAACGTGTCAGATTTTTTTTTTTTTTTTAAGGAACAAATCTGTCCTGGGAATTTCAGTCTAGAAAAACCACGAAGGATATTGGGGCCAGGTTAAAGCTGAGGCACTGTTCATGAGGGCAGCATCTGTGCAGCCTGGGTCTCTGGGCCTGATCACGCTGATCTTCCATTTTGCATTCACAGCGCTGGGCCCAGCAAAGTGGCATATGCCAATGAAAGCCATCCCAGCTGTGACAAATGCAAATATAATCGGGTGGATTTAACTGCACAACATAACTCTGCCACAATAGCTCAGATTTCTCAGCCAGGATTATAATCATAGTTCACGCAATTTTGAGAAATCAGTGAGATCCTTTTATACACTGGTATATTGTATTCATAATATAAATCATGTGGTGATACCATTACTGAGAGTAAATGTGGCTGTAGGTGGCACATAACCTAATCCTTTTGGAAAAAAAAGGTAGAAGTCACTGGGGACCATAGAGCCATTCCAGCGTTTCAATGGGTAAATGCTGGATCTCTGTGAACATGTCAGTAATCAGAACTTATCTACACTGTTCCACAAGCTTAAGTAGTTCATTTCATATTTCTTCCTCCAAGTTCTACTGGTCAGCTGCAAAAAGTAATAATCTAAGCAAATGTTTTGTATATGGTGAGCACTACCAAGTTTGCCAATTTTTGTATTTTCCATGTGGGAATATCTCATCAAAATGTCCTTGCTATATTTTTCCTTAGAATCTGCTGTAATTGTGTAATTGTTAGTTTTTTCTTGTCTTTTCTTTAGAGAGAAAAAAAAGAGAGGGTATTCAAATGAGGTTTAGAGTTCAAAGCTAAATAGAAGGACAGTTTATTCAGCTGGGCATATCTGACACAGCTCCCAAATGTTTATTTTATAGCTTTGTGCTATTTTAAAAGTCTTATTTATAAAGATGAATGGCCATAATTTCTGAATTTGGAGAGAAAAGCAAAATTCCTAGGCCTAAACATCCAAATGTAACTCCAATGATAATTTATACCAAAGCACAATGCTCTCCAAGGCAACTCTATACAATCAAACAAATGAACAGAGGCAAAATGATGACCTTGTCTTTGCTTCTGTATGATGATAACTGAAATTCTTTTGTAGTTATCGTTGTATTGCCAAAAATATGCTGCTTAGTAAAATGGCAATCAATGCATAAGATAAATGTGAGTGTATGTGTGTGTGTGCACGTGTGTGTACACACATGTGTTTATAGTACCCTGTTTAGCTACCCAACAAATTATGGAGATCAAGATGTAATAGTTACTCATTATTTAAGCTTCTAACAGAAAAGGTAAAGAGAATCTTTATTTCAAACCTATATTCTGATTCTGTTTTCACTTAGCTAATTATCATCTTATATGGTTATGATCAAACATTCCCAAGAGAGCCGGAGGGTCCATTTTCAGGCTTTGAGGCATATTTTAAAAATAAAAGTAAGAGGTTAAAGAAAAATGAAAAGGGGGCCAGAAAAATTAGCTGGGAGGGCACTGGGGAAGTGGGATAGGACTTAAAGAGAACAAAGCTGAGAAAGGAAGAGGAGACAGAAAAGATAGAGCAGGCAAGTGGTGATGGTAGGGCAAGAAGTGAAGAGCAGAGAGAACACGATAAGAAGGCAGAGAGGACAGAGGTGAAGAATGGAAGAAACAGAAAGTAGGTAGAACTCTAGATTCCACTGGGGTAGTTAAGCATGTGGAATTTGTTGTTGGGTAGACTTAAGCTCTACCATTAATAACTGGATGAACTTGGGCAAGTTTCTTAACCTTCAGGTTAACAATACAATCTACTTTACAGGGTTATTGTGAGGATTAATTAAAATAATCTAAGCAAATGTTTTGTATATGGTGAGCACTACCAAAATGTTAGCTGTGATGAAGATGATGACTACTTTGGTTCAGAGATATCTCTCTCTCTCTCTCTCTCTCTCTCTCTCTCTCTCTCTCTATATATATATATATATATATATATATATATATACACACACACACACATATATATATATACACATACATATATATATATACATACATATATACACACACACACACACATATATATATATATACACACACACACACACACACACACATATATATATATACATACACATATCTTAATGGCGAGTCCCTAAATAAGCAACTTATAGTTTCTCTTCTCCAGAAACGTACATTTGGAAGGAAGATAAAATATATACACAAAAGAATCTCTACTACATAAAAAGTGAAATATTTGGTTGGTCAATATTAACATATGCACTAAAGAACTCAGAACACCAATATACTGAAATTCTGCCAAGTTAAAAAAATTAATTTAAAAGAGAGATCAAATGTGAATAAGGTGTTGCACCATAGTTAGAGAACAAATAGGAATATAGTAATTGTGTGTGAATAGTTAAAAGGGTGGACTTTCATTGTACAGATCTGAGATCAAATCCCAGCTAAGCCATTTACTAACCAGGCAACTCTGAATATGTTATCTATAAGATTGCTATGTGAATTAATGAGAAAATATATACATTTTGCATAGTGTTTTGGTAAATGTGATGTCATTATTACTTTTTAGAGTTTAATACTATAGTTGAAGCTCATAGTAGATTTAGAGAACACCTTGTATGAGGAACCAAATAAAACTAGGCTAAGTAGTAAATTTGAAGAAAAGAAGGCAGGAGCCAGTGCACAAGCACAGCAGATAAGTCGGCTAGTACACTGAGCATTGTGGTGGGAGTGGGAGGCAGAAATAAAAGCACATTAAGAGTTGTATCAAAAAGGTAAGCAGTTGTTCTCACTTTTTGGCTAAAAGAAAGAGTTTTAAGTTAAATATTGACAGAAAAGTTTCATGATATGCAAATATTCAGAGCCACTGACAAAAATCACCAACCGTAAAAGCTTCATTTGGAGGGTTTTGAAGATATATATAGGCAGTAATCTTTATTAGTGTTTTAATACAATTCTGCCTACAAGATGATGGATAGAATATATAACTCTCGCAGTAATAAGGCCATCCTACACTAGAGGACAAATGGAATTTGCCTCTTAGTTGAAATATACTTTTGGTAAGTGTCATGGAAGAAAGAAAGAGTGAGAAACAAATGTGGCCCACTGTCGAGAAATCACATTTAGGAATCTGGCATTTTACTAGGTCACTGGTGTCGATTTGGAGCAATTTTGCAATCTGGCCCATAATAGTCTTATTTTGATGTTGTATTTCATGATCCCTATCCATTTTAAACCTACTGGTGAACAGTACAGTGACAACAAGGTATAATCTTTATTTAGTAAATCTGGAAACGAAGTTAAATTAGATGTCCAAAATAATCACAGAAGACAGAGCTTTTCTCAGTATAAATCTGTATGCTAAGGTTTAAGTTAAAAATAACATAGTCAAATGCCAATGGATTATTAGACAAAAAAAAGTATTTCCCATACAGTAAACTCGTACACTAAATAACACGCATAAGCTGATATTCTATTTGATAAAACTGTTCCATAGGAGAGAACCTTTCTACAGTTCTTAAAATCCAAATCACTTTGGCCCTTTAGGGAGCAATGTGAAAAGAGTTCAGTCAGTGGATTTTGAATACTGAGATTCACCATGAAAAATGGTATTCTAAATGTATAAAATTTTCTGAAGAAAATCATGTCACAATAGTAATAGCATATTAAAAGAAGGAGAAAAAAAACGGACCCTGAATTATTGAGCCTATTAAGGATATCATTATGTACAAGATTGCTTTCTGTAAATTTGTACAATGATGTTTTAGAATTTACCTTCTGGATTAAAAAAATATTAAGTAATAATAGCCAAGTGTTTTTATAAAGCATGCAGAAAGAGAAGGGAAAAATTTGAACAATATCATACCACAAACATTTTTTTAAAAAATGTCATTTGAATTAAAAAAAAATGAGACTTTTGAAGGATGAAGTTAGAAGTTTACATTCTTTCACTCATGTATACCATTTATTCATTCAACTGGCTCAATAAGTACAGAGCACTGTATTAAAATATTATTAAGGGTTCAAAAGCAGTAAGAGATACGGTTTTTGATCTCAAGGAATATATACCATAAACAGGAGATAATGATTTATTAGGTTTGTGCCAGATAACTTAAAATAATGGAGAGTCACAGATGAACAAATAAAGTTACATGTGTTACAAGAATAGAAACAATATTTAGAAAATGAATAAAAAGGCAGAAAAGTTTATTTCTTTAATATGCCTTCTGTCCATGTTTCATCTGACTCTTATGTATTCTAAGGAATATCAATATTGAACTAAGAAAAGCATTAATACTGAGAACACAGGAATGAGTCACATAAGTACGATTGGGTAAGATTATGATTCATTATAAGGAATCAAGATTAGTGAAGTGATGTGAATGTAAATGAAAAGTATAAGTGATCAGCAAAAGAACAAAGCATCCTTATGCAGCAAAGTTCTTCAGTAAAGAGAACAATCATTAGAATGCCAAGTAGTTTATGTGAAATATTCAATCAAATAATTCCTAACTTAATGTTCAAGACAGGTTCTTGGAAGCTGTAACTTTAAGAGAAACAACACATAACAAAACCAATTTTACCATAGACTAATTGATATAAACAAGAGGTAAGTTCCTACAGTCTGCTTCTGGCCACAAAAAACATCACCAATCTTCTAAATAAAGACTTAAAACACTTCTAATATTAAACACTGAAATAAACGTGAGCTATACATACATTTAAGTAAGGATGATAAAAACCAGCAAGATAATTCTTTTCTAACCGGCTTATTCCAGTTCAGGGTCATGGGTCGTCGAAGCCTAACCTGGCAGCTCAAGGCTCCAGGCTGGAACTAACCCTGGGCAGGACACCTTCCACTGCATGGCCACTCACACCCACACCCGCATCACTTGGACTGAGACAATTTGCACATGCCAATTCACATCTTTGGAATGTGGAAGGAAACCAGAGTTCCTGAAGAAAACCCACACAGACATGGGGAAAACGTGCAAACTCTACACAGACAGTGGCCCCAGCATGGAACTGATGTTTTTTCCTCATCGACGTTACAACAAAACAACATTGAACAAAATGGCATTATTCAAGGACCTGCTATACAATAGTCCTCCCTTCTCCCACCTCCAACTACTTAATACAAGGCTAGGGTGCCTTTGCCTAGCATGCCAATACTGAAATGCCTCAGCAGGGAATAAATTCAGACCAGTAAATTAAGTTTACTATTTAAATACCTAAAGGAACCATCCTTTATTAGAATATAGAAATGTACAAGTTAACTCTCTTTTGTGATGTCATTAGTCACCTCTATAAAAAAAAAAAAAAAAATTGCACACAGCTTCTTAATCCTGCTGTCTGCAAGCCTATCCTCAAATCATAAGAGCTCAGGTCCTACCCAACTGAGCTGAATCTGGAATAGTCATGCACTCTTATAGAAATCGTTTTGTTTACCATCATTAGAGGTAGCTATGTATCTTTAAAAGTACGCTTGAGAGAGGATACATAAGTAATTTTGTTATTAAAGTAGGAAATAAAGGCAACGGAATGAAACAGTTGAAATAAGATGGGATTAAAACCTGGTGGTGAGAAGGTTTGGCCAGAGAAAAGAAGCCGTCTCTGAATTCTGGCTCACAGAAAGAGGGTAAGGATAACAATCTAGAGAGGTTTGTTACTGGAGAAGATACCCTGTCACCTAGGATGGACTAAATTTGTGGTTCTCAAAGTGTGGTCCTCAGACCCACGGCACTGCCATCACCTGGGAGCTTGTCAGGAAAGCAAAGTCACAAACCCCACCGTTGAATCAAAATCCCTGGAGACAAGGCCCAGGGAACTGTTATAAGGAGACCTCCACGTGATGTTTACACATACTAACATTTGAGAACTACTGACCTAAATCATCTCAGTTAAAGCAGTAAACTAGATCATCTGCTGAGAACAAGAGGGTGGGGTCAGGACATCAGGAGTGGAGATACAGAACAGCTGCAGGGAGGAATGTAGGATGGAGGTGAGGAATTAATGAAAAGGCTAGCCAAGTTGTACCAGCCTATGTGAAGCTAGTCAGCATAACTTTCCAAATTAAAAGTCTTCTTGTGAGCTGTCTTCTGAGTATAACTTCCATACACAGCAATAACGAATCTATGTAAAACTGCATTCTGATTTTCATATAACTGACTATGACCCTGGAAAGACAGCTTGGTTAAAATTTAGGAATTACTGTGTGTGCATGTGTGTGTGTATATGTATATGTTTGTGTGTATACATGTATGGGATAAATCAAATTAAGCAGAAAAGGGAAGAAAAGGTTTACCTGCACTCGACTGGAGGAGAAAATATATTAGAACGAAAATTAGCAGACTCGAGTGAAGCCCATAACTCTTCTGACTGTGTGGCCTGGGCAAGTGATTAAACTTCTTCAGAGCTCATTGTCTCACCTGTGAAGTTGGCACTAGAATTCATTTATTCAAACATTGAGGGGCAAATAGGACAGTACATACATTACCACAACACAAAGCATATCATGATGAAGGCTATGATGAGGTATTGATACACATACATATACACACACACACACACACACACACACACACACATATGTATATATATATGTATATAAATATATAAAAGACTAAGGGAACAGTGAGGAATGAGCAGTTAACTCTAAATAAAGAAAACAGGGAAGCCATCACAGTGAGGAGGCCATTGAGCTACACCACGAAGAGCAAGAGAAAAGTCAACAGTTGGAAGACCATAAAGGTAGAGAGTAAGAAGGTGCAGGGCAAGCGTAGAAATGGAGACAGCCCAGCCTGCATATGGAGGAGCGAGGCTGTGCTGAGAAAGGAACAAGGTTGCTTCCAGCTCTAGGACTAATTTTTCAAACAATTTTCAACAGGCAAATTTGATAGTGCGATTTTATCAACCAACCCACTGTAAAGACACTTTTTTCATTTCGACAGTTTATAAATATTGAATTGGGTAGAAGCCTCTCTCAATTCTTCCCAGCTGGCTTTAAAGTAAAAGAACCAGGGGTGTAAATTGTCGAAGGAGTGTCCAACCCTTCCACTTTCCATACTCCTGCCATGGGGATTACAGGTATTTCTGGGGCCACTTGGCAGGAGGGTTGCTTGCCTCTTTGAAAATTTAGCTGCTCGGAGGCCAGAATTTAAATTGGTTCCATCTTAAGAAAGAAGAACACATTACAATGAACTTTTGATTAACCTTTAATAAGTTGGCCAACTTTTTATTCTCATAGTAAATTCATATATTGAATCTCTGGCGAAGAGCTCCTTTAAGCACCCTTTTCCTGTTTCAGGTTAAGTCTCAGAGGACCTGAGTGAGCAGAAAGCAGTTGTCCTCTTGAACTTAAAAGCAGTTCTGGGCTCTTGTAAGGACAGCGTGGTTACACTTAAGACGAAAGAGCAGCAGGTGCTTTATTTCTGGAAGAAAACACAAAGCAAGCATCTTTTTCATTTCGATCAGATTTCCCGATCCAGGACTAAGCCTCAGGCCGATCAATCACAATATCATACCTCCCTCTTCTGGAAAATGTTTATTTCTGATCAGTTTTTTACAATTTCTGAAAACCTTCCAAACTATAAGACTTTAAGGGCAGCCTAACAGTGGACACCTGTGGTTCTACCCAAGGTACAGAATAAATCATATTTTTAGTTCATGGACTGTATGCCATGCACACGAGCCAAAGAACACCATTTCACTGAGTTCTAAATTCACATAGAATGAGTCACATGCCTGTGTATAAAGATGACTTTTCTGAACTTTTAAAGGATGTCTCTAGTATGAAAACTCCAATAGGGACACGATCTCCCAGAGCAAAGTGTTTAGGAGATGTACTCACCATTATGACCAGCCCGTGTGCTGGTCAGCAAGCTTTATTAAGCACCTACTTTGTGCTGAGCAGAGAGACAATGGCGGCTGGCTCTAATCGCAAGATAAAAATCTGAGTCAATTCATGCCCCTGGAATATAGCCCGGAACATTAAATTGTTGGTTTTTAATCCTTTCTCTGACAGTGCTCTGACAAAATGACAGTGCCTGAGTTTTTAGAGTTCAGATCTGGGTGAACTGATCAAATTGCTACTCTCTACGGCAACCTGTCTTTAGGTTAATGATATCGTTAATGATAATGAAGTCTGGGTTAAGACTTCCATTTATAATATTTATTATACATATTACTTTATATATATATATATTTCCATCACTTGGCATCGCTCTTTGATTTGGTGCTTAACCCTACCATGTTAACCAGGTATCATTTGGGAAGGTGCTGATAATCATGAACATTTACCCTTTCCTCAATAATTTTTATCACCATCAATAAAACATTTCAATGCTGTGAAGAACTAGGGTATTTTTTTTTTTGGTTGTTTCGTTTTTACATGTCAAAATAAAATACATCTTTAAGATCTCACAGAATCATAAACTCACAGATGGGACTGAAAGGAGCCTTTATTCACCAAGCTGAGGCTCCTTGGGCAGATTTCTCATTTGCAAGCTGTGTACATTGACGATTAAAAAGAGAGTAAGTGTGAATACCAATGAGAGCCACCAGTGTGTGTAAGGAGAGATGGGGTAGAGGCAGAAGAGACAGACCCAACAGGATTTCATTGATAGCCTATCAATAGATAACACCCGGGGGCACTGTGTATCGCCCGCAACTCAGAAGCCTCCAATTTCTGTTGAATTTCTGTTGGCCATATTTTGCCCACAAAGGGGAACTTTGGGAGAAGGCTTTATGATTATGTAAAGTAGCAGCAGAAAAGAAGAATGCAGTGTTCAAACATTTTTCCTCTTCTGTCAGCAGTTTCTCACCATTATTTTCATAATTAACTCATTGTCAATTGGCATTAACTTTAAGAATTTGTGCTTTAAAAAATTTTTTAACCTGATGTCTTTTTCTTAACTAATACATGAAATTGTACCATACAAAGAATATTCCTGTTCAAAGGAGACCCTAAGGATGAAGGGGAAAAGCCTTAGTTTCCCACAGTCAAGTGCTGGTAGAAATATGGATTTCCACTCATTCTCACTGTATCTCCCATTTTTATTTCTGACTCTGACATTTTGACTGATAATGATCACACGCCTTACATAATAAGTGAATCGCCTAGTATATCAAAAACTGCTTGATTTTCCATTAGTTGCTCAGACAGTAGCTCCTCCTGAGTCATACTTTTTAAAGTTACCAACCAATTGAAAAGTCACCAAAAATATAGTGCCTTGAATACAGAGTAGATGTAAATGCCTTGAATTGATCTGGATTCCTTCCAGTCACAACTGTTGGAAGTATTTACCCGAAATGTTAAGAACCATGAGAGCCAGCTGACCTATTGCCAGAACAACAGCAAATCAAAAAAGTGCTACACCAGGCACCAAGAATCTGAGGGAAAAGGAAAAACGCATTTCCTAGGAAAAACATCAAGGTGCAGACTATTCCAGAGCTAAGCACTGGCCCAGTTGAAGGTAGGAACAGAAAGGTACTCAGATATTTGCAGGCAGTAATTCCTTGATACTCAATACTCTCAGTACACGATCTCAATGGGTTCAGTGCAATGAATTTTTAAAATTAAAGTCAGTCTACAACAGCTAAAACAAACAAACTCCTCAAGAATGTGGGGTGATAGGAAAAGGAGGAAAAGCAAGCTGGAAGGCAAAGTGGTCACAGAAGTAGCTCTACTGAGTGGTATTTTTTATTCCAAATTTAGATTCAAACTGAATTCAATATTCCTTCAGCTGAATAAAAAATACACAAGCACTGCACAGAGCCAGACCCCTAAGGGGATGCTTATGTTTCACAATGCACCTCACAAAGGCAAGAGTTTTCAGTCTAGAGCTAGGGCCCTGGACAAACCAGTTTCCAGATTCAGATTTTCTCCCTGGAAAATTTATGTCTGAAAGGAGTTCATGGTGATCAGCTGTAATCATCAGAAAGGCACTGTTGGGCTTTTGAATGACCAAAAGTCACATTTCATTTGAATGAAGCACCACTGGAATAGCAACAGAACCAATGTTATAGATGGATGGAATGTTCTCCTGAGATTCTAGAGGAAATCTGTTGGGAACCCAAATATAAATTTGGATTTTCATCTTTTATTAATCGAAATATTCTTCTGACATATGGGATGAAGAAAAGAAAAAGCAGTTAATCGTAAGACATGATTTTAAACAAATAATGCAATATATATGTATATATGTGTGTGCACGCGCGCACACACACACACACACACACACACACAATCTTCTCTCCCCAGTGGGGAGGTGAGAATGTTAGGTTGTTGAGACAGGCTAACTCTTGACATTTGTTTCTCAATGACAAAATGAATACTGTTTCTCTAAGTGTCCCTGGGAATTTTCCAGAAACTCCTACACTGTAAAAATCAGTAAACGGGTAGAAAAAAAGCAACAGCCCAGGTAAAGTCCAAACTTGAGAACTCAAACACAGCTCATGCTTTTGTTCCAGTACCAATGGCTCCACTTCCCAGTTTTCAGGTGATACAGACATCACAGGAACCTCTGGGCTCTGCAGAGGCTGCTCATTTCTCAGCAAAGCCTTTGGCTCTGTCTGCCAGCCTGGCTGTTCCTATTGTCAGGAGAATTAGGGTTCTGGGAAGATGCCTGAATACCGGCCAAAGGGGAAGGTCTCATGAGGTTTTAAAACAAGGTGCTTCGACACACCTGGCAGAGCCAGAGGTGGGTAGTAGAAATGGCAAAGAGAAAGCAAGCCCTACCCTACCAATATGAGACAGCTTCTCCCTCCCTCCCCTCTCTCTCTCCCTCCTCCCCACCCCACACCCTGTCTTTTAGTATAGGCTAAGGGAGATGAGGGACTGGTCTATCGAAGCAGAATATACTAGAAATGAACATGTCTAAACCTCAGTCATCTTATCTGTAAGGTGGAGACGATTATACTATCTCTCCTATCTCAAAAGCTCACCATTAAAATCCCAATGTCTGTGATTTACCTGCTATAGACAATATCTGTGTTCCCCCAAAATTCATATGCTGAAACCTAACGCCCAATAGGATGGTATTAGGGATGGAGATCTTTGGGAGGTAATTGGGTCATGAGTGTGAAGCCCTCATGAATAGGATCGAAGAATGCCCTCATAAAAGAGAATGACAGAGGAATTAGGGGGATTGTTTCATAAACTATATAAATATCTAACCAATGTAGTGTATACTTAAAACTAAAAATAAATAAAATAAAATAAATAAAATGCTGAAAAGAAAAGAGACCCCACAGAGCTTCCTACCCCTTTGCCCGTTGAAGACAAAGCAAAAAGACAGCAATCTATGAACTAGGAAGAGACTTTACCAGTGCCTTGATCTTGGACTTCCTGGCCCACAGAACTGTGAGAAATCTCTGTTGTTTATAAGCCAGTCCGTCACAGTATTCTGTGAGGGCAGCCTGAGTGGACAAAGACACCTCCCTCCCACCACATTTCTTCCTTTATTAACTGTTCATAGAACACACCAATATATGGGATAATTATTCTTCTTTTCTTACATCCCATCAAGCTATCTTAAGTTCCCTGGACCTACCTTTCCCAAGAGAAAGTGAGAGAATGCAGTTTGATAGCAGGAAGTAGGAAAATAAACACTATCTGTCTTGTCTCAAACTTCCAAGCTGCCTCTTTCCCAGAATAAGGGATTTATCATAAGTCATAATTAAATATGATTCTACTTTATGGACTTTAAAACTTCATATTGAAATTTACCTTGCCTGACACTTAACAGACACATTCTTAAAAATCTCTTCTTCAAAATCATCACATTCCAGTATAAGAAAAACAAATTCTGATCAAAGTTACTAATGTTCTTGGCTCTACCAACCTGATGGCCGCCTCTGGGGCCAGCTGTTCTGCTTTTCTTCTTGATTCAGATGCTCATTATTAACCAGCATATTCTTGCTTTTCATTGTATCTTAGATTATAAGGAACCAGACTCTGTCACATAGTACCTACAATCCTAGTATTTTTTACAGAAAGATCATTCTCTATTTTCAAGAAGGTCACAGAGTTGCTCAATTGGCAATAGGAAACATTCTTCAAAAGAGAATATTTTCTTATTTTATTTCTTTCTTATTTTCCCCAAAGTACATATATTTCAGTGTACCTTTTCACTCAGTTTAATTCACTCACTTGGGTCACTATGGCCTAGTTACTTATAGAAAGAGAATTAATTGGATTCTTTCCCATTATTTGTAGTAGAGGACAGAAGACACTCATACTGATAGACGTGTGTGTGTGCGTGCATGTGCGTGTGTGTGTACAATATCCATAACTGAGAAATAGTAGCTTTGCCAAGGACTCTGAGATCTCACTATCCACCTGACAAAACTAAGGCAACATGACTGAGACTTCCTCGGTTCTGTTCTTCGGTCCATCAGCATACATCTGCAGAATGCATTCATGACCCTCCTATTTTTCCACTGCTTCACACTTGCCTCTTTCTTCTGACTGGGTCCACCTTTTATGGGCTGCATTCCCACCTGCATCATCTACCACCTTCCAAAGACCTCATTCACACAGTGCATCTCAGCTTTTCACGGTGATGTTGCTATTGACAGAGCCCACTCTGTTCTCTAAAAATGCAAAAGTAAAAATAAACAAATTTGCAACTCAATGCTGCAGATAAAGCAAAAGGGTAGTTTCAACTGGAACAAGAAGAGAGAAAACTCATGTTTGAGTCAGCGTGTGAGTTCCTATTCACCATTATATCCCTGACATCCAGAGCAGTGCTGCCATGTCATAAATGTGCAGTAATCACACGCATGCAGATTCTGGAGGAACTCTGAGGACCAGTCATCAGCAGGTAGAAGAAAATGAAGGCCAACTGCATTAGAAGTCAGAAGACCTGGATTCTAGCACTAGCTCTGACTGAATTAAATTATGTGGCTAGGAGCAAATTTTTTCCTTGGTTAAAAATCAGTGAGGTAGCACTAAAATTTCTATGATGGTACACTATATGAATTACAGCTATAGGCCGAAAGATCTCTGAAGAGGTGTGTGGTCCTGCTACACACTTCTCCCTTTATTTCGTGTTTCCAGAAAGATGACCATTCTATTTGGAAATTTTTCAGGAAGATATTTGAATTTCTTATTGTCATTTACTCTTAAGATTTTAGTTTAAAAAAATCCTTCTCAGATTTAACCTAAAATCTATTTCTATGTTAAGGCTGCTGTTAATCAATTCAGGAGTCAAATATCTAATTACAGAATTCCACAATCCTCATAATCTTGGAATGTAGTTTTATTTCAATTCAAGCATTAAAAGATTGGTCAATAAGGCATAAAAACATCTTCCCTGAAGTCATATCATTGGCTAAATAATTAAACTTGTCTACTATGCTTCTCCCTAAATATATATTTGTAGCAGGACTTGATTAGCTTTCTACCAAGAAATACATTTTTATTAAATTATATCTCATTCACCAGGACTCCTTATTTATCTTGGTAATTTTTAATGGGAAAGTAAATGAAACATTATTGCATAAATGCTTACAGAGATGACAGTAATTTTATTTAAATCAAATAAAGAAAAGGTTAAATAAATATTACAATCTTTCAGATTGCAGTATAAGCCTTAAAATTATAAATCTTCCCTTTACCTTTTTAT
>CM053501.1:81925254-82018569 GCA_028627145.1 Eidolon dupreanum
TTATGCCTTTTTTCTTCCTCTTTTTACGTTCCCTTCTATAAATACAAAGAGAGCTCTAGTGATGAAGCCATCACTGAACAACTAGGTGATGAAGGCAGAGTTGGAACTGAAAACACACAGTCTCACCCTCATGGTACTTCTGGATGACTGGGAGGAAGACAACATAATTGTACAGATAAACACACAGCCAGTCATGGGTGCCAAGGGAAAGGCTCTCTAAGGAAATGAACACGAAACCGACAGTCACTATGTAAGGGGGGCACAGTGAGGAACAAATAGTCTTAATACCTGAAAGATGATAAATGTGGCTGCTGCTCCAAAGGAGGATTGTGACACAAAGCTGGAGAGATAAACAAACCAGTGCCAGATCATGCAGTTTTTTTGAAGAAAATGGTAAAGACTACTGTAAGAGCAATGGGGAACAACTGAAGAATTTTATGCAGATAATAAATGAAATAACAATATCTGAGTTTAGGAAAAGGTCACTCTGGACAAAGGTGGTCAATAGACAAGGGAGGGGGGAAAGCAAAACTCAGCCAACTTGCCTGCCTGCTAAGCAAAATGTGCTCGCCCCCCACCCGTCCCCACTTACAAGAGACAGCTGTACCCTCAGCTTGTGCCATAATGAAATACCATAGACTGGCTGTCTTAAATGACAAAAAGTTATTTCTCAAGATCTTCTGCTGGAAGTCCAAGATCAGGGTGCCAGCCAATTTGATTCCTGGTGAGAGCTCTCTTCCTGTCTTGAAGATAGCCGCCTTCTCACCGTGTCTTCATACTCTGGAAAGAGAGCTGTGGTTTCTCTTCCTCTTCTTATAAGTTCACTAGCCCTTTTAATAAGGATCCCACCTCTATAACCTCATTTAACCTCTTATCACCTACTCAAAGATCCTATCCCCACATAGTCACAAGGGGGTTAGGGCTTCGACATATGAATTTTGGGGATGGAGCACACAAACATTTAGTCCATACGTAACACAGGACTAGAAAACAATAGAGCATATCTAAACGATATGCCCACGTTTAGATTGCTTGTCTAAAGCCTACCATCAGTCACTCTACTTCGCGTGCTGTCTCTCTCAGAGTACGAGGTATAGCAGTTTGAACTTCAAAAAGCTAGAACATCATCATTAGTGTATTAAGGTAATGGAACTTATTTATCAATTCTCTAGCCCACTAGCAAACCCAAACATGCTACTGTTATACTATTAGTCTTTTAATTTCTTCTTTACCTTGCTTATAGGCTCTTAATAAATGAAACTGAAATTTTTCATGATTGTACTGCAAATTCCCCTGTCTAGCACTTCATACCAGGGAGCAAAGTTTAGTAAAAACCTTTGACTGAAACACAGGGCAACAAGAATTGGCATAGAGCCTTTGTGACTGAAATATAAACAACCAGATAATTCAATGTTATGTTGAACATACTCAAAAGACTAATTTATTCAAACCAGAAAACAGGTGGTATGATTAATATAGTGTCTCTAATTTGGCATCATCTTCTGTCAAGTTAGACATTACTGAAGAGTATGGAAGTAAAAATTCTCTCCTCTAAGCAGAAATTTGCATTAACTGAATTTGAACAGATAAGAACTAAAACTTGTATTAATAAGCACCCTTAAAAGACTTAAAATCATCCTGAAACTAACATAGGACCCCAAATACATACTAATTTAAAAAATTAAACTCTTAAATTTCTTTTTTATAAATTTTTAAATAGAATAGGAGAGATTATAGAGCTCAGAGCATTTATCCTTCCACTATCCTCATAGGATTAAGAGTTAACAAATATTGGTTTTGTATGTGCCAACCAGAGAACTTTATGAGAAAGTTGTTTTAAAAGAAATGTTTATTTTATCCCACATGTAAAAACCAAAGAAGTTTCTTGGGTAGCTAAAGTATATACTAAAACGATTATATGTACTGGCCTTTTTGTAACTGTCGTCATTGTTGAATTCACTGCAGTAATTATACATAGCATTAGTTTTAGTAAGTATGCACACACTCCAACTATATATATTTAAATTCATACACACACACACACACACACACATACACATACACATACACATACACATATACAGGCATGCACATGCATACATACAGGTGTACATACTCACACAGGGACTGAGACCTAAGAAGAGTATAGACCCATTTTCAGTCTTTACCTTGTTAAAGGCAGCTGTTTTTGCCATAAACTCAAAAGACAGTTATGACAAGCACACAACCACACATAAAACAATGAATGAAAGGTTTGACTCATAATTTAAATTGCTTAGCAGACAAGAGATAGTGTGCCCCCATTCTCCTCCTGCTCCCAACAAATCCTTTCCTGACAAGTTAGCATAAACTGTACAAGAAGAGAGTCACTTCACGTGTCAACTTACTGCAGAGGCTGAGTACATATACAAGCAACTTTTCAGTCATGAAGAATAGACATGGCTTCGACAAGAGAAATTATCCATACACTCTGAAAAGGGCTTGTCTCGAGACAGCATGGAAGAATTTGTCAGAAATGAGTGGGAGAATGAAATTAACTTGCAACCTGGGTATCAGAGCCAAAAAATTTTTCATTGCCCAATAAACCTAAAAATATTAGTGAGATTAAATCTCTAAAATAGAAAACTCTCTGTGGATAGTTGTCTTTAAGCAAAAGCGTGTTCATCTTACATTTCACATCATAATACTACATTGGACCTAAGATACACATGGGCGTCTTCTAGGGTTGATGAAATACATTTTCATTCATGATCACGCTTGATCTTGAAAACATCCCTGTGGGCTGAGGTTATATGTATATTATAATCCCCATTTTCCCGGCAAGGAAACTAGGGCAGAGAGGCCCAGGGTCAGGAGATTAGTAAATAATTTGCTTGGGCTACCAATGCCATTTTTTTAAGTTAAAGGTGGGAAACACAGGTAATACACTTAAATTCAAAATTTCTGAAGTTACATGGAATTCAGTAATTCACTGTGTGTGAACAGCATCACCAGACAATAACAACATATCCAATGAAGTCATTGGAGGAACTAGGAAAAAAAATAGTATTTATTTATTTATTTATTTATTTATTTATTTATGGTAACATTGGTTAATGAAATCCAATAAGTTTCAGCTGTATACTTTAACAGGAAAAAAATAGTATTTAATATATAACACTGTGCCTTGTATTTGGCAAAACCAATGCATGTTTGAATTTACCCAAAACTCCTAAACAGAGGTCTGATTATACAATTTAAAGATCTCACCCCTACCTTTGAAAATATAGGAAATCAAATAACTGCTTTGAGCCTAAGTGTTCCTTTACTATAAAACAGAAATAATCCCACCTATATTCACAGGAGAGTTGTGAGGAATAAATTAGATGGCTACGTAAAGCACCTGGAACACTCTGGGTGCATTAAGTGCTCATTAATCATTTTTATTACTGTCATCATATATAACATCATAAAGTTGATAGTGTAAATTTTTTTAATAGAGCAAGGCACAAAGGATTATTCACTTCGGGTAAGAGGTCCTGCAGAAATTAAGTACATATTTTCAACGTGTAAGAAGTAAAATCCCATTAATTCAAATATATCCCACTTAAATCTCATGCCAAGCAGCTGTCAATTAACCACGCAAAGCAGTCCTCCTGCCCGCCCAGGTATTTGCTTCTCAGGCAGACACAGCAAGAAGCCATAAGGAAGGGGGAGGAGGGTAAGAACCTCAGGAGCCTTCCACTGCAAAGAACAGGAAGAAGTGAGCAAATTTCTGAAAATGGCCTTTTGCTCCCTAGGGAAAGCCAATCACATCCCAGCTAATGATCCAGCTCTCAAACAGGAAAGAATAAGAAAAGGGAAGAGGAGCTTCATTAAAAATCCCCAGAATATGAGTTAATCCTTTGCCACCTCTCTCCCTTTGACAACACCCCACTTCCCCAGCATGTGTCTTCTAAGTAGTGGTCTGGGAATTTCTATTGTTAACAAGCTCTATCTCCCCTCTCCAGGACCCTGGGATTTTTGCATCTTCAAAGATTAACTTTCCTTTGATTTCATACAGCAACTAGTTTATAGATAAAGGTGTCATTTGTTTGCCATCGGTTTTCTGTCTTTGGAAAAAAGTAATTCAAATATTTTGAATTTTTAAAGACAATTTAGTTCAGTTCCACACATGAGCCAGGAAAGAACATAAATGAATGAAGTGGGCGCTGAAAAAACTGTAGTTTGCTTTGTTGAATTTTTGCCACTCAGAAATAAAAGCCCAACTGTTGCCCAACCTTTTCATTTTTTTCCAAGAAAAATTGGAAATTTTTTTTCAAATGCTGGCAATAAATTTTAAAAGTAATTAAGCTCCGTACCTCTGTGCTGAGAAAACTTACAGATTTTCAGTTGCGCCCTCCAACCCAGTACAGTGAATTTCGGCCTTGGCTTAAAAGGAAAAAATAAAACAGAGCCACTTGGCAGTTTTAAAAATACACATGCCTACCTCCTCCTCCAATGGTAGTTCTAATTTAGTTGGTCATGGGTAAGCTTTTAGGTGATTCTAATATGCAACCCGAGTTAAAAACCACTGATCTGGTTAGCCTATTAATCTTACAGATGATGAAACAGTGGTCCAAAGATTAAAGTAAACTGCAGCTAGCAGGAGAGAAATACAAATTCTTATCCCAACATGCTGTTAGCAAAACTCTCATATAAATACTACTTTTTTTGCCAATGAACTGGAGTTTGGGCTTCAATATATATAGTTTGTAATATATTTCAAATGCTAGATCAGCAGAAGTTTTAATTTTTGATGCTAGAGTCCTTTTTTCCTAAATCCAGTTACAATCCTTCAACATTCACATTGAACTGTAAACTCCATGAAGGCAAATTATGAGTCCCTCCCTCACCAATGAGGTGAGGCAGTACCTCAATAAATACTTGGTCAATGAATGACTTTAAGATTTTCAAAGTTCTATTCCCACATAAATAGGGAATAAAATTTCATGAGAGCTCAAAAATCAATCCCGAACATGTCAGTGATGAGAAGCAATTCAGAGGAAGCAAATTATGAGGTCTCAGCTATCTAACGGGAGGATCCCTTAGATCACTGTTGACAAAGAACCATAAACAGTAGGTGAAGGAACAGCAAGCGGCTCACAAGAACCCATCTCATTAAGTTTAAAGCTTGCTTTCCCAAGAACAGCATGAAGAGGAACAGAAAACTCTATTTATGTCTCTCTTATCACTGCCACTAACTCCGTATATTTATTTTCCCTGGAGTTGAACCTTTGCCAATACCAATAGCCATAGCTTAAATACCTGTGTGGTTTCTTGACTGCCTGTGACAGAGAACTGCTGCGTTCACTTGTCTGTCCACACGTGAAGTAGTCCTCTTCACACACTACAGGGGATGACTGTCCTCAAAGATGGATTATAGCATTGTGTTATATTTACATCTCAAAAGATTTGGTGATAAATACAGGCTTCCCTTCATTCTATGAAGATGCTGGCAAAATCCTACTCATTCTGCAGGAATGATCAAGTTATTGCTCATTTTGTTTATTATTTAAAAATACACCTCCACTCTATCTGTCAACACAATCCAAGCGTCTCTCTCCATAGTGAGTCGTCTTTCTAAAATAACAAATGTGATGGTGTCACTTACCTGCATAAGAAATTCTGATGCGGCTATCTGCTGGGCCCCAGAAAAAGTCCAAGATCCCTGACACAACATAGGAGCCCCATCTACTTTTCCAGCCTCATTTCCCTTCACCTACCCTCAAACATCCTCTGTTCCAGCCACTTCAAATCACTTACCATTTCCCTAACACATCATACTCTCTTGTATTTCCACGCTTCTGAGTTGTCCCTTTTAAGGACACCCTTTCCCCTTTTCTATGCCTGACAGACTCTTAAAGAACTTTCAAGGATCACTTCAAATGGCACACCTTCTGGGAAGCCTTCCATGACTTCTACAGGAGTAATAAGTCTTTGCTGCCTTTGTGTCTCCTGCCTGCCGTTGGATTAGTTGTGAGTGCAGTTAAATGCCTCCAGGCTGTGCTGAAGGAAATTGGACTTTGGGTGGTAATCACACAATAGAATATATAGAGGTCAAATTATAATGTAAACCTGAAAATTACATAATTGTATTAACCAATGTTACCCCAATAAACTTAATATTAAAAAAAAGAAAGACAGGGAAAAAATAAAAAATAAAAAATAAATGCCTCCGGGCTGTGTGCTCCCAAAGCCCATGTCTGCTTGTCATCGCCTCCCTAGGGCCTAACTCATGCAGGCACTCAGTACGGAACATAGGTTGGCTGAGTTCACCTGTGTAGATAAACAGACAAAGGTGAGTTTCCTGGGCAGATCTTCCTCCTGTAGTAACTATGACTTCTATCCACAGTAAGTCTGTAGGTATTTGTGGTAGTTTTGCTTGTTAATACTTCGGCTTCGACCAACTTACTGTGAGTCTCTCTTGTGAAAGAAAAATACTGCAGGATCTCACTTACATGTGGAATCTAAAAAAGTCAAATTCATAGAAACAGAGAGTAAACTGGTGGTTACTGGAGGCTGAGAAGTAGGTGAAATGGTGAGATATTTGTCAAAGAGAATAAATTTTTAGTTTTAAGATGAATATACATAAGAGACCTAATGTGCACTTAACAACACTATATTGCATTCTTGAGGCATGCTAGTAGAGTAGATCTTAAATGTTCTCCCCACACACATACACATACAAAGGCAACTATGTGAGGTGATGGATGCACTAGCTAACATCAATGCAGTAGTCACTTCACAAAAGATACATATATCAGATCAACATGGTGCATATCTTAAGCTTACACAATGTTATTTGTCAACTATATCTCAAGAAAGACCTTAAAATACATTAAAACACACAAAAATTTGTTCTCTGCTCTAAAGTATACTGAACTTAAGTCAGACCCTCCCTATTCAGCACTCTCTCTGACATATAAGTAAAGATTGACTGAACTGAAGTATATTTTGCAAATCAGAAGATACTTCAATATTTGCCTAAGTCTCTTTTGCTGTGATTTAAATCAGGAGAAATCAAGAATATTTTCAGAAAACTTACCAGCAGAAATGAGAGAAAACAGAAAAGCAGAGTCATGTCAAATTTATAAATTAAAAAAAAAATAAAACCACAGTGATGACTGGCCCACCAAGTCCTTTCCAGCAGAAGAACACACACCCACTGCTCTTTTAGTGCATGTAGCCAGCTACGGAAGCGCTCAGAGTGGGACATCACCACCAATTTTCTAGTGACATTACCACCAATCCTTTAGAGCTTGATGGTGGCACAATTCCATCAATGAATCTGACTCATGGTTGATTCATTTTCCTATTTGCCAGACTTTAAAAGGTACCATATTCCCCCCCTAATGTGCATCAGCAATAATGTTGCCTTTTAAAACCTGTACCATCAAACACAGCATAAACCCACTGTTGCTAATTACTAAACGCCCACTATGGGCCCATCGCCTGGTGCATTGCTAAGTACTACAGAGGACATGCAAAAAAAGTCAACAAATTTTTTTGTCATCAATAAAATTAATAAATCATAATGAGGCTTTACACATTACATGCCTTACTTTAATTTTCTCAACAAGAACTTATGGAGTGCTCACCAGCTGCAAGGTACTGGGGTGAGGCTACTGAGGAAAATGTACACAGCCATCCTGAAGGTAGGCCACACACAGTGAGGCAACGTCTACAAGAAATTTAGATAGGAGAGAGTGTGAGAGCCTTAGTAAATGTGCTAAAAAGTGCTAGGGAAAAGAAAAGGAAGAGCTTCTAGCTGGAAAGGCAGCAGGGGCAGGGAAAGGGTCTGAGTGGAGTTCAACATCGTGGCATTTAAGCTCAGCCTCAACTAATAAGCAGACTGAGTGGATGTGATAATGAGAGGATGGCCCCTGTGGAAGGAACAACATAAACAGAGGGTGTTGGGCAGAAACAAATGAGATATTTTGAGGGCAAAGGAGTAGTTCAGTTTGAAGCTCAGTTAATACATACAGATGGATAGGTAAGTTGTGGTAACTCTACAGCTCTGTGAATACCAGGCTAAGGAATCTAAAAATCGATCCATAGGCTGATAAAATGATTTTTGAGAAAGTGAGTGGTCAGAACAACAATTATTTAAGATTATTTGGCAATGGTGAAATAGAACTAAAAGAGGATAAATGAGGGCTGCTGTGTGGCTGTTGCTTCTGTTCCAACTCAGGTGTCTGAGCTGAAAACAGTAGTGAACCTTCTGATTAATGTTTGCAGCTACTGTCAAATGGAAATCTATTCACTGCTTGTGGAGTCTTGCTTCATAAAACTTTGGCTTCAAATAAATCATTATGAAGTCTCTTGTCACTGGCACTGAGCAGTCTGCATAACTATTCTGTTTTATAAAAAGGACCAAAAATATACTTTAAAATGTTATATTCACAAAAGAAGACCAACTTGTAGTATGTCTATTCTGCAGAGAACTTGTCATATATTAAACACCACATGTGGCAAATTGGATTGAATATTATTGTTGTTGAATCCAAAGATGACAGGGCTATAACCTCTGTTGGTGTGACCATTAACTCTGTGTGTCAAGCTGACTGGACCACAGTGTCCACATATGCGGTCAAACATTATTCTCTTTCTATGAGGGTGTTTTTAGATGAAATTAACACTTAAGTTGGTAGAATCTAAATAAAGCAGATTGCTCTCCATAATATAGGTGGGCCTCATCCAATCAGTTGATGGTCTAAATAGAACAAAAGAATAACCTCTCCTGAGCAAAAGGGAATTCTGCAGCTGATGGCCTTCAGATGTGAAGTTTGGTATCAGCTCTTCTATGAGTCTCCAGCCTGTTAGTCCACCCTATAAATTTTGGACTTAAGAGCTTCCTTGTGAGGATTCCTTAAAATAAATCTTTTCTCATACACACACACACACACACACACACACACACACACACACACACATCATATTGGTTCAGTTTCTCTGGAGAACCCTGACTCATGCATGATAACACATGCCAGTTTTTTCACAATATGCTCCATGTCTACTTGAATTTTCCTATGTCCATTAAATTTATGGGATGACGTAAATGTCCATTAAATTTATGGGATGACAGACAAGGGCTAAGGGTTAAGGTTGGGAGTGTCTAGATTTGCTGGGCTTTCTTTAGCAATAGGTATGCCTATAAGCCCTATACATTTCATAAGCACTCTATTTAGCTGAAAGTTAACTATACAATGTACTTTTATTTAACATGGAAAGAACAGAGGTGAATTTTCTTAACTGAAAAATCTAGCATTGATAACCCTTGTCACTGAATTACATATGAAGGTACCTGTCACTGAATTCCAGGTACCTTCATATGGGATTTCAATGAATATAAGTTCAAGCCCATTCCAAGATGATGAACTGTAATAAAGATACCAAGTCCAAAGATCTAGGCTGAGGGCCTATCAGGTCCTTTGTAGGGACCCAAGATCCACACTCAGACCTCTGTAAAAAGACTGACACCACGCAATGCTAAGTGAGCCAAAACGTTGTCCTGCCAAAGAGATTGCAGTAAACACAATAGCGCCATGCTCCTAATTTGTTTTCATCAGTAAGTCCCAAGGCATCTGCCCCCTAGGTCATTTGTCCTGAATTGTACCGTCTTCCCCATAATGATCTTCATTTCTTTGCCTTGGACTTCTAACATCAAAGAGAATGAGCAAGAGGGTAAGGCCCAAGACTTGGATTTGTGAAGAAGGAAATGTGTGGTTTTGGTTTTCTGTTTTTTTTTGTTTTGTTTTGTTTTATTTTAAAGGCACAATTCTTTGACTGCCTTCTCTATTTGTGTCTTCATCTTGACACTGTTAGTATCTTTTGCCATCACGGGCTTATCAACAATCACATCAACATATTTCCTTTTTTTAAAAAGCACTGGAATGACCTGGGGAGCTTTAAATCCTCTATGGGCCCCATCCCCAGAGATTCAGATTTAATTAGCTTGAGATGCGGCATCTTGTCCTGATCACTGACTCTGTCCTTCCACCACGTTTAATCAACTGCTCGGACTACAACCTTCACATAGACTCTACCCTCTCCCTCTTCTGTCTTTACTTTTTCTCTTAACCAGCTTAGATTTCTGGCTTATCATTTCAATGGCTCCCTTGCTGATTCCAATATCCTAAACTTACTCACTGCTGCCATCTTTTCATCTCACCTCTCTGACAAAATTTTAGACCTAGGTAATCTCACTTTCTCTATGCCTAATAAACTGCTGAACACCTCCAGAAAGGATGAAATACTTACAATACTTTTAACAGTGATACCACTGTGAATTCATGATCATCAACCTCAATAGGGCCTTCAGGTAATGACTAGTAATCCTACTAAGCTTTACTAATTTACTCCTTTTCATATTCAAACTTCCTCTGCTCTCCTCAAATATCTGAAATCACCTCCTTTCTTCTCCAGTATGCCCTCCCCCTTCTCCCTCTCATTCTGTTTTCCAAAATGGATAGAGGCCATCAACAGAAACCCCTTTAACTTGCAGCCACCACAGCTCAGCATCTGTACACATCCCTCCTTCTGTCCTCTGAGGACAGAAGAGCAGGGAAGTCTCTCCTCTCCCATTCCTCCAGCTGTGCTTGGAATCCAACTGCTTTTCTCTTCTCAGGAATCCCGCATGATTTAATTTCCCACATGATTTAATCATCCATCCTCGCTCTATCTTTGATTCACCCCACCCCCATTCTCTCCATGGCTTTTTTGTATCAACCTTTAAACAGGTCTCTCATCTTTAAAAAGTCTTCCCTTAATTCTATTTCCTCCTCTAGTTACAGCTCTACCATTTCGTTTCTCTTGACAGCCACGTCTTGAGTTATTTATATATCCACTGTCTCCCTTTTCTCCCTTCCCACCCACTCCGCATGACACTTCATTCTGGCCTCTGCCTCCATCACTACCTCAACATAGCTCTCCTTAAAGATCTTCAAGACATCCATTTTACTAATCCAAAGAAAATATACAAGACCTTTTTAACTTTACTCCTCATCAGCATCTCTTACTTTCATTCTGAATACCAAACAAGAACTAGCCATATCTATTTCATGAATGAATTCCTTAACTCACTTAACTCCTTTGTAAATGCATGAGAAAATGTAAATGCATTTCTTAAAGGCAAATCATCTAGGATCTTCTGTAAGGACTTAAAGTGCCCAAATTCAGTACCTATACATGTACTTAAACTGACACAAATATATCTCCTTCCAGCTTTCAGAGTCCATCTTTAAATTAAGATTACAGTACTATATCCCAAAGTCTTATACAAATTCTTGGGCTTAAGCTCAGAAGATATTAATCAAAGTCCAAGTCACTCATTAAACTGCAAGTGGCCGTAAAACATAGTTAATACAATTGGCCAGGCAGAGAAAACCAAGAAAGGGCTTGACCTATGAGTTTTCAGGACCCCCTTGAAAAGCTGAGTAAAATCACTGGGGAAGAGATTAAAATTCGCTTCGATTTATATCCTTCTTTTAAATCATACAAAGTACAAACATGCTCCTGACACTTTAAGATTATGAGTGATAACCTACCAAACCGAATACTTCCTGAGTTTGCCCATGAGGATTTTTCAAAAGTTCAAAATGCTATCTTCAGCAATGTGGTTATTATTAATATCCTTCCTTTTTAAATCATAGATGTTTAAAGCAGTTATCCTTTGAATTACAAAATCTCAAATCCCAGAGAGGTTGTTATAAATATTATGTTAATTGGGCATAATATTTTACTACTTACATTCGGCAGCATGTCTTTTTACTGAAAAATTTCTCCTTGCTGTATCAATATTTTAAAATTTAAGATTTAATGAATTAAGAGAATTTCTTTTTAAAAAAATGATCAAGGCTAGTGTTGGGCTGCCTTAGTTACCTATTGATGCATAACAAATTAATCAAAAACTTAGCGGTTTAAAACACAGTCTAGGGGCTTGGTTCAGTGGTTCAGACTCAGGGTCATCCCTGAGGTTTCAGTCAGCTGTTGGTGGGGTGGGGCCTCTGGAGTCATTCTGAGGCTTGACTGCAGCTGAGGACTCTACCTCTAAGGTCATTCTCATGGTGACTGTTGTCAAGAGGCTTCGACTTCACCCTGGCTATTGGACTGGGGGCCTGAGTTGGCCATGCCACGCTAGCAGTGGGACACCCTCACTTCCTTTCCATGTGGGCCTCTCCACTGGGCAGCTCAAGACATGGCAGGTGGATTTCTCCAGAGTGAATGATCCAAAAGATGGAGCAACCAAGACAGAAGCCACAGTGCCTTCAAAGGATCTAGTCTCCAAAGTCACATATCTTTACTTCCACTTTGTTCATTAAAAGTGAGTCACCAAGTCCAACTCTCACTCAAGGGGAGGAACTTAGACTCCACCTCTTGAAGAACTAAAGGATTTGTGGATACCTCTCATAGTCAAATTTCTTTCTGTTGCCACATATTTGACCCCCTTTATCCTGTGTATCTCCTCCTCCCTTCTCCCCCCTCCCTTCTGGTAAACACTAGTCTATTGTTCGTGTTCATGAGTCTCTGTTTCTGGAGATATTTTTAAAAGCAGTACACAAGCAGTGGTTAGACGTATGGGAGTCAGATGCATTTGGAATTAGGAAGATCTGCATTTGAATCTTGACTGTGCTACTTACCAAATGAGGGTCCTTGCATAGATTATTTAACCTCCCATGTCATAGTTTCACCAAATGTACAATTAGATGGATCACAGGGGGTTTGTGTGGGATTAAATAATAGAACATGAAAAAAGAACTTGGTACAGCCCCCTGGTCATAATAAGCACTACCTCAGTATTGTCCACACAATGGTAATTAGGGAAGCAACCTATACATTGAGTGCCCACTAAGTAGACAATACAATCCTTTGCCCTGTAGGAGTTTACAATCTAGCAGTTATGAAAGTAAATCTGAACTCAGACATAGAAAAGCTATGTGCTTTTTCCCCTGGAAATTTGAGGGTTTACTAAAGAGAGGCAGTCAGAAAGTAGTCTATATGATATAAAGATATATAATGGATTTAAGCATCTTTGCTCGCTTTTCTAAAGAAGAGCAGCTGTTCCCTCAACTTAAATTTTCTCAGAAGCACTGTGAGTAGACGAAGCACAGCGGTTTGCAGGGAAGAGGTACGTGGAGCAGCCAGCTCAGCCCTCTCCTCTGAACATCCCAAGGCCCCTGAGGGGTCTTTATGGAGCACAGTTTACAAATGTGCACCAACAGATTATGCCTGTAATCACATATACAAAAGGACAAAAGCTTAAAACCATGTCAACTTAATATAGCCATTTAAGTAAAGAAAACAGTTTCACATACATGCTATGAAAGGTCAGGGTTTTTCTCCTTTAAAAACATGTGATAGTCTAAATGTTAGCTTATGAAGGGAACACCTTTCAGTCAATTGCTGCTTACTCCGTCTAAAAAAAAAATCGTGTTTACATGATTATCTTTGTATCTTCTTAGAACTTAGATCTTATTCTGAGCCAATAATTTGTGTTTTACATAGATTGTGTTATTAGATACTAACTCTAGGCTTCCAACAACTTGTAATCAAAGCAGAAATAAACAACAACAAAAGACCTTAAAGACTATTCTTTTCTGAATTAAGAATTAGAGGTTACAGGAATTTCAGCATTGGTTAGCCTAGATAGCCATGTTGTTTATTTTCCCAGAGTCGAAGCTCAAATAATTTACAAGAATTTCTCTTTCTGAATTTCATGTCCCAAGTTCCAAGGCAACCAAGGGTAATTTTCATCTGGGTCATTGCGAGTATAAAAATTAGTCAAAGATTTCATTGAATATTCCGCATCCCTCATGTAACACTTCAAAAACAAAAAAACAAAAAAAAACAAAAACAAAACATTAATCATAAAAAGACTGAGAAATAGAGGTTGACTATCCAAACTCAAACACATTATAAAATAATAAAATATTTGAATTATTATACAACATCAATGTCCTGCTCTTTAGAGATATTTGTTTCCGAGACTATTATTAGCCTTGTATCAAACTTTATTATGGGCATATGTACAGGTGACTTTCTGAAGAGCTTTGTGGTCAATGTATTTTGATTTCAAGATAACAAGTTTTACCAATAGTAGGTAGGATTTGAAAACAATCCACGGATTCAAGATTAACACTTCATCCAGCTCACTAAAAAATATACCATGCGCCCATATCTCTTGCAATTTGATAATACAGACTTGTAAAAAACTGCATGCCTATCAAAATGGCACCAACTATAGGGGTTGGACAAGTGGAGAAGAGCAGGAGTTGAGTACAATAATAAGAGTATAGGATCCAAAGTCAGAAAACATGTTTTAACCTCAACTGTGTCGTTTACCACCTTTGAATCTCTGGGTAAGCAACCTAGCATCCCTGAGTCTCATTCCCTCATCTAAGGCACTCAAGGCTACAGTGACTCACAGTTAACAGGATTAAGTGTGACATGCACAAACAGTGCACATTGAACACCTGGGCCATGTCTGGTTTGGGGGGGTCCTACTTCACATTTGATGCTCAGGACACATGTTCAAAATCAAATTTCTTCTAAGGCATCACACTGTGGAGGCTCAGCTACACATATGTCTAGTGAATAACGTTTTGTTCTTATCAATGCCTTGATATATTCATTTTGTTTTGAGAACATACCATGTCCAATATGATGCTGGATGTCAATGTTACTGTATTTTCATTCATGGAACTTGCTATTTAGTTATAAAGAGTAGTTAGTTAAACATATTTGAGAATCAAAATAAAAGAGTATATGCACAGTAGTTAAAAATTGTAAAATTAAATGCAATGTGATATAGCCTAGATTGAATCTGGAAACAGAAAAAGGACATTAATGGAAATACTTGAATAAAGGGAAAATCTGAATAAAGTCTGAAATTTAGTTAATAGTATTATACAAATGTTTATTTCTTAGTTTTGATGAATATACCATGATTATGGATGTTAACATTAGGGGAGGTCAGGCAAGGGAAATACAGGAATTCCACATCTTTGCAACTTTTCTGTAAATCTGAAACTAGTCCTAAGTAAAAAGTCTGTTTTAAAGAGTCATATTACTATCTAATGCAAGTTGCTCATCCCTTCCCTAACCATATTCCCTCCCTGCTACGAACTCACACTCCCTAATTTCTAACTGCCAGCACCTGCGTTTCTGTACCTGCAGGTTCTCTCCAGCATCTGGAGACCTCTTTGCCCTGCCCAGCATTAGTGCCTAGGAGTTACCAACTGAGAAAAGTTGGTGGGTAAATATTCAAACTCTTTCCACCTTGAGTGAGAAGACTGTAAGACATGTGTTTTTCCTGTGCTCCCAAAATCTTTCCAGAAAGATTACAAACTCCAGCTGCCAATTGCTATGACTTGCTTCATAATGCACCCATTATTGTCTCTTTCCCCTGCCTTATTTCACTTTCTCAAATAAATTTTTACCTGAATCCTTGTCTGCTTCTGGAAGAAATCCAAA
This sequence comes from Eidolon dupreanum, assembly GCA_028627145.1. Lineage (NCBI taxonomy): Eukaryota > Metazoa > Chordata > Mammalia > Chiroptera > Pteropodidae > Eidolon > Eidolon dupreanum. Next base: position 81,940,747 of record CM053501.1, read on the forward strand.
CCAAGACATTACTCCCAACTATATTTGCTGACAAAGTGAAAAGGCTACTAAATATATTCATTTAAGGTCATTTATAGGGAGATGATATAGCTGTCCTGAATTATTTTCGGTTCTTAGAAAGAGCTCTTCACTCCATTCCATGAAAAAAAATTTCACCGAATTATAAATAAATTATAAATTATAAGTGAAAGCCACAGATTTGTGGATATGTTCAAGGGAAAAAAATGTTTGTTAGAATGCTAACAAAAATGGCCAGTAACTACTAAAACGCACATTCAATCAGAACTTACCAAGGATTTTCTATGGGGTATAAAGCAAACGATATAGAAATGGTCCCTACTATTAGGGAGCTTACATTTTTGTCAGTGGAGATGGACAAAAATATTAGATAGTGGTAAGTGCCATGAAGAAAATAAAACAGGGTCATACAATAAATAGCATGACATAGTTGGTGGGAGGTTACTGTAATGCAACCAAAACACTCTTGGCTTTTATAGGCATTCCTCTAGGTTCTCATATCTTACAGTATGTAATCATAAGCTGTTCTTTACCAAGGAAGGCCTTTAACCACAATCCCCATGACCCCAAATGGTCAACTTTTGATTGTCCGTTAACTTGCTCAAAGTATCACCCTGTCGAAAAGGGTCTCCCATTGCTAGCAGACAGAAATCTCTTTGACAAACATATATATCCAGGAATGTCCTTTAGTACTGATTTTTAAATCCAAACTTCATAGGTCATCAATAATCATGTGGATATACCTTCCACTTCTGTTGTATGGCAAGTCTAGGCACAATGACAGAGAAATCACAAGAAACTAATCGCTGAACAGCAGTACTCCTCTGAAGGAGAGAAATTTCAATAATGTAAATGAAACTGAGAGTCCTTATGATGTTGATTAAATTTAGCATTAAATCCTAGCTCCAGAAATCATCTCTCTATCTCTGTCTCTACCCCTCAGAGATCTAGCCTTTCCCCCTGATACTCAGCAACCTCCGACTCAGCAGAACATAGAAGCCTGAACCTAACTAGTGGTCACAAGATCCAGATAAAGATAACATCTTGACGTAAGTTATGTTTCAGGTGGCTACTTTCCCATGAGAAGGGACAGAGGGATGCAGGAGCAGACGTCAAAACTGTCCTCAAGATCGAAAGAAATGATTTATTACCCTTACTTCACCTCCAACCAATCAGCTCCCACTATGATTCCAAACACCCTAACCTAAGGTGTCTTGTGATTTTACCCTCCATAACCTGTAAGCTACATACCACGCCCTTGGGAAGTCGGGTCTTTAGAACATAAACTCCCCATCCTCAGATCAGCCAATTCAATATTAAACTATTTTTCTTTCTATACTGCGAGCTCTAGCTTGTGCATTTCTTGGGCCCAGTGCACGCAAGCAGATGGACTCTAACATTGGGGTCTCAGTAACACAAACTAAAGAAACACTTGGGGACTCATGAAAGCCCTAACTTTGGTTTATTGGGAAAGAAAGAAGGGGTGGAAAGTGGCAGTTGGTATCCAAGGGATCTTTTATGGGCGAAGGGTTTAAGTTTCCTCTCTCAGAGCCTCTCAAGAGGGACTTCTCTCTTTTTGTGTGTCCTATATGTGCCAGGCACTGTTTTGACTCATTTAAACTACAACAGCCTTGTGAAGTGAGACTCATCATCCCCATTTTGCAGATAAAGCTCAGAGAGTTTAATTAACTTGTTGAGAGTCATAAAGGTGGTAAATGGCAGAGCTGGATTCAAATCTCATCAGATAAGCCAGGTTTGTGTGATTCCAAAGCCTACTCCATGCCCCTTCCAGAATGTCAACTTACCTTTCGGTTTTCACAGCCATTGACACCTCAGAGGGCATCCGCCAGCCTTAACTCTCAGGAAAATCTCTGTGTGTTCCCAGTGAAAAGAACTGCTGGTCAAGCGTCACCTGTCTCAATTCACAACTTGCTCTGTTACCCTCACATATGAATGCCAGAGATAGACAACATGCTAGTCCATGGTTCTAGTCAATGTTTATGAGTAGGAATGTGGTATAGCAAAAAGAGCCTTTGAGAGAAAGCTAGAAGAACTGGGTTATAAATCTTTCACTGTCATAGTGGAGTTTAACCCTAGGGAAGTCTTGTCATTTCTCAGGGACTCTCATTTCCTCACCTATAAATAAAGTGAAGATGTTGGACTCAATTTTCAGTAGGGGGCCACTGACATCTGAGGAAGTGTAATTTTTCCTCGTGTAGGACTGCTCCTGACAGTACAGAAATTTTGCATCCTGATGCTAGGCACTAAAAACCCATAACTCTTTCCAGTCTTTGTAACAACCATATTTCTGAATGCCCCTAGGTGATGCTTAGCAGAGAGGCTGTACTTGGCTGAGAATCACTGGTGGATGATCTCATGGTCAAGAAGGCCCTCTGGCTCTCTTGGGCCAAGACTGTCAGCATTAGCATGAGGCAGGGAAATGGGAGTGGAGGAGACAGTTCCAGGACAAGTCTACCATTATAGCAACTACTGAAGGTCATATTCTTGAAATGAAGCCATATTGTTGGCATCTTTACTAAACCTCTTGGAATACCTTTTCGGAAACAAGTTTTAAAATTGAATTTATTTGAATTTATATTATGTTCATACAAGAGAAGTATGCAGAGGCACCCTGCAACAGTCACCTCCCGCCAGGAAGGACTACTAAGCTCAGGGTAGACAATCCAACAGCCCTGCCTGAGGAATGAACCTATATGCAGCATCCATAATGGGCAATGAGAAGGGCTTCCAGTGGAAAACAAATCCATAGGCTGCTCCTCTATTACAGGCTAGTCCATTGAGCTCCAGATATGCTTTCTGGTGTCCAGTTCTCAACCCCCTTGCACAAAATGTCTACCTATCAAAAAAATTTACAATATTTTAAGTCCTGGCCTCAGAAGCCACTTTGACCATAAATCTTTCCCTAAATACTTCAGCACAAACAGATCTTCCTTCTTTCTAAATAAACATAGCATTTACAGTCTGTAATAGAATTTTTGGTTAAATTGTGTAATTGTCAACTGTTCCATAATCACACCATGTATATTATAAGTATTGCCTTCTTAGCTTGAATACTAGGTCCCAAAGTCACTGGTCATGTCTTATACTACTTTTATATTCCCCAGAGTGTCTAGCACATTCCTGGGAACACAGTAAGAGCTCAATAAATATGTGTTGTCTTTGATTTTTCATAGTGATCCCCAAAATACCATTAACTTGGCCAAACTTATATCCTGTATGCTAATAAATCTTATTTACTTTCCCAAGTGGTTTTCAGAGTACTTTTCAGATGACACGATTATTCTCACATACCATATATGTACCATAATAAATAAACAAAAACACTAAACTTCATAGGACAAAAGCAAAGTAATTAAAATTTCGTGCTGTGATGAGAGGTATACTAAGAACTGACAAACTGGATGTCTCCCAAGTCCTAGGGAGTCCTACAGAAAAATTCAAAACACATCTTCATATTGTTTCAAGTATTAAAAACTTTTACATTTCCAAGGCCTATACAGAAGCTACCTTGGGAAGCTGATCATCAAGTTTGGGCGCTATCGTCAATCTAAGGAGAATAATACCAAATTTGAATTTACAAGCTTAGGTCCTAGTTATCAACTGATAGTCATATCCACATCCCTTTGCCTCCAACTCTCTACATAATTCATGTCAACACCTCAATTTCTGTCTGTGTTTTATTAGATGCTAAGGTCATCAATAAAATATTTATCAAACATCTATGAAAAGACAAGCATTGTTTTCTCAATGTCTCCAAGGGAAATAAGATGCTACACTGACTGCTAATGTGAAAGAAATCATTTCTCTTCATCTTGCTCCTCTTTCTTTATTCTGACTCGCTAGATATAAAAATGGAATCTTTTCTTCATTGTCATCTTGCCCAGGGATTATGGTATCTTCTTCTACCCCTTGGAGAAGAAGCCACTGTAGAACCTCTGTCTTCAGGATTGTTTTTACACAATTTATCATTCACATATGCTTTGCCAAACTATTCTTCTCTTTGCTTTGCCAAATGGAGGTTTTCTGGGATAACAATAACATAGCTTGAAGGTTTCCAGAAAAGCAGTTAATAGGGTGAATTAGGATCATGTCATCATACTGACCAAGGACAAAGGCTGCTCGCCTGACCAATGGCAATCAAACTGGAAGTCTGACCAGATTTCTCATCAGCCATGATCAAACTCAAGTTGAGCTATTTACTACACTACTTAAGCATCTTTTGTCTCTCAGGGACATGTACAACTGTTTTGTAATGGTTATTCTCTATTTTTTTAATATGGCAACTTAAAGATTAAAAAAAGATGGATATGATGCTTAATATGATAAAGTACATTTTAAGTGAGAAAAAAACATGAGTTCCTCTTTGGACTCTTAACTTTATCATATGTCTAATATATACGAAGGGAAAAGAGAGGGATGCTACTTTTAAGTTTTTGAATTATACACTACTTTGTTTCATTTTATAAACAAATGAGGAAACAATCAAGGAGTTACCATAGCAAATGTCTATCATAGCAGGCTGTCCATCATAGATAAACACATAAAAACACCTATTCAGCTTGCGAAACCTTTTGGTACTCTAATGCTAAATGAGGGCTTTATCAGGTAGGGTGTTCTCTACCACTTGTGCTGAATCTCTGGGAAGTGAGCTTCTTCCCCAGGATATACTATCACTTAGAAACCTGGCCAGCTGGAGATAGACTTGTTTATGCTTAAATGAATTCATAGTTTAAGAAATACAATTAATTGGGATTATAATGATATTAATCTAAAGAAATGACGTCTACTCAGTAACAAAAGAAGCAAGCCCCGATCAAAGCAGTAAACACATCTGGAAGTTTTAAGTCTTCTGCAGAAGAAATTATCTACTGATTTTGGAATGGAGTATTTGAAGGTAAGTTTAAATGCTGATTAAAAACACACAGCCCAACAATTTCTGACAAAATCACTGCCTTCTTATGAATCATTATTAAGTAAAATTGGTGCCTGATCTAAGGTTTCATTTGCCTATATTAGAAGGTAGAGAGAAGCACTGAAGAAAGAAGTTGTGACTAAACAATGATACCCTCTGTCATTCTAAGTCTGGTATTCATCACAGAAATATCTTTAGCTCAAAGCAAAAACAACAACAAAAGAAAACTGCTTCGGAAAAACTTTCTGTATTAGACCATGATAAGCTGGAATTGTTTCAGAATGGGAACTGAAGTACAGTCATAATTACATTTTTATCTGTTTTCATTGTTTAAAAAAATTAATGGTGAGAGAATAAAATAAGCAAATACTATGTCTTAATGCTTATATCCAAAATTGTCGTATATTGTTAAATGAGTGATATAAAGTATAGCTCAACTGTCCAAAGCATTCCCCATTAATTCAACTAAGACTCTTCTCACACCTACATTCAAAGGAGTGGAAAAATATAAAAATAAATAAACTTTATTTCCTGTTCCTGAGGAACTCACAGCCCAGCAAGGAAGATAGATATATAAAAAGTAGACCATGAAACTAAAATGAAATAGGTAGTCTCAGAGAAGTTCAAGCAAAGTACCAAAGGAGCTGAGAAAAGAAATTCAATAATTAGATGGATTCAAATCACAGCCCTGAAAAGACTCCTAAGAAGTCATCTTGTTTACTATCTTTTGTTGTTTTTGTCTATTTGTTTCTAACATGAAAGAAAGAAGATCAAATAGTTTGCAGAAATTATAAATTAGAGGCAAGACTTAGAGGGAACCCAGGTTTCTTGACACCTAGTTTACTATTATTTTATATTATGCTATCCTAGCTTGTGGGTTTCTTGCATCAAAGTAGAATTTGGAAATTGCATGTCCAAGCACTTGTCAGTGGATCTGCTGTAATTTGTGCAGGGCCGGAGCGGGGCAGGGGTGGGGGGGAGTAATGAAATAAGTTTTTTAACTTAAAAAATCTAATTTATCATTGATTATCTCCTTCCTTTCTATGGGAATGGAATATAGTAAAGGAGCAAATACAATATGGATAGAGATCATAATGTAAAGGGATGAGTGAGGAATCTTATTGAACACACACATACAGGAGGGACAGCATGGACAATGTTATCTAAGACACTAGAATGTCATTGGCCCCTTGTCCTTACTGATATTCTGTACATAAAGTACGGGCTTCTGATAGGCCCAGATGTCAGTCTATGTTATAGGTTAGTTTTTTTTGCTTTGCCAAGAAAAATAATCATTTCTCTCATATCCAGACTTGCTGAAAACAAAAATAAAAACATTGTTATCATCACCAACCATCAACATTTCTAGCAGAAAGACAGAAGAGTCTCAGCTGTGGCAGATTCTGAGCTGGTGGCAGAGGAAACTTATAATTTAGCTGGGAAGCCTCAGACAGACACATAAAAGAGAAATCAATCATACCAGGTGGATTCTAACATGTAATACAGGCCATAAATGCTACAGAGGTTGTTAGTAAATACCTCAGCCTTGGGTGGTAGGAATTATAATTTTCACAGAGGAGAAAAATGAGTCTCAAAGGAGCCAATCTGCATGTCCAGTGGTAAAGGTCAGTTTCAAACTACAGAATGGGCCCCAAAGTGCTTGCCTTTGAACCACATCCTCTCTCGTATACACATTAGCTTTGCTTCTTTCCTCTAAAAAGGCTAGGCCTTGGCATCTGAGGAGCATCAGAGCTTTTATCAGACTTGGATCCAGACACACAACAAGAGGCCAGAACCTCTCTTAGTACTGAAGCTGTGATATACCTGCTTTAGACCTCCCTGGGGCATGAGCAGGCTATTCACTTCCAGAGGTAGAAGCAGATTGTTGGCTCAGTCATGTCCTGTATGTACAACTTAAATCCTAGTTGCTGGAGGAAGCATTTCTGATGTACTTTCACCTCACTTAGGGCCAGATGGCATATCCTCTGGAGCTGGATAGAAAAAACATTCAATTAAATGCTTGACTGCTAGTACTGATTCATGCTTATGGAAGCAGACACAATGAGGTCCATGAAAAGAACACCTCACAAAGTAGGCTCTACCTGTCGATAATATGCAGCCTCAATGTGCTTGCCTTCAAAACATTCTACATCTGCTATTTTGGGAGTTGGTATTTCTTGACAGAGAGAAATTAAGTAGCCACTTTCATTGCACATAGAATGCAACAGACCTACACAGTATTATACTTTCCATCCAGTTGTAAAAAGTTCAGACATGAAAAAATTTTTGGAAACTATTATCATCATGTTTTGACTATGGATGATTAATAATCTGAAAAGAATGAGTTATCTTGTTTATAGATTTGAAATTGGAGAGATGGCTAAAAAAACTCATAAATATTAAACTGCCTTAATAGATGCAGAGTCCAGAACTAAAGGTTTCACACCAGTGTTTTTAATAATACACATTAGGAGGAATGGCGAGAGTGTGGAATCTAGGGCATAGTGGTCAGGGTAGAGAGGGTAGGACTCCACAGTGAGTGAGAAAAGGCTGCAAGAATAGGCAAAAATGAATATAGGAAGAAGGAGCATAATGTTTGCTTTCAAATACAGTACTTAAAGGGAAAAGAGATCAGATTCATTGTGTGTGGCTCCAGCAACTGAACAGTAGGCCAATGGGTGGAAGAAAATGTTGACTCAGTACAAGGCAGAACTTTCTAAAAATGATCTCTCCTGGAATGGACTGGCCAATGGAGAAGCAAGATTCCCATCTGATTATGTCCAAGAAAAGGCAGACTGGCCTATTTATAGGGAGAAATGCTGAAGAAGAAGTTCATGCACCTGATAGAGAGCTAATTCTAAAGTTCATTCCAGTCAACCATTTTACAGGGCACATTATTTACATTACACTGCTCCAGGTTGAAAAAAAGTCACTTGCCAAAAAGTAATCCTGTTTTGCCTTGTTTACACAATTAGCGGAAGGCTGACTCCTATCTTGTCAAATTTCAATTCTTAACAATTCAAGATTCAAAAAGTGATTAGGTGATTTGAACACTCATATTATTTAAATCACTACATCAGAGATTACAGATTTTTTTTAAGAAGGAAGAGGTGATGGTTTGTATTGACATATGTAGACACACTAATTAATAGAAGTTATTCTTTATTATTGACATTTTTTTAGTTTGTTCTCTAAAACCAAACCACATCTCCATAATTGTGAAATTTACCGGTAGAGTGACAGAGAAGCTTTAGCTCCCAAATAGCAGATTTAAAAAATACAACCCATGCCTTCTATTTTTCTAAGCACAACAATTTACTGTCCCATATTCTCCCTGTCACTCAGATTTACTTTTACATTAATAATGCTTACCAACAGATAACCAAAAAGGCTTGCCAAGTTGGAGAGCCTTCAAGATTTGTTTTCATGCTGGGGTGCTTTATGCACTTGGCAGAAGTAGGCTGCAACTGGGACTCCATTTATTACATTATGCTATAAACATGTCCTGAGCTAACAAGATACTCAACATGACAATCCCATAGGTTACCTAGCACCATAAACATCTGTTAACACAGGCGCCAGAGATAGCACAGAGAAGGCTAGTATCCATTTTTAAGTGGTTTACGATGTGAAGTCTGCTGTTTAAAAAGTAATAATCAAAAACACAGCCCTAAACTACCTAGAACAAATATTTGCAAGGCAAAGTTATACTTTGTTGGAAAAAAAAAAATACACTCATGTCATCACTTTGTCATTGCATTTATAGACTTTCATTTCACACCTTTGCCCATTAAGTGTTGGCTTTCCACGGCATTCAGGAGACCAAAACTGTAATTTCACTGTGATATATTTACTCCAAATAAAAAGTTGAGTGTTGACTCACCAACTTTCCTTAGACCAATGTAAAGCAAAAAGTTTACAGGGGTGGGAGAAGATGAGGGATGAGACATGCTTACACTAATAACGATGTTTTCCAGGGGTCTCTGGGCTAAAGCACATCCTTCTAACTCCATCTAAAGCCCAACCATAAACAACTGGAGACCCTTTGAAATCTAATATGGGATAACTGCGCTTTGCTTTTCTCAAAAGAAAAGAGAATCCTCAAACACAGAAAAGATGGAACCAACAACTCTGTTTGCTAAATTATTCTATTTTGTCGCTATCTAGCATTTTAACTTCTGGAAATGTTTCAACACTAGTTACCTCCAAGGTTTATCCCCAGGGAAAAAGACTTTTAGAGAGACCTAGGTGGAAACTAGAGAACACCAGTTGCTCCGGGCACAGAGCTGCCACAGTATCTGCGAGGAAAGGTGAGTGCCTTCCCCAGGCACAGGCACCAGGGAGCCTAAGAGAAAAAAAAATACCCCAAAGATCATCTAATCTCTGGACTATGGACAGCAGTACCCTGGGAATCTCAGATCTGCAGCTCCAACTTGGGTCTGGGTCTCCAAGATTCTGTATCCACATATACAAATATCTCCTAAAACCCTCAACCCCTATGCAGGTCTCTTGAGAGTTCCAGAAACCTCTACTCCCAGACCTCTGCCCCTCGAAGGCAACGGGTTTAGAATTTCAAAGTCCATGGTGCTTAAATCCTATGCAGAAACTCCTGCGACTTCCCAAACCTCGGGCCTCCCGTTACCTTTCCCAGTCCCTTCAAAGGTCTCCCGGCGGCACAAACAGACGGGCGGCACCTCTCTGGCCTCCTCCCACTCCCCCACACCCCCGCACACCCTACTGGCTCAGGCGCCGACACGCCTCCCCAGGCGCACACACGCGCACACGTACACCCATTCGGCACACATACCCCGCGCCAGGTCACCGACTCCCGCAGCCCAGCCCCAGCAAGCGTCCCCCTCTGGGTCATATATAACGCACTCGCCCCCAAACAGACTTCCCCACACACCCGCAAGTGGGTGACCCTGCCTGGCACCCACTGCGCACCGCCGGCGCCCTGTCCCCACACACGCGGCTACCCCACTCACCGCAGCCCTCAAGCCTCCGGCAGTTCTGTCAAAACTTTGAGCCTGGTTGATTTCATAACCACGAATATCTCCAGGGCTGGGAAAGCTTAACTCGCCAGAATTTCCACCCACCCCAGCTCATGGGGACCGGTGGCCGTGACTCTACTGACCCCAGCTCCGCGGGTGCCAGTGCAAGGCTGCAGAAGCCACAAACGCCGCAAAGGGCGGCGCGCTTTGGGAGGAGCGCGCAGTGTAGACGCGCACGGTGTAGCCGGACGACCTCCCTTCTCCTTCGGTCGCGCCTCCCGGGACCTCTCCCGGCTCAGCAGCGGCAGCTTCAGCGTCCCTGCTCCGGCCCGGCTGATGATGTCCAACAGAACACTCACAAAACTTTTACATCAAAACTATCTTCGGAGGAAGTCCCTCCAAGGCACCGCAAACACCGGTGGGAGCAAGCGCCAGCGCAGGATGGTTCTCCTGTCGCCCCCAACTCTCTGCCGTCCCCCACCAACTTCACACACACACACACACACACACACACACACACACACACACACACACGTCCATTGCGTGGATCGGGTTACAGCAACCCACTAGCGGAAAACAACTTCGCGAGGAGGGAGAACAGCCAACCCCCCAAGACACCCAGGAAAAACTATCTGCAAATACATAAGACAGAGCCCCATTTTCATAAACAACTGGCGTCCCAGGGTCCACTCCCAGGCGCCCTGGCTCAACAGGAGGAAAATAACCCGACTCCGGAATCCCCTCTAGTACCTTCGAGCCTCGCCTGCGGGTTGAGAGCGCGGGTTCGCGTCCGCGCTGGGGCCGAGGGTGCGGGGGGCCTCCGGCCGGCGTGGCCGCAGCCCGGGGTCCCCGCCGCCGCCCCGGCTCAGCAGCAGCCGCAGCCGCCGCTGCTGCAGCAGCCGCCGCCGCCGCCGCCGCCGCCGCTCCCTAGACCGCCTCCTCTTCCCATGGCTGCGCCCAGCTTGGCAGCTCCGGGGCTGTCAGGCTCCGGGAGGAGGAGGGGGCGGGGTGAAACGGGAAGGGAGGATGGGACGCGAGGGGTGGGAAACAGCGGCCGCGGTTCACCAGAGGTCACGCCCGGCCTGGCCCGCGGTCCCCGCGACCCTGGCTGCCGAAGCGAGGGGAAGCCGAAGTTCGGGGCCGCCGGTTCGAGACCCGCTGCGGAGGAGCCGAGCGCCGTCTGGGCCACGCATTCCGGGGAGCTGGGATGAAGCGTTTCCCGGCGAGGAGTTGGAGTCGATGCGAGTCACTCTCTTCTGGGCTGTGCGGCTCCTCCTAGAGGAAAATATTGGTAGTTGCAGGACACTTCCTTCCTCTCCGCCCACCCCTGTTCCCAAAAAGAAGGCAGGACCTACAAGAGCCTAAATGCAAGTCAACAAATCTAAACGAACGAACGCTTACAGAAAAGTCAGCTACTCTCAGGAATGGGAAGAAAAACCAGCAAGATAACTTGAAAAGCGTGGTTAGCCAACCAAAACACTGCCTCACTCCACCTGTAACCAATTTCCAAACTCCTGTTCACTGGGGCACTGTGAAAAAGTTACAATAGGAAAGCCTTTATTTTAGAGGTTAGAAAACGGAGACAGAGAGGTAAACTAATTTGCCAAGGACACAAGGCATTATGGAAGAAAGGGATAGCCAGAAGCCTGAGCACAGGGCTCCAGGGAGTCCACACACAGGCCCCAGCCTGAGGATTGTCCTTGTGTGTGACCTAGGGAATGTGTTTTAACTGCCCTTCGCTGGACGTAGTTCATTTGTCAGATACAGGCCTGCCCACCTCATTCCACTGTAGGGAAAATACAGTGAGCCCGAGAAGTTTTCAAAGTGCTTCAGAAAGTTAATTTTGTTGTACATAAGCATGTCACTTTGTAAAGCATCAAACTCCCAGTCACCACATGCTTTTCTAAGCAGAAAGTACAAAAGTCCAATGCCAGGCTGTCTGAGATCTGAAGGAGCAGCTAGTCATGCTATCTTTTTACTATTTACTTTATTACTGACTGCCAGTTGTAACGTCATTTATCTAACAACTTCTAAAAGCTTTGGCTTACTAAATGACATTTTTTTAAAACAGGGCTCTCAAACACAAAGCCAAGTTTGTATCCAGAGAGAAATATTTAAACAACTTAGAGAAAAACCTAGCTTCTTAGTACTAGAATTAAAAAATCCTAACATAAAGAGTAGTATAGGGGGGCCAAGACTTGGGAAAGAACACAAGACCAAAGAACACAAGACACCCCTGTTTTTAAAGGAATCCCATTAGTGGAAAATTCTGTTCTTCGGAGTCCTTTCCAAGGTTCATCTGTTCCAGGCAGACATGCAGAATGAAGGAATGAAGAAAGATTCTGGAAAAGGTTTGTATCATCACTGTTACATCCTAGGGCAGGAGGTGGTGTATGTTCATTTTGAACTGGTCCTGTTCTATCTCACCTGAGTATAAGAATTTCTTTCCCTAAGACCCTCCCCCAATCCCTTGATTGCTGGGGCTCCACATTTGTCTAGACTAGGAGTGCTTACCAGTGTCTGGAGTTTTTAAAAGGGGAGTTGCCCATGTAAAGAAAGATTAGGGCACAGGCAGGCAGAACTCCTGATGGGGGGTCAACACATGCCAAGCTGGTGAAAGGGCAATGCTAGCAAAAGGGGAGACCAGGCAGTCCTCAATGCTGACTCTGCTCTTGTCTGAGATGACCATCCAAGTTGGCTCTTCAGACACTGGCACCACCAAACTCTCCATATTCTCTCTGTGCCTTCTTATCCTTTACCTTCCCCTCAACCCACACCCCTGGAATCTTGATCTGATCTAGGAGATGCCAGATGGACAAACAAAATTCTTAAGTTCTATTGTTTATGCCCTGAGATGATTTCAGGGCCATGCTTTAATTTAAAAAGAAGACTTGCTTTCTGGATTCGGCTGTAGCATCCACTGGGCGAGACAAGAAAATAGACTGCTCTAGTTACTGCTCCATCTTTGGTAGAAAGGTCATTATGCACAGAAAGCACAGGAAAGATGCACTGGTTAATACAAAATATTACAGAACCAGAATAAACTTGCAACTTACATGAAAGGCAGTCTTTATTTTTCAGTCCTATGATTAGAGGTCACTGGATCTCATATATGACTATGTATAGGTCTACAGTAGTATATGCTGCTTTATATTTTCCAGATTATGGAAAACATATCGAGTATTGAGTTGACTAATTTGTTACAAATTATGGCATACCAGAGCACATTTACCTTATGAAACCTGAAATTGTACCCATTCATACCTTCCTTCTGCCTGGAATACCCTACTTAGACCACACAGGGAAATTCTCCTTGAACTTCAAGTTCCAGCTTATTTGTTTAGTTCTTTTCTAGAGCCCTTTCCAGCTCTTCCCACAGATGCAAATCATTAATTAATCATCCCTGCATCTGCATCCTCGTAAGCCATCATATCCACTTTTATTAAGTATTTCAGTTTTTATTGATATGTTTGTTTTCCCCATTAATTATGAGACCCCTGAAGGAGACACTATATATTCTTAAACTTGTACCTGAAATGTCTAGGTAAGTGCTTGGCAAATGGCAGGGTGCCTGATAAACATTTAACCAAATTGAATGAAAATTTAAATCTCCCATATTTTTGTCTCAAACCTAGGTCTCTATACAGAGCTCCAGACTGCCACACTCCATATTTTCTGATACTCCACATTTAGAATCTGTTCATTTCTTGATCCCTTGACAACTAGCACCTGTTCTGAACCACCATAATCTCTCATCTGGCTTACTGTTGTAGTCTTATAACTCCACTGGTCTCCCTGCATCAATGCCCCATGACCACTGCCAACCTAGTCTAAACTCAGTTTAGATTCTCAGGTGAGATTCTTTTTTAAAAAGGAAGTCATAGCATGACATTTCTCTGCTCAAAACTCTGCAGTTATTATCCATTTAAATCAGAGTAAAATTCAAAATGACCCATGAATCTCCCTTTATAAGCTGTGTATCTCTCCCCTCTACCTTGTCTCCTATTATTTGCCCCAACACTCAGTCACTCATTCTGCTCCAGACATATTGGCCTCTATCCTGTTTCTTAAGTAGGCCAGGCATACTCCTCACTTAGAGCCTTCACACTGGCTCTTCCCTCTGCTTTAAATCTCTTTCCCCAAGTACCTTCCCTTACTTCCCTTAAGTCTTTGCTCAAATATTGTCTTGTCGGTGAGTCCTACCTTGTCAGTGAAACCTGTTTTATTCTATTACAGCCCACCCTTCCCTTACCCTGTTGTACATCTCCATTATAGCTTGGCCAAAAATATAAACTGCATTGTAAAGACAATAAGAACAATTATAACATGATTCAGATTATTCATATCCAAGTGTAGCTACCCAGGAATTGTATCTCCCCAAACTGTACAACTCCACAGTATAATTCCTTAAGTCTACAGTTATCTGAGATCAAGGCAATGCTTCAATTCCTCTATTGCACTATGATGTGCCAAAGCTGTTTTTCAAAACAAAACAAAGAAACCAAAACACCTGAAACAGCATTTTGTAGCAGCTTCCTTTGGTAGCATTTATAGTCAGAAGCCTTGGTGTACTGAGTGAGTCATCTGTGACTTTGGTTAAGCCAGTTATTTATCTTACAAAGATTCAATTTCTTGGTCTATAGAATGAGGGGGTTGCTCTCTGAGATCATTTCATCTGTAAAACAAATGATTAGATAGATATTTATGATGGTTAATATTATGCGTCAACTTGGCTAGGCACGATATTCAGATATTTGTTCATATATTTTAGATATTTCTATGAAGGCATTTTAAAGATTAAATTAACATTCATATCAGCAGATTTTGAGTAAGGTAGATTATCCTCTATAATGTAGGTGGTCCTCATCCAATCAGTTGAAGGCCTAACAGAAAAATACTGACCTCTTCAGGAGAAGAGGGAATTCTGCCAGGAGACTGCCTTTAGACTTGAACTGCATCATCCATTCTTCCTAGGTTGCCAGCCTACCCTGCAGATTTTGGACATGCCAACCTCCACAAATGTATGAGCCAATTCCTTAAAATAAATCTATCTGTCTATCTACACATCCATCCATCCATCCATCCACCATCCATCCATCTGCCTACCTATCTCTTACTGGTCCTGTTTTTCTGGAGAATCCAGACTAATACAATATTTACTGGTAAATTAATAAGATTCAAAGAATAAAACATTTACTTTAAGAGATTTTTTTCAAACACTGAATTCTCATCTACCAGATTCTTTCATTCGACAATGTTGGAGAGCCACACCATGACAGATTTGTTCTGGGAACTTAAAAGGCATCAGAAAATAAAACGTACACAGCACACCCACACAGCCCCTGCCCTCTGGGGGCTTGCATTCTAGTTGGCAGAAACAATGAACAAGAAACATAATGAATAAGTAAACTACTAAAGTGCTGATTAAAGAAACTATAGCAGGATAAGGGCTCAGGAATGCCAAATAACGAGTATAAGAATGCTGGAATCTCTTCCTGGCCCAGGACTCGCAGTGTATCATGGAACTGAGCATATGATGGTTATGGACACACTGCAAAAGCTCCTTGGCCAAGGTAATCTCTCCTTCCTAGTTCCACAATTGGCCCACAACTGCCTCGATTGAAAGGATGGCAAGGGAATCAGTCATAAAGGGAAGAAAACATAGGGAAATATTTAGCTTTTCTTTCCTCTATTGAAAGGGAAAACCTATTTCATGACCTGGAAATCTTTCTGAGGAGGTCCGAGAGCCAGAATTAAAGCTTCAAATCACCATTTGTTTTTTGAATTTCAAAAAATATAGTTATTTTAATTCAGAGTTCGTAAAAACTAAAATAAATATGGTTGCCTCGATTCTCTTTGGTGGATTTGGAGACACCCGCAAGAGAGCTCAGGGCCTGGGGAATGCCAGACTATATGTACAGCGACCCGTGTGATGGAAGGGAACAAAGTAAGATAGATTTCAATAGGAAATCAAAAATGAAGTTTCTCCTTCAAATAATTTAAGTGTAAAGATTTTTAAAAATTAAGAAAAAGACATTTTTGAGATTATTTTTTTTATCCTTCCACCAAATACAAAAGCTTGTTTTTAAAAATCATCTGATAGTCATCTAGCTTCTGTCTGAATAATTATATTGATGAGTAACCCACTAACTCCCTCACCGGGAAGCATGTTCCATTTTCTGACTGTGCTATTTGTTAAAAGTACTTTAGCTCGAATCTGCTATTCTATTATTTATATTTGGTTCTATCTCTGGAGCACATAAGGAGAAAATTAGAAATTAAATTTTTTTTTTCATGAAACACATTTTCACATCTCACAGCAGGTTATCTCTTCTCCAGGCCAAACATATTCAAGTCTTTCCACTACTTCTCACATGATGTGGTTTTCAGACCCTACACCATCCTGGGCTTCCACCTTAGTATATCCTCTGGTTTTTCAAAATCCTTCATAAATTGCTATTCCCATATCAAAGTCAATGCCATTATGGTCATTATAAGATAGAAGAAGAATAAGACCTTTCGACTAGCTACTCCAAATAATGGAAATGGCAGAAGTTCTGGAGGCTGGTAGATGTGGTGGGAACCCCACTGCTGACCTAACGTCTATTCATCACTCAGCTTATACTCCAAGGAAGCAAATTTAGCAAATTTACCACAATCAAGGCATTTATTTCCATCTCTTCTTACCTTTCACATTCAATCCTTTTTTTACTTTTTGTCTTCACATATTTTGTTCTTTGCTCTATCCTTTTTAGGTTTTAAAGAGGTAGACATATAAAAGCGAAAAGGTTATGAATAAGAAAGGAACCTGAGCATGTATGAAAAAGTTACCTAGCAGCTTTCCTTTATAGAAATAAGGCAAACAGGATATTTTCAATTACTAAATAAACTATCAATCTAGTTTGCTAATCAGACTTCTCCAAAGATATCGCAAAAGCCCGGGAGGAAGACCACTGAACACTTTTCACAAGAAAGGAACACATCTGCCTACCACCCAGTACCTGAGGAGTGAATCCTGGAAAGGCCAAGGAGAGGAGATAAACTGCTAGAGAATTCCTAGGGGGGCGGGGACCACTTCGGTAGAGCAAGGACTGTATTAAGGAGAGAGAGGGCCTGAAGAGTAATAACACTTTTTTTTCAAGGTCACTGGCCCTCTACAGCACTTGCTCAATCAGGTATAAGGTTGAAAACATCTTACTACAGGAAATCATGATACCGTTTATAAATGAATTTGTGACCTAAGTAAAATAAGTCTCAGCTATTGTAGACAAATAAATTGGAATGTCTGTTAAAATTAAATTTGCTTCATAATCCGTTTATTGTATGTTTCCTACGCAGTGTTCCAAGCGCATTCACAAAAATTATGTCAATTTTTCTTCACAACAGTCCTGTGAAGAGGGTATGATTATCTTCTCTTTATCAGTAAAGAAGCTGGCTTAGAGAAGAAAAGAAACTGAACCACGTCATACAATTACATAGCTATAGGGGTTGGATGGGAGCCAAAGCCTTTCTGGGCCAAGTGCATTCTTTGGTCTCCTCCGCAGCCTCTCCAGGTAGCCACGTCTACCATCTTGTCCATCCTATGGTTTTAAACCACCAGTCCACAGCATCTGTCTCAGGCAAAAATTTAAAAATTCCCCATGATTCAGGAACCAAACTCATGGGGAGGGTAAGGATGAAAGGGAGTGGAGGAATAAGCAAAGTCTATTGTATTTTTAATACCATCACGTACAGGTTTACCTCTAATATTTGTGGCCATAGGGCATCTGGAGCCTGCACACTATAGGTCTACATATTTAAAAGTTGCAGTCAAGCTAACTAATTACTTGATATAATATGTTCTATTTTCTTAATAAATATATCTTCATAATAACCTGAAGGACAGGTTTGAATTTAGACTTCTCAGAGTTCTGCACCCAAGAGTGGTGATGCAAAAAGATCTAGTTCTCAGACTGACCCTCAGTCTCCAATCCTTCCACTTCGCTTCCAACCTCTGGCTCCCCCATACACAGACAGGGTCTCCTATTCATGTGTATGGAACCTCAGCTCACATACCCAAGCTCTATTCAACATCACCCTCTCTAACCTCAGGACTCCAAGACATTTAAACTAGTATCTCTACAGTCTGGGATATCTAGAAAGTGTTCTGAAGAGGAAGCACAGCCCATGGGAGCATATCACATTTACCCAGGGGTTCTTTGTTTTGTGAATTGGGGCGTAGTTGCAAGAGAGTCAGTGTAAGGGGCCTCTCTTTCACAGGCTTGAGGGCAGTACTTATATGATCTCATTTAGACCCACGCACATATCTTTAGTGGCAGGGCAAGAAGGGGGACATTGTTAGGGACACCTTGGAAAGAAAGCCTTCAGTGAGTTTTCAATTGAGCCCAGTGTAGAATTCAGTGTACATTAAGCACTTAGCAAATGCTTGTTTAAAAAATTGAATTTCATTTTTAAAGGCAATTTGATGCTTAATATTGAAAATAAAGCTAAAAGAAAAGCAACACATTGTGAAGTACATTTGAAATATATATCCAGAAGACACCAAGAACCTGATAGCAAAAAATGCTACTATTTGTGGGAATTAGAGTAGAGTTTTGATTATTACAAATCGTTCTCCTATGAACATTCTGGTGTATGACTTTTGGTGAGCATTTGTACACATTTTAATTGGGTACAAAAAGCCAAACAGTGTTCAAAATGGTTATAGGAGTTTGCACTTCTGCCAGTAGTGTATGAGAGTTCTGATCACTCACAGCTTCACCAATACTTGGTAATTTTCTTTTCGTTTATTTTTTTATTTTAGCCATTCTGGTGCCTGTGGAGTAGTACTACATTGTGGTTTAAATCGGCATTTTCCGGATATCTATGGAAGTTGAGCATCTTTTCATGTTTATCGGTCATTTGGATCACCTCTTTTTGAAGTGTCTGTTTAACTCTTGCCTGTTTTATTTCTAATATATAAATATTGTTCAAATTATTTGGAAAAATTACAGTAAATTATTAACTATGATTTCCTCTAGAGAGCGAAAATTTTTGAAAAGTGGAAGGGGGTAAAGGATATGAAAGAACAAGGACTTTATACTTTTCTTTTACACTCTAGTTTTCTTTTAAATCAGGGAACATAAACCCTGAATCTACCTAACAAAACCTTCATCGATATCAGAAGTTGAGTATCCATATGATACTAAAATTCTGTGTTTTATGAAGTGCTTGAATAGCAATTTCCTCTAATAGAATAAATATGTAATTTGCTTTACAATAATTTGATTCACAAACCACATTCTAGGAAACCATACGTTGTATAACGTGAGATGAGGTACCACCTCTAATTAATTTATTATATAATAGAAAGTATGGATAAACCAAAGTGCTTGATACATAATATTTACTTTATTTCTGTTGACTTCAATAATTTTCTAAACCGACATATTATATCATAATTTTTAATCTGTGTATATGCCTTATTATCTATTTTACTATTTACCTGCCTTATTTATCTATTTAATGTTTTTTTAGCCACCTTCTTCCAACAGAGGATTTGAGGAAGATTTTGGAGAAATATATAAGCCAAAAGATGAATAAATAAGACAAATGAGAAAGTGAGAAAGAAAGGAAAATAGGCTATAAAACTAAGACAACAGGCAGAGATAGTCTGCCCTTGAAATGCATACCATAACGTGCTATTCATTTGCCAGAACTGGACCACTGTATTGGCCCTGAGCTTCTTGCTGACTAACAAATAAGGAAATATGATCCTCTAAAAGATATACACTGCCCATAAGATGATAACCAAGTATTGTTTAGAAGTGCATCTTCTAAAACAAATACATATAAGAAATTGTTCCTGGAGGTTAGTATACAGGAATTCCAAATGTTGGATTGAATGATGTATTGATGATATTGTATAAGATGAGGCTGAGGGTCCCTCTCTCCCTCTGAAAATTCCTGTGATGATACCCAAATGGGAAAATGCTACCAGAAATAAGAGGTAATCTCACATTCACCTTTAATTCATTTCTAACTCAAAGACATGGCGATATTTAATTTTAGGAAACATAAAGTGTTTACTTCATAGTAACCACATAAAGTCTGGGTTTAAAAATTCTTTTGATTAATTAATATCTTAGACTGGAGAATGTTGATATTTAACATTTTAATTGCATTCATAGTTAACAAAAATCTTAAAGAGTAAGTGGAACTATGTGTTCCAGGGTTTGAGCAAAATCTGTCCAGATAAACAAAATCTAAAATGAGCAAGATATCTGAAATTTATTTACAATTTCCAGGTTCCTGGGGTTACTTGAAATAAAAGACTGACCTAACTACTGCTTTATCTGGGGTTTTATTACGTTTACTAGACTACATCGACTGTTTTTCTTATGTTTATGGTTCACAAAAGAGGTAATAAACAATTTTAAGCACACTTGCATGGCTTATGCATGATAGATGTTGATTCCAACTGGAAGCTATCAAAACACAACTTAAAGTCTTTTTTTTTCCCCCTTTAGATCACTCTCCAAAAAATAACTGTGCAGAAATAAACAGCTTTGGTAACTTCAGATTATTGAAAGCACCCATAATAGGACTGTCTGAATCAGTAGCCCAATTTTCCCTATTTATATATTTACAGGAATGAATTAAGAAGTTATACATTTTAAAACAAATTAATTGTCATTTGTGTTTTTCTCCAAAAAATCCATGTTTTGAAAGAGATTACAAAATATCAAGTTCATTTATGTTCTTGTTTTTATTAATCTACCTATATATAAAAAAAAATTGAGCTACTGATCACCATGAGATAATATCGAGTTAGCATAGTTCTACTCAATGGGAAAGAATTTGGTGTTTTATATTTCCTATTTGGTTTTATTATAGATAATGTATGTTTTGCAATAGAAGAAAGTAATTATACATACATATAGATATGTCAGAACATAACATATGTTTGTATATATTCTAGAATTTTGTTTTAATTTTAAAACATAATATGTCTGCATGAGAAAAAAATTCAAACAACAGAAAAGAATATAGAATAAAAAATTATCTGCATCAGATAAAAGAAAAAGAAAACTTAATTAATATATAGAGATCTTAAAAATTGATTTATAAAAATGAGACAAATAATCCAGTAGAAAAATCAACATTTCAAAGATGGTTAAGAGAAATGATTCACAGAAAAATAAAAATAAATTATAATAAATATATTAAACAATGCTCAAATTCATTCACTGCTAAAAAATGTAAATCAAAACAATAAGAAAGAAGATTTTAATCTATCAGATTAAAAAAGATAAGACATGTTAATAGTATACATTATTTGTCAGGGTGTAGGGACAAAGACATTCTTATTCAATGTCATTGAGAATATAAATAGGTAAAATTTATTTTCAGGACAAGTTAGCATATCTATAAAATTTAAATTCATGTATCCTTTTACCTAGAAATTCCATTTTTAAAGGTTTATACTTATGGATAAACTTATAAAATTTTGCTAAATTATATGAATGAAGGCAAATTCACTCTTAATATAGTTTTATTAGGTTTTTTTTAATGAGCAGAGACAACTTCTATAATTTTTAAGAAAAACAATGATTTTTATAAAGACAAAAGTAAATACATCTGCTTTGGTTTAAAAAACAGGTAGTACAGCCAAACTGTATAGTCTATGTGCTGGGATAAATCCTTAGCAGACTGAATTGAAAGCTATCTTCCATTAACAACACAAAGCAATAGATTAGAGAGCTTTTCTTTCAATAAGAATTGTTTACATTAAATTTTCACATCATTACTAATCCAACTTTCTTGAGCTGTCCTAATACCATTCAAGCAAAAATGAGTCATAGAGAGTGATAATTGTGTTAAAAATCCCAAGACTTCTTTAGGGTTCATATAGACTCAACTAATTGTATACTTTGAGGAAAGAGTTCAGAGTGGAATAAGGCTGGTTATTTATTCCATCTCTCACTATAGATCAATTTTTTTTTTTTTAAATTTCTTCTGAGTGCTGGCACTCTATCTTTGTTCTTGGCAGCATATTATATCTCAGCGTTAAGTGAAAGGGAAGTCATGCATTCTCTCCTGTGGGAGAGTTCTCAAAACTTGGCACATTCAAGGTTAAGGTTGGGTTATGCTATCACAGTAAAAAGTTTAGGTCAGGAGGTAATTTGTACTTTGTTAATTCACCCAGGTGCAGTATTTCTGAGGAAAAACTCTGTAATTACTGCTCCCTAGTGGACTTCAAAGAAGACATAATAACTTTTCTGCTTGAATGCTCTGCATATGAAGTGCTTTGTTATACTGAAATTTCTACTCAAAGCTTGCATTTACTCAACTAAAGGTTTTAGTTTGAAGCTTGGGATGATTTCTTTAAAAATGTAAATTCTAGATGTGCCAGACAGTAGGCAGCTGGGCTGGTCAAAAGGCCTAGGTATAACGTTGGTGGAGTTTACACTTAGTTATGTAATTAATAGAAATATCTCTGGGCTGTTGTAGTGAGAGGTTTAGCAATGTTGTACAGAAACAAAGTATAACAGATTATAATTTGTTTCTTCTCAGACTCAATCCTTAAAGTTACTTTTCCTCCCAAAACCAGGGACATAAAACCCATCCCACTGCCTCTCCACCTTAACTTCTCTGTGTAGAACAACACAAACAGCTCAGAAAGAGAACTCCACAGGATCTTATGGAAAAAGTCATCATTCCCACATAACCATGAGTGTCAAAGAAGAAGAATTCTAAGTTTTGTGAAGCAGAGTCCTCAAGTTATTGAAATAATGTAGAGTCAGAATTCATGAAATAAGAATTTTGTACTTCTATATTTTTTAGTATTATTACTAATATGGTCAATTACTTGATGGAAAAGCCATTTCAATCTAGAACTGCATGAAACTTAGATGAAGAGGATGAAAGAAATCTGGGCCATAGAATAGCTAAGAAGGAAATATGAACATATCCCAACAGAAGCAAGTATCTAAGCCATGCTAGGCCAAAGGTTTTACCAATTCCTATGAACAGGAACTGGAAGTTAATACCGGAGCTCCAGCTACTGTCTATATTTCATTGTATATCATAATATATATATATATATATATATATATATATATATATATATATATATATATAGCAAACTGCATGTAATTCATGTTTCATTCATTCTTAACTAACACTCTTGTCTTTCTAAGGAGTTCAGTTACAGAGCCCGTGTGGGTATTATTTTAGGAAGGCATCTATGGCAGCCATGGAGATGCAGGCCCAGATCTCCCTTCCAGAGAACTTTGTGTTAGCACCAGGGTTGGCAGACAGCCTCCAGTGGCCAAACCTTTGGATGTGCTATAATGTTCATGTCACAGCCACACTTCCTTCAGGCTGCTCCCAACCAGTGACTGGCTACTAGAGTGGGTCCATTTCTGGCACCAGACTCTTTTAAAGGTCAAACTGTGCTCAGGGGCTCCCCCTGACCTGATTAACATACTCTGCATTATCATCTGAGGCTCTTCCTACATGACCATCCTTTCTTCCTTTTCACCTTATGCAGGTGCTAGGTCTGCATCATGGTGTGATGTTGTCCTTGTCTATTCTGCTCCCTCCCCTCTATGTCTTTCATAGGTATTTCCTCCAATAAATCTTTCACACGTTTAATTCTATCTTGGCATCTGCTTCTCAGACAACCTAAAATGATATAGTACTTGAATTGAGTAGACCCCAACTTAGAGTAAAGATAAAAGTTCTTTTAACTTTTAAGTATTTTTTTGAAGAACTTTTAAGCACTGCTTAAAAGCTCTCTCCAACAAGAGTCATTGCTATCTGAATATGTTTTAGATTATTTACAAAGAAGCCTTGAGTAAGAAGTCCCTTATCTGAACAATAAAGTTACTGCTGTTTGGAATACTATAAGAGAATCTTCAAGGACTTAGCTTTCTCTCTGATCCAAATACAATTTGCCTATCAGCTGAAAAGAGTTGCTTCGATGCTAGTTGGCCATAAATATTTATTGGCATCTTATTGGCAATACTTTGCAAAAATATGTTTGATGCTCCGGTTTAGAGTTCCTACATACAGAACTCAAACAACTGGATCTATCAAATTCTTAAGAAGACTACGATATAGAATTTTTCTTACATTTGTTTCTGTTTAAAATGATAACCTATTCATTGAGGATGTCAAAGTCTGGTTTTAACATAATTCGGTTCAGGTTCAGTTATGAAAAAGGATAAATCAAGAAGGCCAGTTTCCTTAAAATTTCCAGTCACATATGTATGTGTCTATAATATGTTAATTTTCCCTACAGATGGGTGCATGAGGTCATCCACTTTTTCACTTACAAAGACCTCTTTCAAAATGGTTTGGTTTTACATAGATAATTTGTAAGTACCCTGGGTTCGATGTTATACCTTGTGCAACTAATGAGATTTATGAATATAATTTAAACAACCTAAAGAATTTCTTGATAAAACTCCATTCAAATTTAATTTTAAGCTACTTATAGCAGATTATTTTCACTACGTATCATAATACCATCGGGAATTTAGCATAATGACTTTATATATTTTCTGTGTTATTATTTTTTTTATGTGCGATGACCTATTACATTGATTTTCTGGCATAATTCACATTACAGCTTTGTGTGGTATGCTGCTTATTATCTCTAATTTAAGATACATACGTTTTACAGGATTTTAGAGAGGTTGAGTAACTTGCTCAAGGTTATATAGCTAGCTCTCCGTTTAGCTGGGATTTTAATGGGTTGGTCTGACCTCAACTCTGTAGTTTTACATACACATGGTTCATCCTTCCCAAATGTCCTACACAATAGAAGACAGGGTCCATGCTACATAGTAATACAACATTGGACCAGTCTCTTAACTTATCCGGGAGAATTTATAAAACAAGTAGGTTGGCTTGGCCTTGAGCCCTGGACCCTCTCCAAGCTTCCTTCCTGCTCTAACATTCCTTTACTCTATAGTTAATCTGGATAAGCTTCTAACAAAACATAATCTGAAAATAAAAAATTATATTCAATATAAGATGCAAGCCTCTGCATTTGCTGATGGAGTATGCCAACTCTTCTGAAATGTTCTTAAGTTTCTATTTCTCCTTCTACCTTGAAATAGAGCATATATTGCAAGAAAAGATAAATGTTGCTTACAGCTTTAATGAATGGATGTCCTGTGATCCTGTTGGGGGATTTGTTTAAGTTGAAAGTTGTTAATAAATCTCAAAACCAAGATATCATAATTTAAAATGAAAGAATAACTGTAAACTTTATATAAAAATGCAAAAGAATTTACTCAGTGTTTTAATTAATATTTATATTTTGATTATTTTCAATTATAGTTGACATACAATATTATATTAGTTTCAGGTGTACAACACAGTGATTAGACATTTATATAACTTTTGAAGTGATCACCTTGATAAATCCAGTACCCATCTGACACCATGCATAGTTATTACAATACTGCTATAATTCCCACGCTATACTCTACATCTCCATGACTATTTTGTAACTACCAATTTGTACCTCTTAATATCCTTCCCCTTCACCTACCCTCTCCATTCCCAATCTGACAACGATCAAAATGCTCTCTGTATCTATGAGCTTGTTTCTGTTGCTTGTTTGTTTATCCTGTTCTCTAGATTTCATATGTGACATTTATCTTTCTCTGTCTGACTTACTCCACTCAGCACAATACCCTCTAGGTCCATCCATATTGTTGTAGAGGGCAAAATTTTATTCTTTTATATGGCTGAGTAAAATCCCATTATACACACACACACACACACACACACACACACATACACACACACTCACACCACCACCACCTCTCGTTTATCTATTCATCCATTGATGGACATCCAGGATGCATCCATATCTTGGTTACTGTAAATAATGCTGCAATGAACATATGAGTTCACATATTCCTTCAAAGTAGTGTTTTATGTTTCTTCAGATAAATACCCAGAAGAACCTTAACTGGGTTCTTCTTTGTCTCTTGTTATAGCCTTTCTTTAAAGTCTGTTTTATCTGATATAAGTATTGCTCCCCCAGCATTTTGTTTGTTTACTTTTCCATAAAATATTTTTTCACCCCTTTACTTTCAGTCTGTGTGTTTTTTGATCTGAAGTGAGTCTCTTGTAGTCAGCATATGTATAGGTCTTGTTTTTTTATCCATTCAGCCACCCTATCTTTTGTTTGAAGCATTTAATACATTTACATTTAAAGTAATTGTTGCTAGTTATTGTCATTATATTATTCATACTTTTTTTCCCTTCTTCTTAAAGAAGTCCTTCTAGCATTTTCTATAACACTGGCTTGGTGATGATGAACTCTTAGCTTTTTCTTGTCTGAGAAGCTCTTTATCTGTCCTTCAATTCTAAATGATAGCTTTGTGGGGTAATCTTGGTTGTAGGTCCTGGCTTTTCATCACTTCAAATATTTCATTCCAATCCCTTCTGGCCTGCAAAATTTCTGTTGAGAAATCAGCTGACAATCTTATGAGAGCTCCCTTGTAGGTAACTAATTGCATTTCTCTTGCTGCTTTTAAGAGTCTCTGTCTTTAACCTTTGACATTTTAATTATGATATGTCTTGGTGTAGGCCTCTTTGGGTTCATCTTGTTCAGGACTCTCTGTGCTTCATGGACTTGTACATCTATTTCCTTCACCAGGTTAGGGAAGTTTTCTACATCATTTCTTGAAACAGGTTTTCTATTCCTTGCTCTTTTTCTTCTCCTTCTGGTATCCCTGGGATGCAAATGTTTGCATCCTTCATGTTGTCCCAGAGGCCCCTTAAACTATCTTCATTTTTTTTTTTTTTTGATTTTTCTTCTTGTTGATCTAATCAGGTATTTTCTGCTACCTTATCTTCTAAGTCACTCATTTGATCCTCCACTTTGTCTAATCTACTGTTAATTCCTTCTAAGGTAGTCTTCATTTCAGTTATGGTAGTCTTCATTTCTGGTTCTTTTTTATGTTTTCTCTCTCCACTTTTATGTTTTCTATCTCTTTGTTAAAGTTCTCCCTGAGTTCACTGAACTCTATATCTGGTAGATTGCTTGTCTCCATTTTGTTTAGTTCTTTTTCTGGAGCTTTGTTCTGTTCTTTCATTTGGGACACGTTTCTTTTTCTTCCCATTTTGGCTGCCTATTTGTGTTTGTTTCTATGTCTTAGGTAGGGCTGCTATGTCTCCTGGTCTTAGTAGAGTGGGCTTATATAGTAGGTGTGCTATGGGTATCAGTGGCACAGTCTTTCCTGGTCACCTGAGCCAGGTGATCCAGGTATGCCCCCTATAAGGGTTGTGCGTGCCTTCCTATTGTAGTTAAGCCTTGATTGCTGTTTGCTCATCAATCGGCTTGGGTTGATTGGTTGTGATGACTGGCCATGACCAGTGGAGGAGCTATTGTGCAGGTGCTGATCCTAAAGAGCAGGGTTTGCTTTAGCAGGTCTATGCCCTTTGGGTGTGTCGTCCTTAGATGTGACCTTGGGTGGTGCTCAGGCTCAGACAAAAGCTGGTCACAGGGCCTGCAGGCCTGGGCCTCATGGAAGGAGCCCTGCCACAGGCCAAGTTCAGCTGAATCCTGTGCCTTGTCTGGGGCCCCTTGGTATGAGCCACCAAGCAATCCACAGATGGCTGCTGCCCACAATGGACTTGTATGTGCCTCAAGATGCCAAGCCATAAACCAAGGCTGACCACCGCTAGTGTCAGGCTTGGGGCTGTCAGCAAGAGGTACAGGGCATGCCTAGGTCAGATGATGCTTGTTTAGGTTTTATGAACCTTCGAGAGCCTTTAGGAAAACCTGCAGCATGAGCTAAGACAGGCCGTTTGTAAGGAAAATCAACTGGAGGCAGCTTGCATGGGCCCGCAAGTTGGGAAGGGCGAGGTCTCAGCGAACCACTTGGGCAAAGCAACCTGTGTTAGCAGTGTTGATGGAGACTCAGATATGGCACAGAAGAAGAGCATTCAGAGAATCAATAAAATTATTTTAAAAATGTCTAATTTCCTTGGTAATCAGAGAAAAACAAAGTAAAAGCAAAAATGAGATTCCACTATTTGTCCATCAGATCAATGAAATAATTTTTAGTGGATAAGATCAAGTGGTGACAAAGCAAGGAAGTTTTTAGTAAATGCAATTGGGAGCTTGAATTAGTACAACCATGTGGAAGAACGACATTAAAGGATTTAGTAAAACAAAAAAGGCATGTAACTAGTGGCCCAGTAATCCCTCCAACTATTTTTATAAATCCTAGAGAAATTCTTATATATGTATAAAGAAGACATGTATAAGGATGTTAATTGCAGAATTGTTTATACTACTGAAAAATTTTAAAACAATATATCTGTGGTGGCCACAAAGCCTCCAGCACCACCTTCTGAATCTATCACCGCTTTCCTGCTAAGATCAGATTTCCCACAGGCAGTTCTCAGCCAGTGATTGAACACAGCAACAGTTCTAAGACAGGTCCATTCCCGACAAATGTAAGACTAATCTGCACGTGACTTTGGCTCAAAAACTCCCTAGAAGCCTTGCTGAAACACTCTTAGAACTGCAATAGAACCGGCTTTTCCTTCCTTCCTTTTCTCTTTTATGAGGGCTGGAACCACATCCCAGTCTGACAGCTTTCCCAACCTCTTATGGCTACCTATGCCTTGTCCCTCTCAGGTAATTTCCCCAGTAAATCTGTTGTATGACTAATCCCATCTTGGCATCTGCTTCTTGTTCAACCAACAAATGGTGCCAGCAGTGGTCCAACGACACAGGCAGTAAGATGACGATGCACTTGGTAGTGGTTCAACTGCTACAAATTTCACTGAAGGTGATCTGAGAAAACCTCAAAGTGGAGGGAAATGCCTTTACAGGTACAAGGAGCTGGACGGTTACTACTAAATTATATCAATGGCCTGCAGAGTGATAACAAGAAACTTAGATCCATTAACAAGAAGTTATAAGTGTGAAGACCCGAAAATCTTACTGGTATCTAAGAAAGAAGACCATATCTCCTACAATGGGATTTCTGACATTCTTGAGCAGTAAACAATTAGTACAGCTATAGAACATACAGTTGAATGCTCAGCCAAGACAGAACTTTTACACTTACAAACTCTGTTGAAAAAACCTGGGACTCTGAATTTTGGATGAGGACATCTGAATGAATGCCCCTGAGGATGCCAGCTCTGGAGACTCCTCTGAACCCTCACAGCTCAGAGGTGCCATACGCCCTAAGAGCTAGCACTTGTCCAGTGCTGCAGAATACTGCACAGTTTCCTCTCCTACAAGGCAACAGGTGCCCACTCTTAGAAGTTGTTCTTACCTCCCCTCCTGGCTGCTAAGCCAATTAGTAGAAAGGCCCTACTGGGGAAGTATGGAATCAGAAAAGGGAGACACAACTTTATATGCAGAATTAGCTAGTCTGTGTTGGCAAGAGACACTGGAGTATCACTGGAATTGGATTTTTTTAAATTAATTAATTAATTAATTTTTATGGTGACATTGGTTAATGAAATCCAATAAGTTTCAGCTGTACACTTTAACAGTAAGGCACATAGATATTTACGCTGTGTGTTCACCTCCCATAGTTATATTTTTTTCTGTCACCACATATTTGACCCCCTTTACCTGGTCTACCTCTCCTTCCCTCCCCCCACCCCACCCTCTGGTAACCACTAGTCTACTGCCCATGTCCATGAGTCTCTGTTTGTCCTGTCCATTTGTTGCTTTTAGGTTTATATCCCACATATAAATGATATCATGTGATTTTCTACTTTTTCAGTCTGGCTTATTTTGCTTGGCATGATTATCTCGAGGTCCCTCCATGTTGTCACATGGCAGTATTTCATCTCTTCTTATAGATGAGTAATATTCTATTGTATCTATGTACCACAGCTTCTTTATCCAATCACCTATCGTAGGACACTTCTGTTGCTTCTCTGTTCTGGCCACCGTGAATATGGGATTGGATTTTTAGGGTGTAAGATCAAGGAGCCAGAATGTATACAAGCAAGAATTTATTGACTTACAATCTGTTTCTCAAGACAGGATTCGTCAGCCTGGCAAGGCCTCAGGAAACGGAGCAAACTTATCTTTAGGGTGATTCTCAGAGGTCTTGAAGAAGCAATGATTGATGCCGAACAAAGCTGAAACACCTGAACTGCCCTGGCAGACAAAAGAGGAAGGAGTGAAGAGGCTGCAGAAAAGTTGGCATATGAGAATGGATATATTATCTAAGGCCAGAAAATCCAGTAGTGGATTGTGTTCCATGAGTGCCCAGAGGACATGCCAGCCACCAAGGCTATTAAGAATCTGGTAGTGAGAAAGATGCCAGGCAGTACCACCCAAGATGATGGTATTAGCTCTCTTTTGCAGGTCAACATTGACAGTAGACAAGGTTGTCAATGAGCTAAGTTCATAGGGATGTTGGGCCTGAAAGTATTAAAAACCTAATGGCAGTGCTTAACTGAAGCCAGATAGCTGAGATTTCTGTGAAGCCTGGCAAGGCTATAGAGATAGCCAAGAGGGCTTGACCAGAAAGAAATTGCAGAGAAGGTAAATAGAGCATGACATCCCCATAGGCATTTAGAGGTCAGACAACAAGGGTTCTGCTTACCACCTACAACAACAACAACAACAACAACAAAAAGTAATTTTGGAATTCTGACTAAAGTCCAATTTTTGTGGGACTACCGTGATTATTTTTCCAGTTCCCAAATGTATAATGGCAGTTGTTCTACTTGGCATAAGAGTTAGGCCTCCTTCCCTCCCACACACAAATTGGTCCTTTGTCTCTGCAGTAAAGAGCCACCATAAAAGAGAAGACCAAATGGAAAACTCTGGAACTACCGCACAGCACATGTACTGGTTAAGAGAGTAAATATAAAACAATATGACACTGTGTGAAATAGCAGAAATGAGAGCCTCCATGAAAAAACTAAAGGATGTGGGGGTAGTGGTCCTTATCATATTTCTGTTCAGTTGGCCAATCTAGTCTCAGCCTAAATAGGATGGATTCTAGAGAATGACTGAGGACCATGGCAGCTTAACCAAGTAGCAACCCCAGTGCAGCTGGGGTGCTTGGTGGCAAAGAGCCTATTGCCATTAGAAGAACAGGTTAATAATGCCTCAGGTACGTGGTATTCAGTCCTTTGCCTAGAGAATACATTCTTTTCAGTCTAAATCAGGAGAAAGGATCAGAAACGGTTTGCATTCATGTGGCACAGACGGCAATATTCATTTATAGAGTTGCTTCAGGGCTCTGTTAATTCTTCTGCTCCCTGATATAATATGGTCTGAAGTGATCTGAGCATTCTACAGGATATCACACAGATCCATTACATCAATGACATCATGCAAATTGTGCAAGACAAGCAAGAAGTGGCTAAAATGCCAGAAGCTTTGGAAAGATACACACATTGCAGAGGATGGAGGATAAATCTTATGAAGATTCAAGTACCTGCCATTCAGTGAAGACCTTAGAGATGCACCATCAGGGGCATACTGTGATAATTTCATACAAAGTGAAAACACTCCTCCCATCCTGCTCCCACTCCCAACAAAGAAGAAAGCGTAAAAGAGTCTCTCTTGGTTCTGGGCTCACTGTGAACCAGACTTTTGGTACTGAGATTTCCCTCACTAGACACCTGGTGGACAGTGAGGCCATTAACTAAACTAAGAGAGATGGAGGAGAGCAGTTCTGTTCGAAAAGAGAGGGAGACTTAAGGCTCCAATTCATACGACCTCCAACCTCAAATCTGGAATGGCCCTGAGATGCAGAAGGGCTGTCCCGGTGTAGGTACAGATGAGTCCAAGGGGACTAATCTATGCATGGAAGAGAGTTGCAGAGATAGAAACCCAAAAGAGCATTCTTCTAGCATAACTACTTAGAATGTGTGATGGTTTTGAGGAGTGTTATTTCACTAAGGCCATTATAGATGTTGATGCAAACATTGCTTATCTACCTTATGTTCTTACTAACCACCACTAAAGGACATTTTATAATGAGATTTTAAAAGCTCTTGTTTACTCATTGAGATCAGATAAGTTTATGAAAACATCTTGCAATAAATTACAAATGTTTTCAGTGAGTTAAAGGAAAAGGTTGAACCACCAGAGATGATAGCTAGGTTGAAATCTAGATATAATTAAATGGCAATAAATTGAAAAACATATGTAATGTACTTTTGCTTTAATTATACAGTTTTTTGCATCATGTATGCAATTTATGGCTATACTGTGAAAACGACGCGTCTTCACTTTTAAGGTTGTATAAGGACCTTTTAAAAACCATATGAGGGAGGGAGCCAAGGAAAGGGATTGTAGGAACTTTCACTGGATACTTGAGTATATTTCAAATTTTGAGCCATGTGTATATTCTAAAACAATAAATTCTAAAAACACACAGAAACAAAAAAAATAGTCCTATTCACAAAAGTCCCCCAAATTATAACATGCATAGGAATAAAATTTGGCAAGAAGAGACAGGACTTTTATGAGGAAAGCTATAAAATATACTTTAAAAGCATACAATAAGACTTGAATAACTAAAGCAAAACCTAGGTAGAATATTTCCAGGGTGGAATATTTACTCTCATGAAATAGTAATCCTTCACAAATTAATAAAATAGTTTAATGCAATTCCAATTAGAATTCCAATGGATTGGGATAAAAGTATTTTAAAGTACATGTGGGAGTAAACTGCCTAATAACAGCCAAACAATTTAGAAGAAAGTTCATAAAGGATCTAAAGTTATCGGATATTAAAAATTTCTATAATATCTTATTATAACCTATTGCTTGGGATGGTATGCCTTTGAAATTTATTTTTATTTATTTATCAAAAACATATATAATTCTTATTACGTTATAGACACCATTCTAAGTGCTTTACAAATGCTAATTCATTTAATCCTTAAACAACTCTATGAGAGAGATACTATTACCATTTCCATTTCACAGGTGAAAAAACTGAAGCCAGAGAGCCTTGCTCAGGGTCAAACACATAGTGGAACCTGTATTTTTAGCCAACACATAGTGGAACCTGTATTTAAACTTGCCCTTGATTAGTATATGATGCGGCCTCCCAGAAGCAAATAAATCAGTGGACCAGAACAGGGTCTAGAAATGGATCCACTAGCAAACGGAATCTATTACATGAAAAGAGTGGTGTTTCTATTTAATGGAATATTACTCTCTGTTGCTGATATAACTAGTTCAACAAAACTCTTAACTCTGTTAAAGTTCTGTATATGTGGCCTGAATGAGCGACCACCTGAATCTTCATCAGTGTTAAATAGTGGAGTAAATAATGATACATCAATACCATAGAATATAATGCAACTATTAAGAGAAGTCATATCTACATCAGTTGACCTGACAGGATAGCTACATTTTTAAGTGAAAAGAAAAAAAAAAGGAAACTTTTTGTAAGTAGTATGTATTCATTTGAATGAAGATAGGAAATTGCATGCAAGGATATACATCATGGTATTATCATTGGTTACTTCAAAAAATAGTGAGGGAGAGAATACTAGTGGCAAAAGGACTTAACGATTTACATGTTTTTTGTTCTTCATTTGTTACAATAATTTTCACTTTTGAAAAAAAATCCCAAATAAATTTCAGACTTTGTAAAAACGGTAAAATATTTGAAGTTACCAAACTTTTAATGCCTGCTCCTAGTATACGAAATTTTATCTTTCATCTGTTCATTTACTTTAAATAAAATATTAAAGTGTCTTATTTATATGAGAAAATGTTTTTGGAAAATCGAAATTTTCATGTATGAAGTTGAATATATATTTTTTTAAAAAATAAACTTACTCTTGAAAGAAAGCCAATACCATCCTTCCGAAAGATGCCAAACAGCATATAAGTTTTCGCGTGTGCAGTAAAAGTTATGCCATTTAGTTATGTCACTGGAGAAATTGTAAAGTAAGGAATTCACTAAGAGAGAAACTAAATTCAGATAGAGTTGAATTGTTTTCTTTCTTCTCTGTGCTGGATAATTTCTCTTTGCGCCTCTAGAACTACTATTCCTTCTCCACCAAGCTCTTAGCCCAGGAAGCTGACCTGTATGGATTGTATCAATCAGGTTTCCTTATTCTCTGGCTCTTAGTTGGGTTCACACAATGGGGGACACTGGTGAGAGACTGGAGGCCAAGAGAGAGAATAGTTCGGGTATTTATTCCCTCAGCTTCCTCTCTGTTGGGTGACAGTGGCTGTGTCCCTTCATGCCACCGGGAGGGTGATCACTCCTTCCTGATTTCAGCTCTGTTTGAGTTCTGGTCATAGCAACCCTCCCCAGCCTTCTTGCTTCTTTCTTCATGTCCTTCAGAGGAACCGTCTTTTATGTCATCTGATTCATTTTAGGACACTCACTGATATGTTCCCTCACCTCTTAAAAGTAGGAGTAATCTAAATCATGATTTTTTCCATACTTTTTTCCCTCTGGTAGGGTAATTCTTTCTTGAAACTTCAGTCACTAATTTCTTAGCCAAGTTATGTTTCATCTGTTCTAGATAGCATAATGCCAAACCTTTGTGAAGAAGATACATTTGCATCGCTACAGGGAAAGAAAAAGAAGACTCACTAATCTGATCATTCCCAATATCTTTGATGTTCAACAATTGGAATTCCAGAGATGGTTAAATGCTTGAACTTTGCATTCCATCCATTGAGACAACATAGGAAGAAATTGACATTGTCATTGTATATGACCTTGGATCTCAAGGTGTATGACCTAACCAGTTCTAACTAACTATTCCCTTAGCCAGGGATAGCTGAGGGACATATTTGCTCAGCAACTCTCACTTTCTTAAAGTTGTAACTGCAGCAGTGGCTTTTAATCCATTGCTGTTGATCATGGGAAGGGGATAGAGAAGCTATAGGGGAGCTGATAGAGAATGGTGATTAGGAAGTCAGCTGAAGTCCTCTGCAGAAACAAATCTCAGATGCAGGCATCTATGTGGAATAATCATACCAACTCAAGCAAATATGACCGTTTTCAGTTTGAGCCATTTTGTACCATCAGTGTTCTGAAAGTATATAATAGCTAGACTTCCTTCATAAACTCTCTAATAGAAGATGCCTGGTTCAGAATAACACACAAGGTGTCTTTGCTAAAAATGTTAATGGTGACGAAGAATCACCTCTTAGAAATGGAGATCCTATAAGCTTCTACTAAGGAAATCTTAGCAGATTTTTTTTACTTAGACTCAGAAGTATGCATAAGAAAAAATTATTTACCTATTTAATTTACTTGCTAGTAAAATCTCTTGCGTATTTTTTGTGTGACCCTAGGATGACTAAAATCAGCTGAAACATGAGTTGCAAAAAAAAAAAAAAAAGGTTTCTTGGAGGTAGGAAAAAGATAGGGGATTAAGTCCCTAATCTCTTTCTCATAGCACTCCTAAATAGAAGAGTGTTTGTGCAGATATAATCCTCTGGGTCAGAAATGGCAGAGAAGCTGTGCAAAGAAATAGGAGTTGGGTTCCTGACCAGCTGGACAGGGATGTAAAGGTCAGAGAATGACCTCAAAATCAAGCTGTCGGTGGGAGAAGTAATACATCCTAGCAATCAGCACAAGAATATCCAGAAACTACCTGAATTTGACAACTCTGCTTCTTTCCACAGGCAGTCGTTCTGTTTCTTCTGTTATTTCAGCTACAAAAATTAGATTATTATTGATGTAGTTGCTGTTATTTTTAAGATCACCTGACCTATGAAGACACTATATAGCCCTTCAAATTGGAACTGCTTCCAGAAAAACTCACATTTTGCGAATTTCCACCATATTTCTCTGATCCTTGCATTTCATTAAGAGCAAGAAAACATATTCAAGACCTATACAAGCAGATACGTACATGGATTCCCATGAAAACCAAATTAAACTGAGACAATGAAGATATACTATGTTATAATTCATGATTTCACTTCCTCATTTTCTTTAGAGCGATCTGAATCCTTTTAGATCTTGACAACTTATCTTTATCTCTATTCTCTATCTCTATCTCTATCTCTATCTCTATCTCTATCTCTATCTCTATCTCTATCTCTAATCTCTATCATGTCTATCTATATACACCCTTGCTTTATCCTTCCCATCAGTTGTCTCTAATTTGCATGTAACCTAAAGATAGAGAGGTTTTCTACTCATTTTCTTTGGGAACATCTTTATCTTAGCAGTGTTTCTCAAAGTGTGGTCCATGGACTATCTGCAGGAAAAACACCTGAGATATTTAATGGAAAAATGAAGATTGTTGAGCTCCACTTTATACAAAACAAATCCAAATCTCTGGGAATTTGGATCTAGATTTACAAGCATACCACGTCATTCCCACGCAGGGAGACATGATTCAGACATGACGCTCAACATAGATAAATCATTTCAGAAAGTTAGTGATTTCCACATGAGAAGCAGCCCCAGTAGTCATTCTCATAATCTATAACTTTTTAATGGACAGTTACTATGGGCCAGGCACTGGATTATGCACAAAAATATGATAGGAAGCAAAGCAGACATTGGCTTCCCTTCATGGAGCTTTCAGACTAATGGAAGAGAAAGACATTGGTCAGTGAACTATCTAAATTAATGTAAAAAAAAAAAACTATGTTATGTTCTGAAGTAGTGTATGTAGAGCAATATAACATATTTGAAGTATTTAAGGCACCTCGGAATTTAAAGAAGGCTTCCTGGAGGATGTTACTTAAGTGAAGAGAAGTCAATGTGAACTAAGAGAAAACAAGAGTTTTCTTTCTAGGTGGTAGAAATGGCACATGCTAAGCCCTGTGGCAAGTCCAGTGTATAGGACCCAGAGGAGACCTGTTTGTCTACCACTACGACAGCTGTGGGGGGCAGTATGTGGTCCAGGGTGAGAAGGAACTCGGCCATGCAGGGCATACCGGACATTTTTAGACATTTTATCAGATTGCAAAAATGGTCTTGTAGATGGTGATCCATTTTGCTAGAAAGATGAAGCACAATATAGTGGCCCTTAGTTTCTCAAGAGTACTTGAGAGAAATTAAGAGATTTGTTACTCTGTTGTACTACTAACTGTATGATACAGTATAAGCTACTTGACCTCCTCGATCTTCAACTTCTTACCTATAATGCATGAATGAAAAAACTATACTGTAGTTGTTGAGGGGACCAAAATGAGAGCGAGGGATGTGAAAGTGCTT
Organism: Eidolon dupreanum; assembly: GCA_028627145.1. NCBI lineage: Eukaryota > Metazoa > Chordata > Mammalia > Chiroptera > Pteropodidae > Eidolon > Eidolon dupreanum. The sequence goes on from CM053501.1 coordinate 81,977,859, forward strand.
TGGAAAACATTACTCACTATAGACATGTTGTATGTGTTTTAAAGTGGTATCTCTGCTTTAACTTTGATTGTTACTCAGAACAGGGAAGTTACCTGTTTCTGAAGGTCTGCCATGAAATCAGCTCTTGATCTTGGCTTCTGCTGGCTTTCATCCACTATTTCTTACTGCTTCTTTAAAACTCTGCTCATTATAATTATACTAGTTTCATCAGCTTCAGATGAGCCATGTCCCAGTTCGAAACTGTTAAAAAACACTGAGAATGCATTTCCCTGAGTTTATTGCTCTTTTTCCTTTCTCCATTTAGCTGTTTTGCAGCTCTAAGATTTTTCACCCTTTTGCCCTTTATTCCAATCTATAATTCAAACAACTGAAAATACATTAAAAATACTCAGAGTACCCTTTTTCCAGTACCTCTTTCTCAGCTGATTAGTTTTAGAAAGTTTTTGTTTGTCTCACTTTCAGTGGTAGATTTGGTTTTACTTTAAAGTAAAGCAGTAGGGTCCTTTTGGTTCATAATCTGTTTGTTTCATACACTTTCAGAAACGCTGTTAGTAATTGAACTCTCAGTCTGTATTTCTTCTCATCTTTGGCCCTAGCCATCTCCACTGTCTTATGCAGCACTGACTCACCTTATTTTCCATGCATATTCCAGTTTTAAAATATGCACTGATTTAGACTCTACTTATGGTTAACTCTCCTGGTCTTTCAGAGAGGCTGAGCCTTCTAATCAAGGCTATTCCTTATCACTATCTGGTGGGAGACCATGAAGAAAGCAGATAGATGGTGAGTCTCCAAGGTCTTTAGAGAGCAAGGACTTCTCTTATATTTCTTTTGTACCCTTCAAAGTTCAGGGCTGAGCCCAAAGTTTTAGCCCTTGTGCCAGATCAATGAGTAAGTGAGTGGACCACTTACAGTTATGCTTTCAAGGTCTTTATGCAGTAAATTGAAGCAGTGACTTTCTATCTAATGGCTGACTTGATGTTCAACACCTTCTTCTAAGTTATTTAAACCTATTTCTGGCTTAATGGGCAACTAAATCTCCTCCCTCTTCTGCTCTGCTCCAAGGCAAGGACACCTTTCCTTGGCTCTCTTGGCTTGTGGTGAGCCTGTTGCCTTCTCTAAGGGGATTTGTTCTTTATTTCATTCTGTCAGGGTCCCAATTCTAGAAGACTTGGAAATAATCCCCAAATAATTTGCATATGTTTTCCCATAAGGAATAGGATAGACTTAAACAAATTTAGGACAGCCATATCTATTCTAGCATATAATTTAGAAAGTATGCATATTAAAATTCATCATGATCCCAGTTTATACAGTTATTAAAATTAGTTTGAGTTCACATATCTAATGCCTAAATGAAGCAAATGTGAGCCAAGAAAAATAATAAAGAGTAAGTCCTCCCACCACACATACACACAAACACACATCAGTTTGACCTAAAAAGGAATTGATATTAAAGGAATGACCAAAGTAGAGCTTATCTGCTATAGGAGGGCAGTTATAGTCTTCTGGGCTTCATCTTCATAAAACTACCTGAGTCAGTTTTAGCGGAGTTAAGCAGCTGTTCAGGGAATAGTCTCAGTGGTCAAAAGAATTGATATACCTGGATGTCTGTGCAAGAGTGCCATTTATTCTGATTTTCCATTATTAGGTTGAATAAATTTTGAAAAATTAACCAATGAAACACAAGTATGACTTGATAATCAAGTTTATGGAGTTATTTGTCTTAAGTAAGTGCTTGGTTGAAAGCTGTAGGATATACAAGAACTCTGCCCATAGAGGCCTTATTACCTAGAGAGTGGAAATCGTGACTTGCTTCTAACTAATGGAATACAACCGATCAATTACAAAACCAAACTGAAGGGTATGGAAGTAAAGGAGCTGACAGAAGTAACTTCGAGGAACAGTGTTTTGACTGAATATTGTAAGGCTAAAGATAAAAGAACTATATTTAAACACTGAACTGTAGTTGGCAAATTTGTTTCTCACAGGGATATGGATTAGAAATTCTGAGACTACTTTGTTTTTATGCTACAGTTGATAATTAAGTTTGTATATGTATATATAGATATATATACATATAGACATAAGTATAGATATAGATATGGATATAGATATATAGAGATATAGATATAGGTATAGGTACAGGTATAGGTATAGATATAGATATAGATATAGATATGGATATAGATATATATAGATATAGATATAGATATAGATATAGATATAGGTATAGGTATAGGTATAGATATAGATATAGATATAGATATAGATATAGATATAGATACTAAGAGTCAGGCTTCCCACTGTACAAGAAAGAAGTTACAAATAAAGAAAGGAGAAAGGTAGAATGGACCCTATGGAGGTGGTCTGGTGTGAGAGGCATCAAAATGAATTCATGTTTATTTTTAAAAGTGTATAGAGATAATTAAGAAAATAAATAAATAAGTTAATATATTAGCTTTATCCATTGAGTCACTAGAATAGTGACACTTCAGTAGCAATGTGCCTATCCAGCACTCAGATCTTGTCTTCTAAATGCCATTCTCCAGTAAACGAAACCAGGACTCCTTGGAGAACTGGTTTACTCCAGGGAAAACACAAACAAGATAAGCTTGAATATCTTGTATCTGAAATAGAGGAAGTGTTCAAAAAAAAAAAAAAAAAAGAATAAGGCTTATCAAAAGGGCACAGGAGATACTCTAAAAAAGCTTTCAAGTGCCAAATTTAGAACAGCTCGGAAAAACAAAATAAATAATGATAATATTGAATTACAACCCAAATAATAAAATAAATACCTATTAGTTCACATTGATATAAATAAAAATAAATAAATGGTCTAGAATTGATAATTTACAGAATTCCAATTAATAAATGTAGAAGGAATGAAGGAAATAGAAAGTCATCATTAAAACATAGTAAAAATTTCTGCAGGCAAGATCCATTACGTATACTTAAACCTGTTGGCTAAAGTTTAATTAAAACAGGATATTTGCATAATCTTAAAGTATCTCTGTTAAAATATTTTATTAATTACAAAGTGAGAAATAGTAAGTTTCCACCTTAACCAAGTGATCAAGTTTAACATTGCTGGTAATAATAGCGACATCATGATCGCTGATACATCCTGAGAAGGGCACATCACGCCTGTGGCAGCCTTCCCAATAATACGTAATTTCTATCTAAAAATAAGAAACAGCAGACAAACCCAATTCGAAGAACTTTCTTCAAAATAACTGACCAGTACTCCTCAAAAATATCAAGGTCATACAATAAATATAAGAGAAAACTAAGGAATTGTCATAGTTTAGAGGAGAACAAGGAGACATTGCATTTAAATTAGGCGGGCGCAAACTTTCTGTAAAAGAACAGATAATAAATATTTTAGATTTTGTAGGCCACGTAGTCTCTGTTACAACTATTTATTGCTACCATTTTAGTGTGAAAGCAGACAGAGATAATATGTAAATAACGTATCATGGCTATGCTCCATAAAACCTTATGTACAAAACAGACAGTGGGCCAGATTTGACCTGTGAGGCCATAGTTTGCTGACCTCTGATCTAAATCAACGTAGAATCCTGGAATAGGAGAAGGAAGGTTAGTGGAAAAAATTGGTAAAATCTGAATTAATTCTGTTTTTTAGTTAATAGAATTACATTAATTTCTTAGTTTTCATAAACATTTTATAGTAATGTAAAATGTAAACATTTGATAAAACTGGGGAAATGGTTTATAGAAACTGTACGATTTTGCTACTCTTCTGTAAGTCTAAAATTATCTTTTAGAAACTACAAAAAATCAATTAGCCAAATACATACATACATACTTACATACTTACATACATAAATGGAACTGAAAGTGTCTAGGAGAGAGAAGAGGCAGGGTCAGTTACTGCAGAAAGAATCCATACAAACTTGGCCAGGAATATATTGGTAGACCTTGTGAGCTTTGAAAACTACTACAAGTTGAATTCTTATTTTTTTCAAGTCATTAAAAATTTTACTTCTAAGCCTTTCCATTTTTTCTTGTGATAACGGGTTGGGGACCATGAGGAGCTTTTTGAGAACACTTAAATAAAAACTGTTCATTTGTAGAGAAAACTCCCACAATGTTAGAGAACTACTATACTAAAAGGTGAATTTATGAGCTGGTCAAAGCAAAGTTTCTTTTAGTTATCATTGGAGGATCCTTTGATTGATTCCAGGCTAAACTGTCAATTTATTTAAAGAGCCTGAGGTCTTTTCGTGGTTAGGAATGTCGATGTAAGAAATGTCCAAACCCGTAGAGAATTTTCATAAGAATTTATTTGAGCCAAACTACATATGCCAGGGAGCAAGATCTCAAATGCTCCAGAGAATAACAGTTTTGCAGCTTCTTTTATGCATTTGAAATTAAGGAGCGAATGTTAGAAAGGTTACAAGGTGAGGACTGGATTATAGGATGGGGTTAACAAGATCATGTGCTCTCTTGAGGGTTAATACTCCTCCTCGAGGGGTATTACTTCTGGCATTTCAAAGGTGTGTTAACCCAGATGCACAAGAACAATGGGCAGGGCTGGCTTAAAACCTTTTACTAGAGAAGTTATAAGCCTAGGGTATGATTACCCACCATGACCTGCCCAGTTAAGACTTAATGATCAGATCACCCTGTGAGGTTACTTTCCATAGAACCCCTTTTCTTCATCCACAGTAACATGAAAAGACCACTCAAAAAGACGAGTCAGACACATCTCTCTCTATATATCCACAGACTTCATTCAACTTTCTCTTTAAATCCACTTTAATCTGAATTTTGATTGAGGAGATCAAAGCAGTATAATTAAAATTATGCCTTAAAGAGTGGATGACTTTTAAAATGCAAAAAACTGTGGCTGCAAAAAGGGTGAAGAAGACGGTTCTTTTCACTTTACCCCTCCAGGCCCAGAGAGGAGCAGGAGCAAACCTCATCAGTGAATGCAGCAGTAGCCAGTAGACGGAAATTCAAGCCAAGAAAACAAGGTTTGTGAGGTTAATTAAGAAGTCTTCTGCTCATTAAGTGACAGTTGGAGCTACAGAAGTGACAGAAATTTGGGGTGAGGAGGAGAAGAGGGAAAGTGATACAAATGAAGGTAGAATAAATAATTATGTTTAGAAAATAAACGTAAAGTCACCACCAAAGAAAGACAGAGACAGAGAATGTTCAGAGAGGTAGGGAGGAGCATGTAACAGAAACTCATTATTATTTATCAGTCCTTTCAAGTCAATATTGAAACTAACAAACAGACATTCTCTGGTAGTTTAACTAGAAGGATTGTAGACACGGAGGGGAAAGAGGTTCAAGAGTGAAGATTTGTCAACAGGGTCAGAGACCATGCGTGGAGAACTGGGAGTTGGGTTTGGCAATCAGGAGGTTGTTTCTGACCTTCTGGGAACGGTTTGAGAGGAGTGCTGGAGGCGGATGCCAAAGTGCAATGGGATAAAGAGTGAGTGGCCCGTGGACCAGTGGAGGAAGGCCGGAAGCTTAGCTTTGGTTTTCAAGAAGTGTGGTGGTGAATGAAATTACAAAAAAGTGTGTTTTATTTTTTGGTTTGTTTTGTTTTGTTGGGAGAACTAAAGCCTTTGCAAATCACTTTAGGGAAAAGGGAGGGGCAGGTAACTGAGCTGACTGCTTCACTGAGTCCATGTCAAGGCAATTACTTTTGATATGCAAACGTGCTCAGGGCTGGAAGGGTTCCCTCTGCCTGAAATGTAGGCAAGTTAAGTGGTGCCAGCCAATCTAATCTGTTATATTTAGTAATCTGAGTTAAATTTAGCTCATAAGCATGTGCTTTTAAACTCATCTGTTTCTACACTCTTTCTTTTGTTATTTTTTGTTGTTGTTTGTTTTTTTGTTTTTGTTATTGTTATCTTTGTTGCTTGCTCTCACCCCTTAAAATTTTCTTTTAAAAACTTTTACCTTAATTGGGCTGAAGAAAAGTTTTTTCACATTTTAGTCAAGACAGATTAGTATATAATTGGGGAAAGTGTGTATGTGTGTGTGTGTGTGTGTGTGTGTGTGAAGGAAGCATGAGTGATAGTTAAATTGATTTAGGGCAGATGGTTGGAATAGAGATTGGGAACCTAATAGAGGAAGAGGTAGGGTCAACTGTAGACACTGGCCTTTTATTACTTACATAGCTGTACCTATTATGTTACAGATCAGAAATCAGTTGGCTGTCAAACTTTTGGGGAATTCAAAGCCTTATTCATACTTTAGATATATTTGAATGTCTGTTTTATCCCTTTGAGTACAGTCATCACAAGGGCTGCATGTGGCCTTCTACCTACTCTGTTCACCCTCACGGTGTTGGCACAAGATCATGTACTTCGTGTGTTCTCTACCAATGGCCCAGGTTTACAGCAGCCCTAGAATTCCTGCTGTATTTTGGTAGATCCAGAAGTGGCCTGAGGCATATTTTTTTAAGACATAAAAGGATGAATCAAGCATGACACTAATTTTGTCTCTAATATGAGCCTTCTTAAATGAACAGCCAGGGTTTGAAAGTCGTTTCCACTTCCCAACACTGAAGGCAATGGCTAATTATTTTAGCGTTAAGGCTGTCAACAGAGCTGGTTTGAGAAGAAAGGCACTGAAAACTAATTTCCAAAAAGCCAAAGTAGCTAAAGGAAATGCTATTCAATCAGTCACGAAATATATATTTGGCACCTAGAACTTACTGTGTCCTGCACAGTTGAGTGTTTGCCACCAAAAGATAAATAAGAAAATAGTCCTGTCATCAATGAAGTCTGCTCTAGTGATATACGTGAGATAGTAGCCATGAGACAGGAAATGATTGTCCCTCAGAAATAAAAGTAGGAACCATATGACTTAAGAGAACAGATGCAACAACTTAGAGGCAGATCCATAGCAGAGACAGGCATGCATGACATCCACAAACCACATATAAGGCATTGACAGTCATTTGAACACTACTGTAAAAGTCAAGAGAAGAGCAAGGAAGACTTGAACAGAGCAGGAGTCGTCTAACAGCTGCTCTGGCCACCAAGGCCCTGAGTGATTCTTCTGTTGCAGGGGTAATTGTGCAATAGGTGGCATTGTAAGCTTTGAAAAGTGGCCAGAATGGAAGCAGAAGAATTTACAAAAGCCGTATCTTGAGAGTGTAGTGATGAAAGCAGAGAAGTTGTGAGGCATTCTAGTAGAGCGAGATTTAGCACTGCCTGTTATTTCTCTTTCATGCCAACTGCATGTCATCTGTCACCAAACCTGTAAACTCAGAATGAGCCAATTTATTTGACTTGTGCTGCCTTTGACTGACTCAAGTGTAGGTCCTCTTCTGTATTCCTAACACTTGACTGTGCCTGAGTTCTGATAAGTAAGGATATGTTTTGTTGTTGTTGTTGTTTACTATCTGATGTAGGTTTCATTAGATTCTGTCTGGTGACGGATTGCTGACCACAACAACTAGACTGAGAAACCAAGATAAGGTGGCAGCGTTGGATAAGAAGCAAGCGGGAAAGGGCAGCTGGCCTTTGGCCAAAATCTGGTAGTTCTGGTCAGAAAACCTGATGGTGTCACCTCTTCAAATAAGCTGGTCTGTAAGGATACATTTAACCCCATGTCATGTATCTATGCCAAGTTCAGAATCGAACTATTTGATATTGTTTGTTAGTATCCAGTAAAAGATGCCACTCTCTCTGAATTTAGACGTACTTCCACACCAGAGGTTTCTACATCTTTCACCAACAGAAGTGTGTGTGGGGGAGGGGGAGTAGGGAAGGGGTGTATGTGTGCATAATTTTTCTTTTTTCAATAGCCATGCAACTTAAATCTTTACTCTTTAATCAAAACAGCTGGGGAGGCCATTTCTAGCACACATCTGCGTGTTCTAAGGGACCTCAACTTGTACTCTACTACCCTTAAACCATTTTTCTTATTTTCAAATTTAGATTTTCATTTACCAATAGAATATCAAGCATTGCCATCCATTTCTGCCTACTAGTCAACTTGGATTCTATGAAACAAACAACTTTGTATTACAATGGTATTTGTTTGAAGATCCATTTGAGTGTTTTATTATATTTTCTTTCATTGTTTAAAACAAATAAATGGACTATGGAGCTTGGTTTGGTAACTTAGATACTTCTTGGTCTCAGTTTTCTTAAGGGAGATGGAAATTGCCCAGTGAGTAATAGCTGGAGAGGCGAGATGGTATCATAAGATGCTTTGGTTTACTGATTTTATAAGTGTTCCTAAATTATCAGTAAAATATTTTCTTTTACTATGAAATATTTCGAGAATGCCAAAAATACTCAAGAAGGTAATTTTTAAAAAGTTATGTTTAAAATGTATTTTCCCCTAATAGATTATATAAAGTGTTGACATTTCCTGTATTAAGATTTTTGTTAAAGAAATAAAATGTTATGGAAACAATTGAAGTTTTTTTATATTCCTCACAAATTCCTTTCTTCCTTCCCAGGTGTAGCCACTTGCCTGAAAATGATGAGTATCCTTTCTGTCTAAGGTTTTATACACTTATAGTGTGTATGTATTCATAACTCATTTATATAATATAGCTTTATTTTTAAATTTTACATAAATAATGTTATGCTTTATGTAGCATTTTGCAAAATGTATTTTTTTGATTCAAACTTAGTTTTCAAGGTTGATCCATATGTTTCATGTAGCTCTAGTTCATTAATTTTGATGCTGTGCAATATTCCACTTTATATGAATTTTTCATTCTTTTAAATAGGGTTACTACAAATATTCCTGAACATGTCTCATTATGTACATTATGTCTTATTATGCATGTGGGAGATTTTCTTGAGGGTGTATAGCAGGCATCATAATAGCTGGGTTATAGAATGTGTACATCGTCAAGTTTATTAGATACGGTAAAATACTTTCAAGATTGTGTGATCTTTTATTCCCTCCAACAATCCCTGGTCAGTCCCGTTTTCTTAATTCTTTGCCAACTGTTGATTTTGCCAGACTTAACTATATTTGCCAAACTCATAGATATACTATGGTTTGCCATTGCTGTTTTAATTTGTACTTCCATTGTTAGCAGAGAAGTAGAGTATTTTTTCTAATATTTAGTGGCCAATCAGGTTTTTGTTTTTGTAAACTTCATATTCAGATTCTTTGCTCATTTTCCAACCATGTCATTTGAATTTTTCATATTCATTCATAGATATAGTTATATATATTTGGCCAATTATTCATGTTGCAATTGGCCAATTATGTTGCAGTTATATTTTCTTAGCCAATAGGTTGTTTCTAAATTTTATTTATAGAAATGTTTGTTTCAAACAATATGTTCTTATTTGTTCTTGAATTTAAAGGAATTAAATATGTTAGCTTTCCTTCTTAAAATATTTTTCTACTCTACTGCCATAGAGATATTTTTTCTATTTGGGATTTATTTGTGTGTGTTGTATGACACAGATACCTAATTTTATTTTTCAACACAAAAAGTCAATTTTAGGTTTCTTTTGAGATGGAAATCTTTTGGATATGGAGTTTTACCCAAAACTGGTTTTCATCTTCAAAGACTGAGCCTTTCTGTGGCTGTTGCCAAGTATCTAAACATCCTCATTTATGCCGTGACAGTCACTTTTTAGGCTCAAAAACTTTGTGCCAAAAGATAATAGAAGGTGAAAGCTGATAGAAACCTTAGAGATTTTACTCTCTTATTTTGCAAATGAATAAGAAGAAATGGAGGCTTAGCATCCATCAATGGCCTGTCCAAGTCACATGGATAACTTACCTCACATTCTTGTTTGCCTCTCACAGTTAGTTACAATGTTATCTTGAGTCTTGTCAAAGTGTCCTTCTGTATATCCATGGGTCTTTTTACTGCCTTTTTCAAAGTTTAGGGTTTCATTACTTGGTGCCTGATTTACTACAATGACCTATAAATATTTTTTCTTTTTGCAGTGCTTCTTAATGGGTAACCATTGATATTTTAGGTAGGAAAATCTTTTGTTGTGTGAGAATGTCTTCTGTATTGCTAGACATTTTGCCTCCTTGATCCCAAGGTAATTCATAGATTTCTCACTGTTCCTACCCCTACCCATGTTTTCTTCTACCTTTGCACTCATTATGAAAATCAAAAATACCCATACATCTCGAGGAGATATTTGTATACTCATGGTCATAGTAGCATTATTCATAATAGCCAAAAGATGAAGGCAACTCAAGTTCCATCAACAGATGAATGGATAAATAAAATGTTGTGTATATGTATAATGAAATATAATTAATACTTAAAAAAGAAGGAAAATCTTATACATGGCTGAACCTTAAAGTCATTATGCTAAGTGAAATAAGCCAGTAACACAAAAACTAATACTGTATGATTCTACTTATGTGAAGTACTTGGAGTAGTAAATTCATAGAGGCAAAAAGTAGAATGGTGATTCCCAGTGGCAGGGAGAGGGAAAATGGAGAATTAGTATTTACTGGATACAGAGTTTCAGTTTTGCATGATGAAAAGTTTTCCGAAGATGGATGGTGATGATGGTTGCATAACAATGTGAATGTACTTGACTAAGGCCACTGAACTGTGAGGGGAAGCAGTTTGTCACCCCAAATTGTGCTTTATGAGGATCTTGATTATTTTAAGCTTATTATTTTTTAAAAAACAAAAGACTCAGAAAGAAAATTTGACCCTTCCCCTTACCTGCATAAAGGAATTCAGATAAAAACAAAACAAAACAAACAAAACAAAAAACCTGCTTAATGGAAGGTAACTATCATTTTAACATCATAATATGAATGAGATATGGCAGACAGGGAGAAACCAAGTAGTCTGTTAGACTTGCCTCTGTGTCCCACTGTTTCTGGGCAACCTGCAAGAAGTTGTTTACCAGTGTTTGCTCTTTCTCATCTACTTGTGAATTGCCTACTTTCCCTCTGAAGTCCCAGACTGCTCTCCTAAGTCCAGAATGGCACATAAGCCTCAACAGCCCGATTGGTCCTTAGGTCCCATATTTTTAGGGAGCCCCCGTATGTACATATTTAATAAATCTTATAATTTTTCTTTTGTTAATTTGTCTCATGTCAATTTGATTATCAGACCAGCCAGAAGAACTTAGAAAGGTGGAAGAAAAAGTATTTTTTCTTCCTTCGCAACTGTATACTTAAAAATGGTTAAAATGGTAAATTTTACATAAAATGTATTTTACTACCATTAAAAAAATACTCCTGCATGTTTCCAATTGCACCCCTCTCCTCCTGACCCTGGAGGGGGTGCTGAACCATTGTACCTACTCTTGAGAAACCTTTCCTAAATATTCTTCTTAAAGTCTTTCTTGGTGAATCCAGTCAATTTTCTTCTTCGAATTTCTGTGGCAATAACTGACACTGCATTATATTTATTCCTAGCTTCAAATTATCAACAACCCAAACTTTGATGTATTACTAAATACATTTTGGTTCATTAAATGGCTCTGTGGGTAAGCTCTGTGTTTGGAGCTAAACCTTAAACTCATTTGGCTTTTGTCTATCTCACAGCATCTCACTCAGTACTAGGTCTGTGGCTTATATTCCATCAACAGTTGTCCATAAGTTGACTGCTGGAGACTTTACCAAAGAGCAGCATACAGCTACCGGAGTCGTGATTACTTTGAATTCATTGCATTCTGCACTTTGCTTAGCTTTTCTCTGCATTTTCCACCTTGCTGCAGCACTATAAATTCCTGTCCTACAGATTACAGAAGTACCATTGCCTTATGGATTATGAGTCTTGCTCCCTCCTTATTACTAAAAATTGTAAATACCTCTTCAGGTTTAAGCTCCCTTCATCTGTGAAACACACAGGCTTGCTTTTGAATCCAGGGTATAGTCTAGGCCCTCGCGGAGGAAATCTCCCTTCGGTTATCATATTCATTCACAGTGTCAAGCCATTCCTACTTGTTTGCATTAGACTTTTTCATTTACTGTTCTTTGGAACCATTTCAAGCTTACTGTAAAGTGGTAACCCATTACTTTGTATGGCTTTTACCATAATGGCTTTCTTCCCTCCTCCACATCTCCTCCTTCCCAAACATTTAACTCTTCTCCTCCATCCAACCCCTAAACTAGACATTGCTACACAAGAGTCACGAGGTTCACAAGTAGTTCTCTGCCCCAACAACTTATTTCCAGACTCATAATTCATTTAATCCTTCTAGATTTCTCTGACCGTCTTAAAGCTTTCATGCAAGAACACTATCTCAGTTTGTTCATAGTGAGTACGATATCAAAAATCCCTTTGCAGTTTGGTACAAGGAAATGGAACCCTGAAAATCTATTTGAGGCATAATCATCTGACAATTGTTCAAACTCCAGATGGAGCAAATCAGATTTATTACTGTTCCAAAGTAAACCTTAGATTTTGATAGAGTTTCTCTATGAGAAAAACAGTCATTTCCTCTTAGTGTTACTTCTTATATTTTTGTTCAGTTTTAACAACCTATGTAAGAGCAATAACATTTGTCCCTAATTTCTGATCTTCACAAAGAATTATTCAGAGGTCGTAAGCCCTACAAGACATTAATGATCATCCTGATAAATTTATTCAGCAGAGCTAAAATCCAGCATGATTTTAGCTCATGCTGGAGATGAATTTCACAGGTTCTGTTTACAACAGAGGTTGTGATTTCCTGTGTTAACTTGAACATCTGTTGATTTTGATATCTGCCTACCCAGAAGGCTTGTGGTTCTTTTTTGAAGAACTCACATTAAATGTTAATAGGCTTCTTAGGGGAGACTTCTTTATGTAAATAGAAGATAATTTGTACTCTGTGTTTAACATTTTTCTTCCTGTTGATTTTGGGATAGAGTTGATGGGAAATATAATGCTTCCTTTAGTCACTTGAAGTGAGGCTGGATGTGTAGAAGGTTTCATTTGCCTGTTTCTCATTGTCCATTTCCAGGGCAATGTTTCAGGATAGCAGAAGGTCCTCTTTGAGCACAAATGTTGGTAACACGTTTCTCAATCAAAATCCATTTTCATTAGCACACTTGAGGGATTTTTAAAGTAGTCCCGATATGCCTTCAGGTCATGGAATTCCATGCTCCAATAAGAAAATGTGGCTACAGATATGATGAAGAGGTGGGCAGGCGTGCTTGCCACATTTGTGTGTGTGTTTTAATGTGGTTGGTTTGTGTGGTCTGAACAAGTAAACTGCAAGGAAGATGCAGAAAACCCCATGTCTCCGGGGCTTTTAACAAGTTGACCTGTGTGGCACAGAGTGAACAAAGATGGAAAACTCTTTAAAGGAAAACCACTTGTCATCTTTGATCCTTATTTATTCATACAACTTGTTTAACACAAATGGTAAATGCCTTTATGAATCCAAATCTGCCGGGGATTGAGGCTACAAAGAATCCTATTCACTCTGAGAGTAGATAGTCCCTCTGCTGCTTACGTTGTTATTTTAAAATTAGGGATTAACGGTCCTCCTCTTCTAGGTGTCTGAGGCCCCAAAATGTTGCCCAACACCACATGAAACAAACCTACATCTATTTCATGTGCATAGTAAACTAACCTCTTCAGTATTTTTGAGTTTCATGGGAAAATTACAACATAGTTTAAAAATGTGTAAGCTGTGAACTCACCCGTGTGATTACCAAACTATAAACCATTTTATGTCAGTTATACAAGTCCAGTGTGAACAGAGACTGCAAACACATGTTTATGTCCTACTCTTTCTGGAAATTTGATTCCAAGTGACTCCCATAAAGTTAGAATGACCCCCTCTAACCCCTCCCTGCCTCCCGGATGACAAAGTGGTGATTATTTGTTAGAAAAAGAGGCAGGGAGGGAGGAAAGGAAGGAGCAAGGAAAGGGGAGGGCCAGGGAAGGGGGAAAAGAGAGGGGGGTGGTGGGGGGAGAGAGAGAGAGAGAGAGAGAGAGAGAGAGAGAGAGAGAGAGAGAGAGACTTGAATTACACTTCATGGAAACCCCTGGTGAAGGGAGAAGGGTGTGTATGGTTGGTGGTTAGGCCACTTTCAGCCACAGTTGGTCTATCTTCACATCTTCATCAAATGAGGCTCATGTATAACCTTTTATTTGAATTAAGAATACAGTGGCAAAAAGATTTAAAAACTACTTTTTAATATATTTCAATTGGCAAAATTAATTTTTGATGCCATACCTCTCTTCCACCCTCTTTCTACATCCTTATCTTCTTTATCATTATTACAGTTGATTAATCAATCTATTAATAAAAGCTCTAAGGTCTCCTTTTAGAAAGATTAATTTGTAGTAGGAATACAGGATGGCATCATCTATGACTCAGAACTCTATTTAGCAAGGCTCTTCTCACTACTCCATAATCTCCCTTTTCTCTACTATTTCTTCTTCAATTTCTTCTTTGTCCTCTACTTCATTACCCCAGTACTCTGCTTTCATCTAAAATTCTCTCTCAATTTCTTTGTCCCTCCTCCTCCTCCTCTTCCTCAAATTCTCATTCCAAGTAGAACTGCAAAGATAGTGAGGCAGAGAGCAGGAGTCAGAGATGAGAAAAGTGCATGTCTATTGTATAGCCGCAGCTATTTTCTCGTTTTCTGTGTCTTAATTTGCCTGACCTTTACTGGATCATAGTTCCTTCTCTTAAAGATATGCCCAAAATTCTCTAGAGCAAAGCAAAGCAAAGCAAAGCAAGCAAGCAAGCAAGCAAGCAAGCAAGCAAGCAAGAAAGAAAGAAAGAAAGAAAGAAAAAAGCTTTAGTTGTAGACAGCCAACCTGTGACACTGGCAAATATGCCTTCCAAAGCTCTCTCACGCTGCTCCTGTTGTGCCTGGACTCCCTTACCACACCTGTCCCTTCCCCCAGCTGTGCCCCACCTCACTGCTGCACGTCACTGGGCAAACATGAATTTTCATTGGATATGGAATAAGTGTTGACAAACTTCTTCTATAAAGGGCAAAATAGTAAATATTTTAAGCTTCTCAAGCCAACCACGGTTTCTGTTACAACTACTCATCTCTGCAGTGGTAGCACAAAAGCAGCCAAAAGTAATACATAAAGGAACGGGCATGGCTGTGCTCCAATAAAACTATTTTCATGCACACTAAAATTTGAATTTCAAGTAATGTTCATGTGTCACAAAATATTCTTCTTCTTTTGGTTTCCCCCAAACATTTAAAAGTCTAAAAAACATTCTTAACTGGTAGGCTGAATAACAACAACAAAAAACATCAGGCCTTAGCCCAGAATTAGCTGAGGGGCTGTAGCTTACAGATCCTTAATATAAAAAATAAACTCTCAGAGGCTAGGAATTTTAGGTGAGTGACATGAAGTTTAATCTACTTTTATTTCGGCATGAGTCATACTTTTTAGGCAGGGCTCTTTAAATATGATATGTCAAGGCTCCCTCACAGCATCCAATTATCCCAAATTGCAAGCGAGGAAAGAGAAGTATTCTATCTTGAAAGAACTGAAACTTATTCTGGAAGTCAGGTTTTAGAGCATTATTATCTACACATATCATCTTTTAAATTCTTGACCACAGATGATCTCCGTCTGCGGTCATCTGTGGTGTGTTTTCCATCTGCAATTATCTCCAACTGGAAGGAGCCTGGAAAGGGCTGCTACATAAATAATGTTATTCTTCTCCAAACATGATACCTGAAGGAGAGGAGGCAGTGGGATTAGAAAAAGTCACACAAGGGGAAGAAAAGATTGTTACCCCCTGATGGAGGTTTTCTATAGCCAGAACCAATAATAGCAATGACCCAGCTCTATAATGGGGATGCGAAGTTCAAGTTTCAACTCCAGTGACCTCTAGGGTTATTTATACTATACCCCCCTCTGCCACTCCCCCTTCAGTCAAAACTATCTTCCAAGGAGAATAAAATTTCCAGGGCATGCCCTTTATAGCACTCACTGTCAAAGCTCTGCTTTTCACCTGTACTCGCCTTTGATCACTTTGAAAATACAAAGGGCCCCACAAAAGACTCAAAGAAGACGTTGGCTTCCTGTGAGATTTTCACCACTTTTTTTGCTTTCAGAGCTGGAGTCTACCATCTATATCCAAGCAACAAAATGACTGCATCATTTTGAACAGCAGAAAATTGAGTAGGAAAATTGAATTCTGAAGTCGAAGGACAAAGTACAGAATCAAAGGCCCTCGCTTATAAATGAGTTCTGTTCAATCTTGCTTCTTCATTTATTTTTTTTGTTGTTGTCAGACTATTTTCCTAACTAGATATTCATACTGAGAAGTTCTGCTTGAAGGCAGTTTGATATTTAGAGAGAAAAAAAATATATACAACTTGAAGAAGTGGTGGGTTTTCATAGAAATTAAAGAAACCACTTGTTGAGATGACTTATAAAAACCCTGTGGCAAGGACGTTATATTAGTACAAACAGTTCCCAGCTTATAAGTGGATTGTGAACAGAACGTTTGTTTGTAAGTCAGTTGCTTGTAACTCGGAAGGCATTTGCCTATTAGAACAGTGTTGTAGGTGCTGGCTGAAACTGGAATTTAGTCATGATGCCTTTTGTAATCCAGCGTCATACATTTGAAACAGTAAAATAACACTGTTTGATCTTCTCAGACTTAAGTATGCAAGGATATGACAATGACTACTTCAAGCAGTGGAATAAACATGGTACACCTTCCTGGCATGTTAATTTTGTGATAGAATTTAGGGAAGTATTCTTTCTGAATTAAAATACATATGCATTATTTATTGAGTAAAATATAAAACCCCTGCAAATTTTAAAGATAAAGCATGAGACTTCAAAAATATTTTGTGCTTGAAGCTTTGGTCTAAGTCCCCAGACTTCCTTGATTTCAGAGCTCTCCTATTAGGCAAACTAGAAACATGTGAGAAGCAAAAAGGGCTCAGCATTACAGCCCCTTGTTTACCTGCAGCATGGCAGCTTCCTGAAGTTGATGCCATTGGCCCCAGCCAGTCTAAGACCATTAATGAAACTCAGCTTTGCCTAATGTGGAAATGACTATCTTTCTGAGGAAGAAGGAAAGTACCCAAAGGTATTTGGAGATTGGAGGAGAGCAAAGAGAACATGATAACTGCATGCAATGTGGATCCCAGGCTGGATTCTGGAACAGGAAAAGGACACTAATGGGAAAATTGGTGAAATTCTAATAAGGATTAGGATTTAGTAGATAATAGTGTTGTAACAATGGTGGGATGGGAAAAAAAAGAGGAGGGGTGGGTCAGAAGTCCATGCTACAAATTAAACTATTAAAAAATCATGTTTACATCAATCTCAGTCTTTCTCCTCAAACATCCTTTAATGAACCCATTTCCAATTGAGGGAAAAGATGCAGCTCACTGCCAGCATTAATTTAATTTTGCATAAACACACTCTTTGAGGATAGAACAAATCTGACTGGTTTTCAATATGAAAATAAAATATAAAAACTGTTCTTGGAGTTATTTCTAAACAGAATTTGCCTCTAACACTAATATAACAGAAATGTATACATAAATTGGATTCATTAAATGAATCTTCAGCTAACAAATGTTCGAGAATGATGTTAACATCACACATAAGAACTTTACATTTTCTAGGGTTTGACATTTTCAGTGAACGAGAATCACTATATTTTGTTAATGGAAATACTACTACTAAAAACAGAATGTTATAAATAGAAGAATATCATTTGTTTTCAAAGACTATCAATATACTAGAGTGATGCAAAAATAATAATAAAAGTGAGATATTTTGTGGCAAAGTTTAGGGGTAAAGTTAGGACTGTAATCTGTGAGTTAGGGGCAAAGGCTGCAGCTGCAAGTCCTGCTGAGGGTGTTCTCAGGGCAAATGGGAAATAGGTTAATTGACAAAGTAAGGGGATCTTTTGATATTGTTTCCACATATGCCACCTCTGGAGACTGGGATGGTGAAGCAAGGCTGAAAGCAGTTGGGGATTAGTATAAAAAGGGCTTTCTTTGAATGGTTTACACACCTGAATCAGATAGCCCACAGAGGCGGATTGAATTGTCTTCCAGACTCTACCATGGCTTTGAGGGTTTAGGATGTGATGGAGCTTTGCTGGGAGACTTGTTCATTAACTTTTTAAGTCAAAAGGCTTATTCCAAGGCAGTCAGCCTGAAGCCTTGCCCTAGCCCCAGAGGTATTGGCCAGCCAGGATCATTTACCACTCACTGGGGCCAGGGTAAGACTTAGTGTCATTATGGCACAATGTGCAATTTCCCAAGCCCTGAAAAAATTCATGCCATCCATGAGTCGAAAGGAACAACTGTGTTAGCGTGACACACACTCTATCAGTATAACTAATGCTATTGGATCTTTTTCTGCTTTAGCAGGAGATGGGAAAGTTAAATGAGGGAAGAACTAGTCATGTAAAATGGAAAGGCAGATGGTGGGGATGCTGTTTAAAGAGAAAAGGGGCAGAAAGGGAGACTTCGGCAGCAGGTACAAAATTATTTGACTACAGTTTTTCTGAGGACCAGCCATGTTCTCCTGTGGATGAACAAATAGAAGTTGGGGGTCTGGTGCTTTGAGAACATCCTAAACTACAGACACACCTGCACATGTGTGCACACATGCACACATGTTTAATGGGATTCTTTTCTGACTGATGCTTGCTTTACTTTCCCTTCAGAGAGTGGAGGCTAGGGAGTGTTGTTAAGAGCATGATGGAAGGAAGAGTAAGAGATACATAAAATGCACAAGGTAAGTGTAAGGTACAGAAAAGAAATCTGCATGTGGCATAGAAGGCTTCTCTAGTGCACTATTATGTCTAACAGTGGCTTCTTTTGTCTCCAACTATTTAAGAACAAATAAAAACTACTCCTAAGTGTCCATAGATAGGTAAATGGATAAAAGAGATGTGATACATACACACATACATCCAATGGACCATAAAAAAGAATGAAATCTTGACATTTGTGATAACATGGATGGAACTAGAGGCTCTTATGCTAAGTGAAATAAGTCTGACTGAGGACAAATACCACATGATTTCACTTATATGTGGAATCTAAAAAGCAAAACAAATGAACAAACAAAACAAACCAGAAATAGTCTCATAGACACAGAGAACAAACTGATGGTTGCCATAGGGGAAGGGGGTAGGAGGAAGGGCAAAGGTGAAGGGGAATAAGAGCTACATGTTTCAAGTTATAAATAAATCACAGGGATGTAATGTACAGCATAAGGAATATATTCAATAATACCATAATAACTTTGTACGGTGACAGATGCTTACCAGACTTAGCATAGTGATCACTTCGTTAGATATATAAATGTTGAATAATTATGTCGTATACCTGAAATTAACATAATATCAAATATTAACTACACTTAATTTAAAAGAAAATCTACACCCAGACGTGCTCTAAACCATGCATAGAACATAGAAGAAATATTTCCCAACCTTTACTATTATATTGCTGGTTCTGATCATTTCTTTGATTCTAACTGAATTCCTCTCCCTGTTATTTTCTGCTTACTAGGGAAGAGGGAAAGAACACAAAATCTGCAAGGATTCCTTGTAGAAGAGGAACTTCCTCCTGTGTACTATTTCAGAACCGATTTCTGAGAAAAGCCAAAAACAAACAGTTGTAAAATGTCCTAACCATTGATCTTTTCCCCCTGGCGAGTTGTTTTTTAATGCTGGAAATCATCCCCCCTCACCCCAAACTCCCACAGCTCGACAGTACTTTTCTTAAGACCATTACCACACTCGGTTCGGTGTTGTAACCTCTATATACGTGGAAACCTCCTAATCTTTCCTATGCAAAAATAAGCTCCTTTATTTGATGATATTAATGAATTATTCTTACTCTTTTTAGGCTTTGATAATGAATTTATCTTTAAAGAGTCCTTACTTTTTGGAAGGATGTACTAAAATATTTATGGATTTCATGATAAGTCTCAGACTTATTCCAAAATCATCCAGAGGGGAATGGGCGGAGTGAGTAGCATAAGGAGAGTTTAGGAGAAACTCTTATAATCTTGAATCAAAACAACCTTCTTAAACAATACATCAAAAGCACACACCATAAAGTAAAAGATTGATGACTTTGATTAAATTTAAGTTTTTCCATTAAAAATGGTGGAACACAGTCAAAAGCATATACAGATTCCTAATGAGGATATATTTGTAACATCAAAACTGATGTAGAATTAATATCTAGCATATATGTTATAGCCTTCAAATCAACAGCAAAGAGGATGGCCGCCCTCCCCATACCTCCCAAGATAGATAATGCAGTTTATGGAAGAGGAACAATTCAAAACTAACAGGCATAGGAGAAGCTCGATGTTATTAGTAGTCCAAGAAATGCAAGTCGAAACAATAGACATCTCACTTTTTTAAAGCAGCAACAATTTAAAAGCTCATTACTGTCAAGGACTGGTAAGGACAGCAGGCTCTCATAGCCCTTTTAGCCCACTCACGGCCCGTGGATGTAGGCTGGCATGGCCATTCCAGGGAGCAGATAAACCGAATTTAGTAACGTTAAGTGTATGAATGCCCCGTGATCCCACAGCCGTGCTCCTGTGCATATATCCCAAAGAAAACCTCACACAAGTACATAAGGATATTCACTGCACATTACTTTTGAAGGTGGGATTTGTAGTCCCAAATTATCTCACAGGCAAGACCAAATATTCAAGGAACAGATATTCCATTTCTACAAAATGTTTCTAGAGAATAGAAAAAAAGAAATGCTCTCCCACTCATTTTATGAAGCTGGGACAGCAGCAGTAGTAGATCAGTGGTTTTGACTTAGCAAAATGCCTCATCTTAAAAGCACTTGGGAAACTTATATGTATTATTCCAATTTCTTTTTATATTTAATTTTTCTATATGATTTCAACAAATTTAATATTGCTCATATCTAGTTCATATTAGAAGAGAATATTGCTTGAATTTAAATTCAAAGTTTTTTTCTTTATTTTTAATTTAACTTTTCATTTTGAAATAATAATCTCAGGCTTATGAAAAGTTGCAAGATTTGTATGAAAGAAACTCTGTATATCCTTTGTCATGTTTCCTCAAATGTTGACATTTTTATCTGACTATCACACACTCAAATAGGAAATTAATATTGATACAGTATTTGTAACTAATCTATAGACCTTATTCATATTTTGTTCATTGTCCCATTATAGTCATCTTTCTGGTCCATGATTTAATCCAGGATTCCACATGCATTTATTTATTAATTTATTTATTTTCCTTTTTTTTTTTAACTTAAGTTTATTGGGGTAACATTGGTTAATAAAATTAAATAATTTTCAGGTGTACATTATAATTTGACATCTATATATTCTATTGTGTGTTTACCACCCAAAGTCCAGTTTCCTTCAGCTACCATATATTTGATCCCCTTTACCCACTTCACCCTCCCCATACCCCCTTATATTTGACCCCCTTTACTCCATCCACCTCTTTCCTCCTCCCCCAACCCCACCCTCTGGTAACCACTAGTCCAATGTCCTTGTCCCTGAGTCTCTGTTTGTTGCTTTTAGGTTTATATCCCAAATATAGATGATATCATGTGATTTTCTACTTTTTCAGTCTGGTTTATTTCGCTTAGCATGATTATCTTAAGATCCATACATGTTGTTGCAAATGGCAGTATTTCATCTCTTCTTATGGCTGAGTAATATTCCATTGTATATATATATATGTACCACAGCTTCTTTAGCCAGTCATCTATCATAGGGCACTTTGGTTGCTTCCATGTTTTGGCCACTG
This sequence comes from Eidolon dupreanum, assembly GCA_028627145.1. Taxonomy (NCBI): domain Eukaryota; kingdom Metazoa; phylum Chordata; class Mammalia; order Chiroptera; family Pteropodidae; genus Eidolon; species Eidolon dupreanum. The sequence goes on from CM053501.1 coordinate 81,999,536, forward strand.
TGAATAATGCTGTTATGAACATCAGTGTGCAAATATCTTTTTGGATATGCGTGTTCAAGTATTTGGGGTAAATACTCAGTAGTGGGATTACTGGATCATATGGTATCAATTCTTAGTTTTTTGAGGAAGCTCCATACTGTTTTCCATAGTGGCTGTACCAATTGGCAGTCCCATCAGCAGTGTATAAGGGTTCCCTTTTCTCTGCATCCTCTCCAAAAGTTGTTATTACTTGTCCTGTTGATTATAGCCATTCTAACAGGTGTGAGATGGTATCTCACTGCGGTTTTGATTAGCATTTCCCTAATAGCTAGCAATATTGAGCATCTTTTCAGATGTTTGTTGGCCTTTTGTATGTCCTCTAGGAAGAAGTGCCTGTTCAGGTCCTCTGCCTATTTTTTGATTGGATTGTTTGTTTTTTTGTTGTTATTGAGTTATATGAGTTCCTTGTATATTTTGGATATTAGGCCCTTATCAGAGGCATTACTTGCAAATATGTTTTCCCATTCCAATGGTTGTCTCTTTGTTGATGATTTCTTTTGCTGAGCAGAAGCTTTTTAGTTGATATAGTCGCATTCATTTATTTTTGCTTTTACTTCCCTTCCCTTTGAGGTCAAATTCATAAAGTCCTCTTTAAATCCAAGGTCCTTGAGTTTCATTCCTATATTTTTTCTATGCATTTTATTTTTTCAGGTGTTATATTCAGATCCTTAATCCATTTTGAGTTAATTTTGGTGTGTGATCATAGACAATAGTCTAGTTTCATTCTTTTGCAGGTGGCCTTCCAATTTTCCCAGCACCATTTATTGAAGAGGCTTTCCTTTCTCCACTGTATGTTTTTGGCTTTTTTGTCAAAAATTATTTGCTCATATAAATATAAGTTTACTTCTGGACTCTCAATTCTGTTCCACTGGTTAGTGTGTCTGTTTTGCTGCCAATACCATGCCACTTTGATTATTGTCACTTTGTAGTATAATTTGAAGTTGGGTAGAGTGATGCCTTCGGCCTCATTCTTTTTTCTCAGGATGGCTTTGGCAATTCAGGGTCTTTGTGTTTCCATACAAATCTGATGATTTTTTGTTCTATTTCTTTAAAAAGTGCCAATGAGATTTTGATGGGGATTTCATTAAATCTGTATAATGCTTTAGGTAATATGGTCATTTTAACTATGTTGATTCTTCCAATCTAAGAACACAGAATATATTTCCATCCACATTTCATTTAGATCTCATTTCCCTATAGTGGGAATACTCTATATATACACACAAACATGCACACACATGCATATATGTATTTATATATACATCATATATTACATAGTTATATATATCATATAGATATACATTATATTATATATATTACACATATCACATTTTTTTTTTTTACCCATTGATGAACACTTAGGCTGTTTCCATACCTTGGCTAGTATAAATAATGCTGCCATGAACTCGGGAGTGCAGGTGTCTCAATGATATTTTATTTCCTTTGGATATATTCCCAGAGGCGGGATTTCGAGATCATATGGTAATTCTATTTTTAAATTTTTGAGGAATATTTACACTGTTTTCCCTAATGGCTATATCAATTTACATTCCCACCAATGGTATATAAGGATTCCCTTTTCTCCATATCCTTGCCAAAACTTATCTTTTGACTTTTTAATAATGGCCATCATAGCAGGTATAGGGTGATTTCTCATTATAATTTTGATTTGCATTTCCCTGATGATTAGTGATGTTGAACATCTTTTCATATACTTGTTGATCATTTGCATGTCTTCTTTGGAAAATGCCTACTCCGGTTCTTTACGTCTTTGCCTTGGTCTTGGTTTTGTTTAGCTTTTAGACGTTAGAAACTGACAGATGTGAAGTGTTATCTCAGTGTGGTTTTAATTCTTATTTTCCCAACTTCTAATAATGTTGGACACCTTTTAAAATATTTGTTGGACATTTACATATCCTCCTTAATGAAATATCTATTCTAGTCTTTTGTCTATTTAAAATAATGGTTTTGCTGTCTTTTGGGGATAGATTTATATCTTAATACATTAGTAGTTCTTTGTTGGTTATATTGCTGCAAACATCTTTGTCTACTTTATGACTTATCTTTCTACTCTTTTCATAATGTCATTTGGTGAACAGAAACCTTCATTTTAATGTAGTCAAATTTATCTTGTTTTTCCTTAGGGTTGGTGCTTTTGTATCTTTTTTATGAAGTTTGTCCACATCATAACATCTTAAAGATATCCTTTTATATTCTTTTTTGAAAGTTTTGTAGTTTTGACTTTTAATCCATCTGTGATTTTGTGTTTGGTGTGAGGTAAGGATTGAATTCATAATTTTTAAACCTATGGATAGCTTAATTGTCCTGAGATTATTTGATAGTATATCTTTTATTAAAAAGACTAGTGGCTGCCAGGGGTTGGAGGTAGAAGAGAAGGAAAGATTAATAGGTAGAGCACAGGGGATTTTTAGGGCAGTGAAACTATTTAGTATGATACAGAAATGATGGACACGTCATTATACATTTGTCAAAACCTATCAAATGAACAACACAAAAACTGAACCGTAATGTAAACTATGAAATTTAGTTAATAATACTGTGTTGACATTGGCTCATCAGTTTTAACAAATGTTACAATTATAAAATATAAATAATAGGGGAAATTGGGGGTAGGGTGAGGAGTATATGGGACTTCTCTATTCTGTACTTTCTATAAACCTAAACCTGCTAAAAAAAAAGTATATTTAAAAAAGAAAATTCTGGCTTCTGCCTTTTCCCACCACTCTGAAGTGCCACCTGCATTATAAATGATACCTGCATGAGATTGTTTCTGGATATCTATTCTGCTCTATCAATCTTTTTATCTGTATCTTGTCAATAAACATTGTGTTGATTATCATAGCTTTATAATGTAACTTGCTGTCTGGTAGTGCAAATTCTTCATCTTTGCCTTTATTTTGAATAGTACTTTTGGTTAGTTTTTGGCCTTTTGCATTTTCATGTATTTTTTAGGAAACAACTTATGAAATCGCACACATACACACACATACATGCACACAAGTAGTGGGGATTAGGATTGAGATTGCATTGAATTTATAAATCACTGAATTTATAAATTTGGAGAGAACTTATACCTTTATGAGATTGAGTCTTCCTACCTATAAAGAAACTGTATTTCTCTATGTAATTCTACTTTAATATTTTAGTCCAGTTTTATAATTATTCCTATAGAAGTCTTAAATATTTTTTGTTAGACTTATTCTTTTAAAAAAATTTTTTTTTTATTTTTAATGGTGACATTGGTTAACTAAATCCAATAAGTTTCAGCTGCACACTTTAACAGTAAAGTGTTCACCTCCCATAGTTAGATTTCTTTCTGTCACCACATTTTTGACCTCCTTTACTCCATCTACTTCCTTCTTCCCCCTCCCCTCTACCTTCTGGGAACCACTACTCTCTTATTGTCCATGAGTCTGTTTGTTTGTCCTGTTCGTATGTTGCTTTTAGGTTTATATCCCACATCTAAGTTATATCTTTATATTTGTTGATATGCTTACAAATGGTATATTTTCAAAGGTTTCATTTTCTGTATGATTCTATTGTATGAAAATACAGTTTATTTCGTGTATTATTGTTTTCAATTCTGGGACTTTGTGCAATTCTAATGTTAACTTCAGTAGTTTACCTGAGAACTCTTGGATTTTTTATACCCATCATCATAGCATCTGTGAATATGGCAGTTTTGTTTCTTTCTTTCCAATCTGTATAATTTGTTAATTTTTTGTTTTTGTTTTTTTTGTCTTTTAGTGCTTGCTAGAACTTCCAGTGCAATGTCGAATCGAAGTGATAATGTCATGTGTTATTTTCTCCTTCCTGATCTCAGAGAAAATATTCAAAATTTGTACCATTAAGTGTATTGTTTATTGTAGGATTTTTTTTTTTTTTGCAGATACCATTTATAATATTAAGGAAGTTGTCTTTTATTTCTAATTTACTGAGTTCATTTTTTTTTCTCACGGTGCTGAATTTTGTCAAATTATTTTCCTGCACTTTCACCCTTAGGTAGAAAGAGGCTGAAAACTAAAGTCATTATGCAATATAGTCATTTACCTAACTAAAAACTGGGACTAAATTACTCCAGAGGAAAGAGAGACTGGACTGGGGGACCACTGACAATTTCTGCTGCAAGCTCGAATATGTAGCCCCTTTTACTGTTTGTTTGTTTGTTTGTTTGTTTATTGGTTGCCCTTGGTATAGGTATAGGTATAGGGCTACTATAATTTTCTAAGGAAGAGAGGATATTTCCTCTATATTGTGGGTCCAAAATCCTAAAATTCTAATAACAAGTCTCCTGAAGACTTTATCCTCGGATCCAGAGCTGCAGAATTCCCCCAATCCTGGGTGTGCGGACTGTGGACAACAGGCAGCCATTCTTCTGTTAACTCTCCTCTTTCTCTTCTCTGATTTTCAAGCATCTGGTCTTCTGCTGCATTTTGAACTAAATTTGAATTTCATTTCTGGAGTATCATAGTTCCTGAGATACTCAGAGAAAAGACATAATCTCAATAAATAACTAATGGAACTGAATTTCAACAAAGGTGGTTATGGTTTAAATTTTAGTAAAGATGATAGCAGTGGCTCTCTTAAAAGCTAAGTGTTCACCCTAAGTTGGCCCTTTTCCCTCAAAAATTAGTGAAACAGAATCACTAGGTTTTTAAAAAACACCAATCTTGACTCAAGTAATGGCAAAGCCTGTGGCAATGACAGGAAAAAAGCTCTCTGACCTCAGAAGGCTCATATTTTTTTTTCCAATTGCATTTGACATACAATATTATATTAGTTTCAGGTGTAAAACATAGTGATTAGATATTTATATAACTTAGGAAGTGATCGCCCTGATAAATCTAGTACCCACCTGGCACCATACACAGTTATCCCACTTCTGGCTATATATCCAAAGGAAATGAAATCACTCTCTCGAAGAGATATCTGCATTCCTACATTTGTTGTAGCATTATTCAAGTAACTTTTAATAGTACTTGGTTCTCTATTCCACTTATAATACTGTGCCTTAGCTTTTTAAAGTTACAATGAAAATTCTCATTAATTACATATTCTGGTTTTCTGGTTAAGTAAAATCTTACAATGTATCATTTTTACCATTTAGACTCTTCCCATTAAAATAAATAGCAAAGAAATAAATAAACAAAAGATTGAATCAATTCCTTTTCAGAACTATTATCCAATTTAAAGTCTTTTCAGTTTAAAATTTGTTTAGTGTTTTGGTCTGAATTAAGAATTGTAGATGGCCAGATTACAGAATTTTGTACTCATTTATTCCTTTATTCACAAATATAGATTGTCTTCTATGTGCTTGGCATGATGTAGACTCTGCATAGACAATGGTAAGAAAAATAAATACATTAAAAAAAAAAAATCCAACCTAGTCTCTGCGCTCATTGAACTTAAATAGTTTTTATTAAATTATTTGTGCTGTTGAGATTCTTTGCAAAAATAAAAGTTAAATTTGCTATATTATATCTGAAATGTACAATCTACAGCCTTGAAGGATAAAGATGACTTTTATGCTAGAGCATTATAACTGGAAGCAGGTAACACATAGTTCCAAGATGGAACTTTTATTACTTTGAGGAGAGCAGAAGGCAGCTCAGGGCCCCTTCCTCCAGGTCTGACCAAACTCCAGGGGAGATGTGATATTTCTTGGGAAAGCATCGTTCTTTGTAATATTCCCTTAAATAGTAAAGATGTCAAGAAAACAGCGGAACAAAAGGAGAAAAAAAAACATGAATAAAGAGAAAAATCTACAAAGAATAAAAGAATGGATGAAAGAAAAGGTAAGGGCCAGCTAGAGGAAGAAGGGGAGGAGAAAAAAGGGAAGAAAAGAGAAGGGAATTGAAGAGCAGGAGAGAGGAAGAGGAGGAAAGGAAGGGGGAAAGTTTGAGAGGAAAAGAGAATTCAGAAATGACTGGTGGTTTCCTGAGACACAAGGAAGGACATTAGCCACTAAAAGAGATTTTTTTTTCTTAAAAAAAGAAATAAGCTGCACGACCGATCCCTTCCCCCACCTCGCCCCACTAGCCCCACTCCAGCCCCACTCTCGTTTGAAGCCTTTCTGTGGGAACTTAGGAACTTGGGCCACTTGCCTGTCTTTTCTCCAAAGCATCTTACTGGAGGTTTTTACCCTCTTTCATTAATGAACTCTAGAAATTCTAGCTTCGTTAAGTCTTTGGGGAGAAAAGTATTTCGGGCCTAATTCTGAAATAGATCTAATTAGTTAAAATAAAAGCTGCCTTTTAAAAACATGGCTTCATTAAAATCCTCTCCTTCTTTATTTAAATAACTTTTTTTTCCCTGAATTTCTTCTATAAGGGAAGATGCAACAACAACAAAAAAGATCGGAGAAAGAATAAATACATTTTAATGAAAATCTTTTATTTTGGTAATTAGAATTTATAAGTTAGAACATTTAAGCACTGAGTGCAATCTTGAAAATATCTTTCCAAATGTCTTATACATTGTATATGTCATATATGAGGCAACATATCTATATATTTTGTTTCTAAGTAATTTTTTATGAGAAAACCATTTGGGAGGAAGAAATAACCATAATGAATGGGCCTAAACATTGGCCAATGCAGCTGCGTGCTTAGTGTAGATTCTTACCTAGGTCTACAGAGTATTGTGCATGTTACTAAAACTCTCTAAGCCTTAATGTTCTTCACGTGTAAAATGGGAAGAATAACATTTATCTTTCAGGATTATCAGGATTAGAGAAGACATAATGAAGGAATACCAATACAAGAAATAAATGCCATCTTTTGTTAAAGTGCCTGCCCTAGGTCCTTTCTTCTCTTGACCTTCTACTTCTAACTTTTCTGCTTCTGCTGTGGCTGCTGCGGCCTAGGCTTTATATTAGCAGGTGTGTTAGATGTATATAGAATTAGAGTTAACAGCAGTTGAGAGGCTGCCCTAATGGCAAATTGTATCAGTTTCAATGCTTGGAATCCTTGACAAGTGTTGAGATTGTTCAAAAACTCCTTTTTCCTTTTTCCTGGTACTCGGCCAAGTACAGCTGTCTATAAGTGGTCTATGCCCAAGTAACTTATAGCTTAGCTTCAGTGAACCTCTGGGGGGGTTTCAGATTCAAGTGCAAGAAGTTTTGTTTTGGTTTAGAAACTTTGAAATCTTCCATAGTGGGAAATCACCCATTTTTCCATCTGAGTAAAGTAATATTAAAGAAAGATGACTCACCTCTCAAGAGTAATTTAAATTTTCTTGAATAAAAGTTTTAGATTGAATAAAGTTTTAGATCCTCCCATGGCTTTCCAAGGGGATGTACCCTCAAGATGTTTATATTTTGTAGAGTGACAGATGATGGGGTTCCATCCACCTCTAACTTATTCATTTCAAATGAAATGGGTAAATCTAGACATATATATTCCAAGTGTACTATATGTATGTATATCTTATGTATATATGTATTCTTTTATTTAGTTACATTTTCTAGCAGAGAAGGCATTGCAAGATGCCAAATACATATCTAAAACATACACAAAAGTGTATTCTTTGTTTCTTCCATTTCTATTGGCTCTTCTTAGAATCCCACAAAACCCAACCTCTTTTGAGACCCATATCCTTCTAGAATTATCCATGTGGTGCACTCCTCTGGCCTGTTCTTCCCAACATGACTCTTTTATTTGCAAATTCATGGCTTTTCCTGATGATTTTTCACATCAAATTTATTTATGTTATGTCCCTTTTCCATATTTATATAATCTTGGAGATGGAGGGACACAGCTATCTGCCAGAATTAGGAGTTCCCATTATGATAGCAGTTCTTAGGTTTTTTTTGTTGTTGTTATTGTTCCTTTGTTTTTTTTTTTTTTTGTTTTTTTTGTTTTTTCGTTTCAATATCCCCTTTATACCCTTGAAAATTATGGAGAACACCAAAGAGCTTTTGTTTATGTGGGCTCTGGCTATCAAGATTTAACATATTAGAAATTTAAACCTACATCTATTGCAGGTTAAAATGAATAATATTTTTTTTCTGAGAAATAACTGTATTTTTAAAAAAAATTGTAAAAGGAGCAGCACTATTTTATATATTCATATAACTTTTTAATGTTGGCTTAATATAAGACAGCTAGATTCTCATATCTTCTTCTGCATTCAATCTGCTGCATTATTGCATTTAAATGGCCCCTGGAAAACTCTATCATATACTTATGAGAGAATGAGACTAGAAAAGCCAAACATCTTAGTATTTGTATTCATTTTCTATTGCTGCTGTAACAAACCACTACAAAGTTAGTGGCTTAAAATAACACAAATTTATTATCTTGTAGTTCTGGATCAGAAATTCAAAAATGATTCTCCCTGTGCTAAAATCAAGGTGTGGGCCGGAGGCTCTTGAAGAGAATAGTTTTTTGTCTTTCTGGCTTCAAGAGGCCACCAACATGTCTTGTGTCCCCTTCCTTCATCTTCAAAGTCAGCAACATTGGGCCCAGTCCTCCAGAGTCCTTCTTCCACTTTGAAAGACACTTGTAATTCCATTGGGACCACCGAGATGATCCAGGATAGTCTCTATTTTAAGGTCAGGTGATCAAGCACTTTAATCCATGACAATCTTAATTCCCTTTGCCATATACTCTTAACATATGCACAGGTTCCTGAAATTAGAATATGGATATCACTGGGAGAGCATTATTCTGCCGACCACAGTATTATTATTAAATTCATTCGATCTCATGGATCCCCTGAAAGGTTTTCAGAGACCTTCAGTGGTTCCCAGATCCTATGTTGAGAGCCACTTTTCTGTAATATTCTCAGTAGGTAGCATGTGCTTTACAAAGTACTTCTCAAGGCAGCCTTTTAAGAAGAGTATATAAAATTAAAAACTATTTTTTTGAATGTCTTCTATAACTCCTACCCAGCAATGGTCTTCTATTCTTTGGAGCTACGAAGAACGAATCTACTCCTTCCACAACATCGACAGTCCTTCGAATACTTAAAGAGTATTATTGTGCCTCACATGCTTTTTCTCTTCACGTTAAACATGGACAGATCTTTATGAGAAAAGTTATGATGATATCAACAATGCTAATATTTGTCCAAGCTCTATCTATCCTTTATAGCCCAGTCTGAATGTCAAAATTTCTACAAATCACCTCAGATGCCTCTAATGGAAGATAATTTTTGCGTCCTCTGATCTCTCTTTGCACATTGTCAGAAAATCCATTTATACTAAGAGAAATTCGGTGTGATAAGAGTGTAGATTTCTTGAAAGTCTTTCACACATTGTTCATACATTATATACAGCTTAGTATCTATTGGAGAAAAATTTACTAAATGGTTTTGAATGAAAGGGTAAAAACATTGGAGCAGAGGTCCCAGCTGGAACCCATGTTTACTCTTGGTCTCAAGGTCACGTGTTTGGGCTTTCCATGCAGAAGGACTGAGAGCAGAGTTTCCTGCCTGCAGGGCATTCATCTCAAGGGAAAAGACCAGAGGGACCCACTGCAATGTCAGGAATATGACACAGGTTTGAGTCTAGGAATTACCCAGGGCAACACAGTGTCTGCCACTGGAGCTATTGTGAGTCCTAGGGAGAAAGAACTCTGAAAATGAAAAGCATTGTTTCTTGGAAATCCCTACAAGAATAGGTAACATAATGTTCATTCTGGAGCCCATGTGCTAGCAATTACCACGTGGTGGTACAATGTACAGCTTCTCTAAGGTACAGACTGCTGGGTCATGGCATAGGGACCTGCTCAAGGCCAAGCTCTCAAGTCTGGGCAAGAGCAGCTTTAGCAGAGACAGATTGTTAAAACTCTTTTCTTTGACCTACATCTCCCCATTTCCCACTCTCAGCCCCTGGTATTCCCTTCATTCTATTCTCTGCTTCTAAGAGCTTGACTTTTTTAGGTTCCACATATAGGTGAGATCAGCAGTATTTGTTTTTGTGTGTACAATTTCTTTCATTTAGCATAATATCCTCAAGGTCCATCCATATTATTACGAATGACAGGATTTCCTTCTTTTTTTTATGGCTGAAATATATGTAGATCTATATCTATCTATATCTATATCTATATCTATATCTATATCTATCTATCTATCTATCATCTATCTATCTATCTATCTATCTATCTATCTATCTATCTCTATCTCTATCTCTATCTCTATCTCTATCTCTATCTCTATCTCTATCTCTATCTCTATCTCTACATATCTACACACACACACACATAAATACACACATATAGTTTGTTTGCTTATTTGTTTATTTTTTCTTCACTCTTCATCCATCAATGGGCACTTAGGTTGTTTCTGTATCTTGGCTATTGTGAAAAATGCTTCAATAAATACAGAAGTTCAGATATCTCTTTGAAGTACTGATTTTACTTCCTTTGGAATTTCAGATACGTAGGATAAATAAGTTCTGGACCTCTAGCGTACAGCAGATTGGCTATAGTTAACAATGCTGAATCATATACTTGAAATTTGCCTAAGAGTAGCAGAATTTAATTGCTCTATAAAAAAGGTAACTATGTAGATGACAGATATGTTAATTAGCTCAATTGTGGTAAACATTTCAGTATATATACATACATATATCAAAACATCATGTCGTACACCTTAAACATATACACTTTTTATTTGTCAATTATACCTCAGCAAAGCCAGGGGAAAACTTGGAGAATTAACATAAATGTTACTTTTGATGGTGAATGAGGTGGAGAGGTGAGACAGCAGCAGCAGCTTCCTTACCTCTGGAGTAGGGAGGGACATTTTCCTCCTCCAAACTCAGAGGGGAGGCAGGAGCAGAGGTGGCCCTTCCGCTGTTATCAGAGGCATAAAAAGCAACAGAGTACCTCAAGGCCAGAGGAGGGTGGAGGATACTTATCAGGGACCACATGGGAGCTTGGGAGCTTATCACGGAAGACTCAATGTAAACAGAAGGAATTGAGCTTTGAATGGAGCATGAAGCCCCAAGAATTATGGATCGTATAGAGCCAGAAGAAGAGACGCTGTTTCGGTTCCTGTTTGTTAACCCCACAATGGTGTGGCCCACAGAAACAGAAGCTATAGCTGACATCCTGGCTTGACTTGCTCACAGCTCTGCTTTCCAGAGGAAGAACCTGGTCCTGCTGCCTCACATTGCTTTACATCGTTACAGCAGTTTCTGAGGTGTAGGAATCCTTCCCCAGCTGATGAAACCTAACACTTTACCATAGGGTCAGTACTCAGCTACTTCTGCAAACACTTGAGTCAGCTCTTAACTGGAATTAATTTTTTTTCTTGAAATCAAATCTGTTTACTATTAACAACATATAAACAATTCAGATAGATTAGCTTCAGACTAATTAGAAACATACATAGTGTGAAAAGCAAATAAATGTAATTTCTTGTTTTTTTTTTTTTTATTAATGAAATCAGATGAACATGCTGATCTTAGTATTCTGAGATTTAAGTATGTATGTGGTACTGATTATCATAATGACCCCAAAATTAAGTAATCCAGTTCTCATTCAACAAGTGTATAACACTCATTTTGGTCCAAGGTTAGGGTACCATAAAAATACAATTGCTGCTTTGTATCAAATGAGACGAACATTGGTTTAGTATCCTCACCCTCCACATGCAGACATGTGTGTCTATACTCATCCTTAGTCACTGAGGTTTCTATTGCTTACTGAGTGCCCATCATGGCAAGTACTGAGGTGTCTCCTGTCCACAGTGGCCTTTGCTGTGCTATAGCTCCTCTTCCTGCCTGCACATTGGATGATGTACTCTGATGTCAGCTGAGGTGTTGTTAGTTCCACCTAGTTTCGATACTGTGTACTGGCACAGGGGACTGATATCCATGGTCTCTGCTGTTCTCTCTGGGTATAACATCATTCTGTATCATACTAACACCAGAATCCTATGGGTTCACTAATTCATTCCCAGCCAGTTTATGGCACACCATCCAGAGCCAATCTGCCAAGACTCCTTTGTCTGTCGCTGATATTTGACTACCAGGTGCTGTACTGGACTTGAGATTTGGCTCCTAGGCATGCATTCTCTCAGGCTAGAAACAAGGCACAAGTCTCTCTGCTATAAGATTTACCTTAATCCCATGTGGATATCCGTGGTGATCATGAAAACATGCCTCTCAGATCTCTGACTGTGAGGCATGTAATTGACCCACAATTCTAACTGCCATGCTTAGAAATGTATTGGAGCAAGGCCATACTTCCCAGCGACTGCTCCCAGTCAGTAAAGAGCCTAGCTGGAATACGAAGGTGAGAAAACCTCTGGGGAGGCACAGGCTCATCTGATAGGTGGCTTTTGCTTGAGGACTCCCTATAGCCTTTTCTAAAATTTCCCTAGTAGTGCATTGCAGTACATGAACTTAGAACTGTGCTGCAATTCATAAACTTCTTAGAACTGTACTGAAGCCTATGTGACTCCCTGCTTCCTTCCCTCCCTCCTTCATAGGATTCAGACCTTCGTTATGGCCTGGCAACCGTCTTGGCTTCCACTCCACTTTCCCTCACCAGTGTTTTCCCCAGTAAATCCCTTTCATGTCTAATCGCATCTTGGTATCTGTTTCTTAGAAGCTAGGACTGTAGCAATTTAAAACAACCAAGATTTTAGACCTCCTGTTTTATTTCTTGAGGATACTCTCTAGAATTTAAATCTTGACACATTTCTTCCAATTCCTCTCTTCCTTTTTTTCTAATTGAACTTTTCTTTTAAATGGGAGAATGGCTAACATCATTCTATAACCATTTATTTTATTGTTTATTTTTGAAACTCTATAATCTTGCTTTTAGATTTTTCTTGCTTAGAAAAGTCAAGTTTTTGGAATTTAAGAAAACGAAATCTCTAAACCAAGCAAATCAAAAAATCCCTTTTCCTCCCACAAAACTTGGCTCTTACTTTTGTTTCCATACCATGTGTTCAACAAAAGTCCATTCAGAAATTCAGTCTATCCCTTGTTTTTAGGATGTGTTCACTCTCCTTTTGTGGGCAGTGCAATGAAAAAAGCTATCACTGATAATTAAATGGTGAGAGAAGTATGAAAGAATTGTGGGGAAAACACATACAGTAAAAGAAATAGAAAATAATGTATCATTTAGAAGCAAAGTCACTAAAGTATCATCTAATATCGTTTAGTTTGAAAAGTTTTTATTATCATCCATGCTCCTCTCTTTCTCATGATTTAGGGCCTATAGGGAGGTTGTGAGTGTTCTGTGTTAAGTCTGGTCCAGTTATAGGAAAAGATTACATTTATTTTTGCCCATTACACATCTACTTCTCTGTGGGACATCGGCCCAGAATTTCAAAACTTCTTGTGTACCATGGACCATTACAAACCCTACATGAGAATTGGAGCAAGTCAGCTTGAGGACAGGACTTCTGACGCTAGGAAAGAAGAAATGGTATTTGCGGAGATGGGCCAGATTTTGATTTTAGAAGTGATTTATTAATATTTAGCTTGAAAGTACACTGCTGAATGCTTTAAATCCCAAATAAATAATCAGCAGAATTAAGAAAAGTTGGGGGGTGAGAGGCACTGCCATGAAAAATTAAGGTTTCTGTCATGAGCTGTGACATTTGAAAAGAACTGAAGCTTTTCTTTAACAAGACAGACTGATTCCAACGATATTAGCTCAAAATGCAAGAGGGAAAGGTCTTGAGGGGAAATCTTTCCATGACGACTATTAAGAGTTTGAAGCAGTAGCATACCCTTCTTTCTGGTTTTCTTTTGGTAGGAAAATGGAACTTTGGCAGTAGTTCCATCATGAAGAGAATGGGCAGCTGGTCCTGTGGGGTGCAGAATTCTTTGGAAGTCAGATGGAGACCAGCGAGTAGAGCCCAGGTGCTGGTTCAGGCCAGGCTCAGCTGGTGCCTACTCTCCTTGTAGGTCAAGGCCAGGATCCGAGCAGTGACTTGTTCACTCTCTGTCAGCAAAGGCCCACAAAGTCATTTTCACACACAGGGAGGCTCCCAGAGCTCTGGAGGCCAGATTCCTGAGGGATGAGTGGGGTGGTGGTGGAGTGCGTGAGAGCCACTGAGGAAGGAGCAGCGAGGGCCCTTGGTGGAGGCAGGTGAACATTTTACCCACTATCCAGGCCCTGATGTAAGATCTCGGTGAGCTTGGCATAATATCTAAATATCTGGAAAGTCCTCGTCCCACATGCTTAGAAAGGATGAATTTAGATGAAAAGAACATTTTTTGTGGTAGCTTATGAAAAGTAGAAGGAAAGATTTATAGAGTAAATTTTGTTAGTAAGCTAAATATTTTCCCCAAACAATTTCTTTTTCATTGTTACCACCACCGAATGATGGTGAAGGTTTTCCATAGCCCCGACCGGCAGGGTGGGAATGACACAGAAAAGATAAACTCTAAATTTTGAAAACTGAATTCTTATATAGTCTTCTATAACCCATAGCAGAGGAAAGTCTTGACTTCAATTGCAAAAGCTACTTTTAAAATATTAAATACTATAGGCTGATACAGAGATATGAAACGCAGAGTTTACAATATGGACTGCACAGTTCAGAAGAACCCCTTGATTTCAGAGAAAACATCTCCACTGTGGTGAGAGGAGGTGATGGTTCCTTTCTGGATCGGCAGGAGAAGCTTACAGAGGAGAATAGAGTTTCAATTGCTGTTGTTGGGCTCTGCTCCTGTTTCTGTCCTCTCTAGGGGTCGAAACACTAGTGGTGGCGGGTATTCTTTTTGTTATTGTTCTTTTTCATGTTTGACACATGTTAAAAGAGATAGAAGCCACTATATAAATAGCTAATGAGATTTTTGAATTTTGTATCAATATTTCAATCCTTTGGCTAGATCTGTAACCATTTCCTCTCTAATCAGATTAAAATTGTGGTACAATGATGAATATAGAGTAGTTTAATAGAGATAATTAAAATGTAGAATTATCTTTGATTATGGGCACTTGGGATAATTTTTTCCATCTGAATGCCTGTTTAAATTGTCTTTTATACCTAAAATTTTCTTATTAATCTATACTCATCCCAGCATTTTTAATCTAACAAACATACTAGTAAAATACCAAGAAGAGAAGAAATTCAAATTTAAATTTACTGAATGCTTGTAGCAATATGTAAAAGGTTTCCTAATTGTGTGATTTGGGTTTCCCCAGAAGCTGATACTGAGACAAAGGTTTGAGTGCGAGTAGTTTAGGAAGTGATCTCAGAGAGCATCAGTCAAGGAGCAGAAAGTGAGATAGAAAAAAAAGGAGGTGTTATCAAGCAGATTATTGTTCTGAGCATTGGGGCTCAATCTCTTTGGGGAACTACCTAATAATACCTGATAGGTGAAGAAGCTAGAATATTTACCCTTCATTTTCAGCTGTCCCTGATTGAGCACTATTCCTGGGAGATGTAATTCCTTGACACCTCCAGCCTGTCCCATACAAGGGCTGGGAAAGGCCATGTGGCAGGGTCTTGCAGTAGAACGAACAGAATATGGGAGATATCGGCTGTAGCATGTCTTATGATAACAACAATAACCACTTGAAAGCATCTGTCCCTGGAATGTGATTTATGAAACTGAAGAATCTGATATATTTATCCAATGAAATGTCCTTGAATATGTGAAGCCATAGACCATATTACATTCTGCTTAGAAAAAGCAGGATGAGGCAGACAACAGGGGCTCTTTTGCACACGCGTATGCATCTACCTAAACCCACATCATTTTAATTCCATCTTCATTCTTCATATTACCAATACTTTTTGGAAATAGGGCCTATTGTAAATTATTCTAAAACATAACACAAGAGGCCACTTACCCTGTGGTGTCCATTTGCACACAGTGACAAGATATTTATCAAGTTTGTGGAAACATCAACAGTTCAAGACTTAGCTTTCCATTAAGTATTGTATCCTGTAAAAATTCAGTCGAGGACGAATTATAAATCAGCACTGAAGGATAATATAGATAATACTGAAAGAATAACAATATCAGGAAAGTTAACATGAATCTAACTCAAAGTTCAGAAGAAGTTCAAGCTGTTGCTCTGGCTTATGCTTTCACTTGGGACCAGAACGAAGGGTGGGAAATTTCAAAATTACCCAACATGTTCTCTTATTGTACTTGGAAAGTTATCTAGTGTTTTTCTTTTTCTTTTTCCATTTATGAAATGAGCCCAAGTGCTTGTATTTCTGGGATGCATTCACACAACTAAGAATTAAAGCACTATCTTGGGTCTTTCTTCTGCTCTACTCAGGCTCTCTAACGTACTAATTAGGGATAGAGACTAATAGCATACATTGAATTTACTTGCATGTCATGACTGCTGTAACAATGATGCAATGCTATCTTTAACTTTTTCAGTTTTAAACAAAGGAGTCCTGTTAAGGGTATCTTATCAATAACTTTTGATAAGACAGAATACCAATAACTTACTCTGCAGAGGCAGACTTTGGATGAGAATTGTACTTTAGAGTAGCAGCTAAATGATTGTCCTAAGATTCACAGTTGTAGAGGTAAATTAATTTCTCTTTTGGTGTGCCTTGTGATATGATAAGAATGGCAAACCCAAACCATTTGAAAGTTTGTGTATGCAAGCAGAACATTTGCTTCCATTGGGCTTAAAGTGGAGAGAATTAGGCACAAAGCCGGGTCTGGTCAACACTATGCTTTGGTTGATTATTTATAGAGCAACCACCAGCAAAGCAAAACAGGGACATTAGATATTTTTTGGTTGCTTTTGATGATTGCAATCAGTTAATGGATTGTTAGTGAATTAGTAATTAAATATCTGATTAATGACTAAACAATCAACTAAGAAATAGTTAAATCTTTTATTTTAATTAAAAAAAAAAATAGAGGCAATATAAAGCTCAGAGTTGGCAAACTAAAGTCCAGGGGCCAAACCCAGCCCATCATGGTTTTTATAAGGTTTTATTGCGACTTTGGCTATCCTTTTTTACATATTGTTTGGGCATTACGGTGGCAGAGTTGAGTAGTTGTGACAAGACTAATGGACACCAAAGCCTAAAATATTTATTATTTGGCCTTTTACAGAAAATGTTTACTCACCTCTGGTATGGAGATGTGATCTCATTTTTTTTTTCACTTTTTGTACAAAGTATGCTCCATAGACTGCTACCAAAAGAGATCAAAGATGTGGGTTTCATTGCCATGTGCATATGTTAACATCACCTTATGATGCTGACTCTGGTCTGTCCTCTTGAAAATAAATGCTATTGTCCATAAGAGAGATTGATGTACCAAAAATTAGAATGTAAATTATTAGAATTAAGAACAAACCATAGAGGTCATATAACCTGAGGTTCTAATTTTACAGATGAGGAAAATAAGACCCAGAGAGGTTAAGGGGTTTGCTCGAAGTTACTTAGCTTATGGCAGAGGCAAGATGCCATTTCTTCTAAAAAAACAAACAAACAAAAACAACAAAACAAACAGCAAACACCCTTCTGATGAAGCCCAGGCCCTTCTGATGAAAGTCAGGGAATATTAATTTTGTTCTGTCAATAGCAGTCCTTCACTCTTGCTGAGTAAATTCAGTTACTCTCATACAGTGGTTCTCAAACTTCAAAGTGCATCAGAATTACCTGAAGGGCTCCTTGAAATGAAGATTTCTGGACTTATTCTCTCTTTTCCCCTCTATTGCTAATATAGTGGGTCTAGTGTGGGTCTCAATAATTTGCATTTCTAACAAGTCTTCCAAGTGATGTGGATGCTGCTGGTCTAGAGACCACATTTAAGATCCACTGCTTGAATACAATTGGGACAAATTAATTTCTGTCCCTTTCCTGTGTAGACACTTGACTTTAAATTGAAACAATCATTATCATAAGACAGTGGTAATTAACAAAGAATTAGCAATGATCTCCTTAAAGCTGATTTTTTTACACAATCACACTGTAACAATTAGAAAGAATGAGAACAAATGAGACTAATCGAGTCTTAGTTATCAAGCTACTGGTAGGGAGCAGGGAGAGATATAAAGAATAGATGATTTAGAAAGCCTTTATTCTGGGGGTGTATAGCAATGGACAGAAGGTAGGAGTGCTTGTGGGGGAAGAAGAGAAGACATGAGACATTATAAGGTATTGGGGTGTCAATATGTTCTCAGTGTTTTTAAGTACATAATTCATTAGGTAGTGAATCATAGAATTTATGTTGTGAGAGATCATCCAGTACTATCTTTTCCCCCACATATGAATCTGAGGTAATTTAAGATATATGTGTATAGATTTACATAAATATTTAATCCATAAAAAATTTATGTTAAAGAGCTCAATTGGCCTGTGTTTATAAATTCACAAAATCCCTTTATGATTTGTCAAAGATTTCTTTTACAACTAGGAAAATAAGAAACAGAAGTTATATTAAGCACCTAGATTCGTACAACAAACCATAAAACATAGAAAATGCTAAGTTCCCTTGATTCTTAGAGAAGAAGGCAGACATTAATGGAAATGCATAAAGAATAGAGGTTTATTTCTCTTGGATAGTTTGTAATTTAAGTTGTTTTGCTTTATCTTGAGGGAAAAAAAGGGTGAGTTAGTTAATCTCAAAAGATTAAATTTGAACTGGGCAGTGGTGAATAAACATTTCACACCCCACCCTCTCACCAATCATCAGTAAATGCTATTGAAGTGGCTTCTTGTGAGAAACAGTTTTAAAAATTCGAAACAGGGGAAATTTAAACCTGATGTTTCTCACTTCCTTCCAACTTCTCCTGTGTCTGTTGCAACACTTGACTTTTCCTCTGCATTTGTGCCCGTAGATTACTGGATTGCTGGCACTGTGGTCTCCCTTGCTATTACTCCTGGGATTATGAGGCCCAAGCTGGGCATGTCTAAAACTGAGCTCACCCCTACCCTTTCTCTCTCTGCCCCCAATTGCTCCCTCTCTGGACTTCCTCACTGCTGTCAAAGTTATCATCGTTTTCCAGGCACACAAGTTCAAAACCTCAGAATGAACTCTGCCGACTCCTTCTTCCCTCTCAAATCTAGCC